>OY856187.1:53075577-53402644 GCA_963693315.1 Diogma glabrata | reverse complement strand
TTTAATCATTTATTTTCAATTTATAAAGAAAAATTTATAAGAATTTATAAGAAAAATTTTACTCACACAATACACCCAAAACCAAATCCCGTATCAATGTTGTATGTACGTATGACCTGACGCAGCTTGTATTCGATTATTTTCCATAAGATATGCATTGATAAAAAATGATAAACTTCCAAACATAACTTCAGTAGCAGCAAACCATATAACTTCAGTAGCAGCAAAACCATATAACTTCAGTAGCAGCAAAACCATATAACTTTAGTAGCAGCAAAACCATATAACTTTAGTAGCAGCAAAACAATATAACTTCAGTAGCAGCAATACAATTTTAAATAAAATAAAATTTTTTTATAAATATGTACAATAAATGTTGATGTACGTTCTTCTTATTATTTTTTTTTATGATTAACGATTATAGACCAGGGCCAATCCTGTTAGAAGAAAAAAAAATTCTTAGCAGTATACGAAGGGTCGGAAAATGTAGCTAAGGGTCCAAGTAATTAAGGAAAAATCGACCGAACTGTGTAAAAGTCCCGGAAAGGGGTGGGGGGTCGTAGTATATACGTTTTTAGGGGTTTATATTAGTTTTTCGCGATTTGCGACTAAATTATGCATTCCATCGAAAAAAGTTAGATGTTAAAGTTGTAGATGATAAAAAAATCTAAAACTTTCTTACCGGACATTATTGACCATAACAACAAATTTTTCGAGAAAAATGCAAAAAACCTTTTTTTTTGTTTTTAATTTATAACTATCGCAAAAGTTGTTATATTTTCATGAAAATCGGTGAAAATGTTCTTTTTTGTGTTTCAAACAGTCCCAAATTTTTGCAAAGCGAAATATTTAATTTTCGATGTTTTATGAAGAAAATTTTAAAAAAAGACCTAATTTTCAATCGAAAAATTTGGTTAGGAAATTTTCGATTTTTGAACTTTACCAGTGCTCATTTTTTTTGTTAAAATCCCAACTTTAATATAGAATTAAAATATAATATTGTTTATGCACAAATATTTCGTTGAAAAAGCGAAAAACCGAAAAAACTACTTTCAAATCATGAATTTCTTTTTCTTTGTTGTAAATAAGCTTTGCATTTATAAAAAGCGTTAATTCACATACGATACTATGTTATACAAGTAATTTACATATACTTAACTAATCTTGGCTTTCAAAGTCCCGAAACCATCGTTTAAACTGTGGTGTGGTGATTATTTTATTTAATCGTTTGCTTTATTTGAAAATCTTTTCTTTAAATTCGTTTCAAACTTTTAGCAATAGATTCAAGTTTTGCTGGGAAAAGAAAAAAAAACAATTATAATATCATTAATAATTAAAAATAATAAAGTCATTATTGGCCAATAAACATTTACCTGATATTGCAGAAATTTTTATTACAGATTGGGGATGGAAACATCCCTTCAATGGTATCGTACCTATATTTACAGAACAAGGATTAATTCCTGAAAATTTATTGAAAATTATCTGTGACAGCTGCGAAAAAAGATGCGGTAATAACATATGTGGGTGACGCAAGCATGGCTTAAAGTGCACAATTTTATGCATAAATTGTCACGGTCCTGATCTGTGTTCTAATGCCGAAAAGTTCTTATACGAAAAATTTTGTAATCTCGAGGACAAGAGACCTTGACCGATTCTGGCGATGAAGAATTCGATTCTGGCGATGAAGCCGAGGAAGAAAATAAGATTTCAAAGAAATTATTTTACTTTTAATTTTTGTATTTTGTCATCAAAACACTTTGACATGATAATTTGTAGATACTTACGAATCCCAAGAAATAATAAAAAAAATTTCTCAGTCACGCACAGCCTTTGTGTTTTTTGAGTTTTTACCTATTTAATTGCAGTTTAAACGATGATTTCGGGACTTTGAAAGTCAAGATTAGTTAAGTATATGTAAATTACTTGTATAACATAGTCGCGTATGTGAATTAACGCTTTTTATGAATGCAAACGTTTATTTACAACAAAGAAAAAGAAATTCATGATTTGAAAGTAGTTTTTTCGGTTTTTCGCTTTTTTATCGAAATTTTTGTGCATAAACAATATTATATTTTAATTCTATATTAAAGTTGGAATTTTAACGACAAAAATGAGCACTGGTAAAGTTCAAAAATCGAAAATTTCCTAACCAAATTTTTCGATTGAAAATTAGGTTTTTTTTTTTTAATTTTCCTCATAAAACATCGAAAATTAAATATTTCGCTTTAAAAAAATTCGGGACTGTTTGAAACACAAAAAAAAACATTTTCACCGATTTTCATGAAAATATAACAACTTTTGCGATAAAAACAAAAAAAAACGGTTTTTTGCATTTTTCTCGAAAATTTTGTGGTTATGGTCAAAAATGTCCGGTAAGAAAGTTTTAGATTTTTTTATTATCTACAACTTTTACATCTAACTTTTTTCGATAGGAAGCATAGTTTAGTCGCAAATCGCAAAAAACTAATACAAACCCCTAAAAACGTATATACTACAACCCCCCACCCCTTTCCGGGACTTTTACACAGTTCGGTCGATTTTTCCTTAATTACTTAGACCCTTAGCTACATTTTCCGACCCTTCGTATACTGCTAAGAATTTTTCGTCTATTTCGATATTGATAACGGTTTGGCCCTGGTCTATTAACGATTAATTTGTTGATTTTTCCCACAAAATTTATAATTGATATTGTGTTTTTTCAAAATTTAATTTTAACAAGTAGCACTATTTAGAAATTAGTATTTTGATTATGTTTTTCAAAAAAACTTACACACAACTAGATGCACACGAATCAATAATATTTATCGTTTGGCATTGTTCTTGTTCTTGTTTTTTTTGTAGTTAAATATGTACAATAAGTACAGTTCACTATTAAAAATTATTGTTCATAAAAATGTAAATAAACTTTTTATAGAAAAACTTAAACTATAACTAGATGCACGATTATTATCGTTTGGCACCATTTATCTTAAAGCTGTCACCAAATTGTTAGGATTAAGTTTTTCAACTATGAACACTTTTCTAACTTTTAATTTTCAAATGAAACAGGAAAAACTTTTGATTGATTTTTTTTATTATTTTATATTAATATTTACTTATTTTTCAAGTACAAGTTTATTGTTATCACTTTTTGGATGAACTGAACGATTGCTCTTATAAAATTCTTGTTTTTATATCATTTTATTATATACAATTATTTATATCAACCAAGTATAATATATATAACAATTACAGATTTTATAATTTTAAGAGCTTTTAAACCTTTTAAGCCTTTTAAACTTTTGAACCTACAATAGGTTCCAAGTTCCTCCAGTTCCATTTCCCAATCTTTAATTATGCAAAAACCTTATTTCCATATATCCAAACTCATCAAAATGCGACACAAGCATTTTGATTTCATAACAATTATTTTGAACAAAATAATTGATTTGTCTCATACATTTTTGCAAATAAAAAATTTTAGGGCTCCCGGTAGCTAAAAAGGTTAAGAACCACTGTGTAAAGTATCAGAGCCTTTAGGTGGATCAGATCCTAATTTGATATCCACACATTTAAATATACAAGTACCTTAACAGTGTTAAACAAATCCTCGTCTTGTTTGGGATTATAAAGCTGTGGATTGGCAGGGGCTTAGAGTTTTCTTTAAATGGTTTCCCTGAAAACATAATTGTCTTTCCCGTCAAGATCCAAATATTGCTGCTTCTAATTTTTCAGAAACAATACAATGGGTATGCGCAGGTTTGTCCCAAATAGATTGATCGTCCCAAAGGCAAATCTATGGTTTTCGAGTAAATGCAAAAAAAGCAATTAAAATTAAAAAAAAGGCTTTTCAAAAATTTATTCAAAACATAACTGATGAAAACCTAAGATTGTACCGAATAGAAAGAAATATATGTAGAAAACTAATCGATACAGAGAAACATCTATTTATTAGGAAAAAGAGCCATTTTCACCGATACCACACGGATCAAAAATAAAAAAAAATTACAAATCCAAAAAAACTGATGCCTAAAATTAACTTTCATCCATTATCTACTATTTCGCCAAATTCACGGTAGATTAAATCAAGGTGAAGATCTTGTTCAAACCAATCATGAAATCTAGACATCCATGACATGAAAAATTTTTATAACTTATCCAATTCTCGAAAAACTTATAATAATTTAACTCGTCTCCAACCAGAATCATTATTTCTAATACAACGTACAATTATTTCTAATTTAAATTAATATCGATAACCATTATCCTCCAGGATCTCATATCAAAACCAACTTCACATTTCAAATTTAATTAAAAAAAAAATCAACAAAACTGAACCAATTTTGTAATTTAATTATCTGAATTTTTGTTTTTCATAAAACAAAGTAATTTTCCATTTCATTAACCAAAGCAGAAAAATGTTTTATTATCAAAAATTTAAATTAAAGTTAAAAAAAATAAATTATAAATTTTTCACTTGTTTAAAGAAAATGAAAAACGAAAACGTAAAAAGAAAATTATATTTTCTGAACCTACACGAAACCAAACAAAACAAAAAGGCTTCGTTTAATCAATAAGCGATAATTTAATCAAACTCTTTTCGACGCAATAATGCTTACCTTACCTTTTCGGTATCTCGTTATTGAATACCACCTTTCGGTGTTGCTACTATTTGTTATGCTTTTTGATATAAAAATAATTCGAAAACTATTTATCAACCGACATAATCCACTTAACTACTTAAGAACAAGCCGTTCCACATTTTTTCTAACAAATTCGAAGAAATAGATGGAAAAATTTTAGAAGCAAAAATTTCAATTGAAAACTTAATTAACGACGATTTTCATTTAATTTAAATATTAAATTTTCTTTTTTTTTCCTGAGTCGTTGTCTTTTGTTGACTTAACTCCCTTCTAATTTTTTTTTAAGGTTACCATCATTCACTGTGTAATTTGAAGCCGCAACATTAAAATATTGGTTTTTCTTATTATGTATTCCTTGTTTCGTTTCGTTTTTTTTTTTTTTCGTTTGAGTTAGGTGTTTTGATTTTTAGTGGTTTTGTTTTGTCGAGAGGGGATTTTGTTCGTTTGAGTATGAATAATAGGGTACAATTGTTTAGGATGAAAATTTTGAAATTGGTTGGATGAAAATTGAAAGACTTTAAATACGTTTTAAAGAGGGAAACGTATTTACGAATTTTATTTGTTTTGTTGATAAGAGGTTTTTGTGGAAAGATGGAAAATTTGGTGGATCGTTATCGTTGTAGATGAATTATATTTACTTGAGTTACTCTAAATGGATCATTACACGTTAGAGATATTTTTTTGGTGGTGCAATTCATACTGTTACAGAAAAGTTCACTATAATTGAAAAAAATTTCTTTTTGAATTTTTATAGTTGTTACTTAATCGTATAGGTTTTTATACTGGAGATTGTGGTTATTTGATACCAACCAACGTAAAGTAATCTATATTTTTATGCAAAAGTCAAATCAAAGTTTAAATAAACTCCACTATCGCGTTGCACTGCAAAATTGTTACTCGTCCCAAAATTCATAATTTTAGAATGCGGAAGAAATTTTTTACTCATATTGCATTTAAATTGTATCAAATTGCAGTCCATGATGTCCTATTACTTTAATTCACAAAAGTATTATAAATGTTCATTAACACGAGGGTGTGGATCTTGCAATACGTTTAACGCATATGACAATTCAAATTAATATCAAAATTAGTTATTTAATTTTCGTTCAAAGTTCGTTTTGATTACGAAACGTCTATGGCGTAACCAGAAACTGAAATCAAATAAAGACTGAAATAATTTAACCGGTCTCGGTCTTCAAAAGTAGGTCAAAAAAAGGCTTTTATATCGAAAAAATAACGAACTCAAATTACTTTTCTTTAAGTAACTTCAGATAGCCTGTGACACCCAGTGCTTTGTGGCTTATCCTATACTTAAATGTCAATTATAGAATGGTTTCAATTAAATTGAAAATATTAAATTTCATCCGGTTTGAATTTTACCGCCCACTCATTAAGAAGAAACAAGTGGGAACCAGTTTATCAACAAAATCTAAAAAAAACATTTGTGAAACTGTGTCAAACTGCCTGATTAATTAAAACCAGTCATCTTACTATACTATTATTAAAAACATAGAAATATAGTTTTAAAAAATCCACACGACTCCACTTTTGTCTTTAAAAAATAACAGTTGTCAAAAAACATCGCCTGATAAATCGTCTCCGCTATTATCATTTAAAACTAAGAATTAAAGTTTTTGAAATAAACCAGCCACCTCCACTTTTTCAATGCAAACAAATCAAAACAGTTGGCAGCATAAAAAATGATAACTTAAAATCTGCAGCGTTCACTATAATTTCAAACTATTTTTTACAAGAAACCACCTGACTCGTCTCCACTATTATCATTTAAAACCAAGAATTAAAGTTTTTTAAATTAACTCACCACTTTCTCAATTAAAACAAATCAAAATAGTTATTTGAATAAACACCCGATAACTTAAAACCAGCCGCCTGATAAATCTTCTCCACTATATTATTATTTAAATCCAAGAATTAAAGTTTTTGAAATAAACCAGTCGCCTCCACTTTTTCAATGGAAACAAATCGAAGCAGTTGTCAGCATAAAACACCCAATAACTTTAAACCAGCCGCCTCCACTATAATTCAAAAATAGCACATATTTTTTACAAGAAACCACCTGATAAATCGCCTCCACTATTATCATTTAAAACTAAGAGTTAAAGTTTTTGAAATAAACCGGCGGCCTCTACTTTTTCAATGGAAACAAATCGAAACAGTTGTCAGCATAAAACACCCGATAACTTAAAACCAACCCTGTTCAATAGCTACCTCCGAAGTGTAGAAATGCCGGCTGCGTCAATTGCGGAAGTTCAATTGTGTATTCAACACCGGCTTAAACCAACTGAAGAGATATTTTCACTTCTGTAGTCCCAATGGTAGATAAATATCTACCGTCTGATTGAAATATGTAGTTGTTATTCCGCCTGTTGGAGTTGTTATGTGGTTTCGGCTTGGATTGATCCAAGTTTTACTCTGCTTTCCTCAAGGGTTTTCACTAGATTTAAAATAAACACTAATACTAACTTGGAGACTTACTACTTGTGGTCCTTTCTCAGCAGCGTTGATTTTCGTATGTTTTTTTAAAAGAAACAGATGAAAATTTCTTTAATATAATTTCTTTGACTTTATTGTGTAATTTTAACTGAACACTTTCGGTATTAATTTCTTTAAGCTAAAGTAAAAATCATATAATGATTTTGTCTGAACACTTTTGATAATATTTTCTTTTTAACTGCTTGAACATAAAGATTCTGACTGAACTGATTCTGACTTTGGTAACATTTTCTTTTACTTTAAATTGAAAATCATATAATAATTTCGTTAATTTAAATTGAATCGGTCATTTCAAAAACCTCATAAGTCACTCAATTAGAATTTTTCAGAAATCAATAAAAACTGTTTCATACACAAACAAATGAGTTTTAAAGGACTTTTTTATGTTTAATTTAGTATTTGAGTGGTAAAAAATTAAAATAGCGAATAATCTTTACAGTTTATTAATAGAAATAACGAAAAAAAAGTCCAACCGGCACGTATATCCGCTAGAAATAGGTAGATTTCGAGATCAGACAGTTTTGTGTGCCAGTAGAATCTGATGTATCAGATTAGTTTAAACAATACAAACTAATTTAAAACAGATATCGAATAAATTTTAAAAAGAAAATTAGCTACCTACAAGCAAAATTATATCTATCCAATTTTGCAACAAACAAATATCAAATCTACCACAGAACATGTGTGTGACAATTTATGACACAAACCTATTCTATATCATATGTCGTGCAATTACTGCAAAATATCAAAATAGTTTATTTGTAAGAAAAAAAATTAATTTCTTCTATTCAAATCTTTTATTTTTTTGACTGTTATAAGGTTGACATTGACTGTTATAAGGTTTTTGGAAATTGTAGTTGGGGATTGTTGCAAACTTTTTTGTTGAAGCCAACAAGTCAAAAACCTCTAACTGCAGAGGTTTATATTTATAAGAAACGGATTAAAATGTTTCCACAGATTCTAAATTTATGAAGATTTAAAAAATATTAGTATCCAAACGGCCGTTATAACGGATTAAAAAAAACACTTTTTTTCTAGTATAAAGCCTATAGTTCCTTAACCGTGTGTCAGATTTTTCTGATTTACGAACTTGTCCAAGATATTATTAAAACACACATTTTTAAGAAAGGTTTTTAGATCTGGTTCCACAAATGCAACCGTGAGAGCGCCGGTTGATTCAAACGCATTTTGTGTTTTACAAGCTTTTTTGTTGGAGCCGCTCACTCAGAAACTTCCAAGTGCAGAGGTCTTTTTTTTTGAAAGAAACTGATTTAAAAGGTTTCAAAGATTCTAAATTTATAAAGTTTTTAAAAATATTAGTATCCAAACGGCCGTTATAACGGATCTAAATAACAGAGTTTTTTTCTAGTATAAAGCTTCTAGTTTCTTAACCATGTGTTGGATTGGGCTGATTTACGAACTTGTCCAAGATATTAATAAAACGCACATTTTTAAAAAAGGTTTTTTGATCTGGCCTTATAAATGCGACCGTGAGGTGCCAGTTGTTTAAAAAAAAAATTTTTTTTGCAAACTTTTTTGTTGGAGCCACTCACTCAGGAACCTCTAACTGCAGAGGTCTATTTTTAAAACAAATTGATAAAAAAGATTCCAAAGATTCTAAATTTGATAAATTTTTTGAAATATTAGTATTCAAACGGCCGTTATAACGGTTTTAAAAAATCAATTTTTTTCAGAAAAAAAGCCTCTAGTTTCTTAACCACGTGTCGGATTTTGCTGATTCACGAACTTGTTCAAGATTATTAGAACACACAAGTACAGAAAATTTTTTTGATCTACCTCAACAAATGCGACCGTGAGAGTGCCGGTCGTTTTCGTTATATCTCATATCGTTTATATATATATATATATATATATATATATATATATATATATATATATATATATATATATATATATATATATATATATATATATATAAATATATATATATATATATATATATATATATATATATATATATATATATATATATAAATTTTTTTTTTTTTGTTCCCGCTTATCATATATAGTCGTTTGGCACAAAAATTTTTCCGAAATTCCGAGATGAAGCCCATTGCAATAGGTAGATTTTTATATGAAATCTACCTAAAACCTGAAAAACAGTTCTTGACTTATGTTGTTTTAACGAGAAATAGGGTTAGTGGTATAAAATTTAATCAAAACAATCGTAGTAATCATATTTTTTATTGCTCATTATTGAGAATTACATTTTAAAATAATCTTATTAACCTTTTACATGTATTAATTTGTCATGTTTTAATATCTTTATGGTACATGGTACATAGTCATATTCTCCATCATTCTTAACTTTATTACTTCATCATTGGACTTAAATTTCTTTCCAGCAAGCATTCTCTTGAGATCTGACAACAGGAAAAAGTCGCTAGGGGCTAAATCTGGAGAATATGGTGGGTGGGTAAGCAATTCAAAGCCCAATTCATTCAATTTTGCCATCGTTTTCATCGATCTGTGACACGGTGCATTATCTTGGTGAAACAACACTTTTTTCTTTTGCAGTTGTGGCCGTTTCTTTGCGATTTCAGCCTTCAATCGATCCAAAAGTTCACAGTAATAGTCGCTGTTGATGGTGGTTCCTTTTTGGAGATAGTCGATGAATATTATTCCGTTCGTATCCCAAAATACAGACGCCATCACCTTACCGGCCGACTGTTGTGTCTTTGCTCGCTTTGGATTCGGTTCGTCGACTGCTGTCCACTCAGCTGACTGTCTTTTGGATTCTGGTGTGTAATTATGAAGCCATGTCTCATCCATTGTCATATATCTACGATAGAATTCCATTTTATTGCGGTTTAACAGTGCCATAGACTCCTCCGAAGCATCGATTCGTTGTTGTTTTTGGTCGACTGTGAGCTCATGCGGCACCCAATTTGCACAGAGCTTTCGCATACCCAAATGTTCATGTAAAATGGTAAAAACACTACCATCTGCTACCTTTACAATGTCAGCTATTTCGTGCACCTTCAATTTGCGATCGTTCATAACCAATTTGTGGAGTTTTCTTATGTTTTCTGGAATAACAGCCTCATTTGGGCGTCCACTGCGCTCTGCATCTTTTGTGCTGGTACGACCACATTTAAATTCAGCAATCCACTTCTCTACCATTTGTCTCGATGGAGCAGAGTTTGGATAATGTTTATCAAGCCATTGTTTGGTTTCCACTGTATGTTTTTTCATCAAAAAGCAATGCTTTATTAAAATTCGAAATTCACTTTTTTCCATTTTTTTTTCAAAAACAAAAGTTGCTTCACACAAAATGCTATAACTCACGAATCAATAGTCAGATTGGTGTCAAATTTATACACGTATCGTTTGAAGGTTAGTACTAAATAAAAATCATATGGAAAAAATTCTAGTAACGCCATCTATGTGTCATCCTACGGACTTATTGAATGACCTAGTATTATTCACAGAGTTAATTTATATATAATACTAAAAGGATAGAGTTAATTCATATATAATAGTATCATACGTATATAATTCATATATAATTCATATATAATACGAATCCTCGAAAAGAGGACGAATCTCAAGGGATCGCAGTATGACGGCTGCGATCCCTTGAGACAACGCGTCCATCGATAATAATGTCGGTGGCAATTGATTCTGGGTTCTTATAGTGTCAATACTAAATATTTGTATTATTCTGATTTTTGGCAAAACTATGAACATTGAAATAGATCATAACAGCCTTAAACCAAAATATATACACATTAGCATCAATTAAACCAAAAGTATCAAATAATAAGTAAATTACTATATTTTAGAATATGGTTTTTGCTTAACAGATTGTTAAACCCCCATCTCAATTTTCGCAGCCTAGCTTGGATACGACCTTAGAGGCATTCAGGCATAATCCAACGATCGCTGTTCCACTGTTTTTTCGAATAAGTATTGAACCATGGGTCCGTACCTGCGATTCCTCTCGTACTACGCAGGAATGCAGGAATGCTATCGCTATCGACTTACGTGGTTTTTACCCAGAATACGCATCTCCCTTTGAGGAACCATTTTCAGCAAAAAAAGCATATTGGAAAAAAATGTTACTTAAGAAGTTTTTGAAATGACCGATTCAATTGAAAATCATAAGAAGATTTTGACTAAACACTTTTGGTAATAAAAACACTTTCTTTTAATATTTTCACTACTTTTTTTAGTTAACACTTTGGAAAAAACACTTGACGATTTTGAAGGCTTTTGCGGCGGAGCCCTCTACTTGTTCACGTTTCGGTTTCGATTTTTTAAATAGACTCTCCTTAACATTACAAATTCTCTATTATTTATAGGGAATTTTTGTAAACGTTCAATTAAATAAAAAAAAACTTGAAAGTCACGAAAGTTCATTTTTTATTTATGTAATTTTTAATAAAATTATTTTGTTGATTTCAGGGGTTTTAGTTTTACTTTAATATATTAAAGGTAATCTTTTAATTATTGATATTTCTCAATAATTGGTTTATTTGGGGTTTTGTTTATCTGGTGATTTTGGTTGATTTTTATTATGTAGGAATTTAAAGTGTTGGTTACATTGTTACTATTTATGACTAGGAAAGTTAAGACTTGGATTTTATTTAGATTGAAATATTTATGTTGTTTTTGTTGTTTGAGGTATAGATTGGGTTGTTAGGATCGGTTAGATCGAATGCTGGGGATGTTTGTTGGGATAAATCTGTTAATTTGACTTGGGTTTTAAAGAAATATTGAGAACTTACATTGTAGTAAGTTTGGAGTTTGTTTGAGAATGTTTGGGCATTGGTTTAATGGCTTGTGTTTGTTGGTGATATGTAGTGGTTTCGGTATGGATCCTCTACACCGCCTCCACTATAATTTAAAACAAGCAAATATTCTTTACAAGAAACCACCTAATAAATCGTCTCCACTAACTATTAATATTCAAAACTAAAAAATATGTTTAGTTTTTAAAAGAAACCAGGCCCTTGCACTTTTATCATTTAAACTAAGAAAAATTGTTGTAATAAAAAATAAGTTACAGAAGAAACCATTCACCTCCACTATTGTCGTTGGTCTATTTTCTACTTAAAATTGTACGCACTGTTGTTAGATTAGAATGCTGTTGTTTAATCTGTTAAGATAGTAACTTGCATTTAATTCAGACAATCATCACAAGCACAGTATAAATTATTAGACAACTCCACAAGGAACTCTACAAAGGAAAACTCCTTATCAAGAAAATTAAAATATATATCAAAACCATATGAAGGTGATTTAGGTGTCTGATATGAAAATGATAATATGAAAACTATGTTTAAAATTTTTAAGGATCGAAGCCTACTGACACCTTTGATTTCAGCAAATTTCATTTGTAAGTTGTTCGAACAAAGAACTACATTAGCATTTTGTCAGTAAAACAGCGTTTTTTTTATTAATTAGACATGTTTAGCACACTAAATATGAAATATTTATTATTTAGACTCTTTGAATATCCGAAGGTACCATGTCAGTCAACTATAAAGAAAGGAGATGAGGAAAATGGAAGGAATGGGGATATAGGGATAACTATACTAATTGTTTTAAATGATGATGGATATTTTCTTTAAATGCCTCAGGCGTAAGATATTTACAGTTTTGGCTGTTTGCACTAACCGACCCCGAGTAAAACAAGTAAAATACATGATGCACTCGACTTGAGAAGAGTAGTGAAAGGATATTCAAAAAGTAACAAAGTCAGTTATAATGTTACGGGGTTAGAGGGAACGTTCTTGTATGAATTCAGAACATTTATCAAAGTTTGAAAAGAATCGAATTTAATATTCGAAGTTTTGAAGTTTTGTCGAGTATTAAAAATATCGATATGGTAACGTGTTGGAAGTATCGAAATCGCAAACTGAATTTTTTATTATTATGTTTTACAAAAACTGTACAAACTTTGAGGAATCTTTTCTTTCTAGTATCAGTTTTTTATATCAACTAAAAGGAAGATTATATCCTAATCAATTTTTAAACTTAAGGTATATAAATAATATTAATTAGTAATTAAATAACAAATATGTAGAAAAGTTTCCGACTTATTGACGATGGTATTACTAACAAGTTAACTTTGTAAAGAACGAAGAACGAAAGAAAAAATAAAAAATAAAATACAAATAAATAAAAAAAAAAAAATTACATGGAAAAAGAGAAAAAAAGAAAACGTAATAATACAAAAATTTTAGGATAAATGTAATTAAAAAAAAAAAAAAAAAATATATAAATTATCAAATTAAATATAATAAAATTTCAGTTTTTATACTATATAGCATAAATCAATAATTTAAATTATATAAAAATTACAAATGATTGAATTTTAAAAATTAATTTCCTAGATATTAAAATAATACTTATATTTAAAATTCATGATGCATTGTCCAGAAATAATTTATTTGACTTGTAATTTAAATTATATATCATTAAGTTGTTTTGTATTCGCGTCTTTAAAATAAATAAATAAATCTCTTTTAAGTTGTAAGGTGCACCTACACCATTGTAGCCCCGAACCGTCGATGTCTTCATTGGATTCGAAACGAAATGTTTTTGACTCTATTCGTTAATCTAAAAAGCCCGAAAAGTGTTCCAAACTTCTTTACTAGATTTGGTACCTTTGGTACCTTCGATATGAATCGGCCGAATGTATGGATATACCGAAGTATTGAAAACGAAACGACTTCAAAAATGTGTGAAAATTTAAAAAATATGAAAGTTTTCAAAAAAGCTCTGAAATTGTTCAAAATAATAATGGATTCAAAAATAAATTGTGACATATTAAATCAATAATTTTAGTCAGCTGGCCCTCACTCCTTTCAGTTGATGATTACCACATATTTCATACTTTGTGAGGCGTCTGTCCTTGACGAGTCCGACTGCGTTTTTATCTGCCATTTCCTCGATTCAACCGATCGATCTGCTGGATGTTCAGCGACTTACAAAAGTGCTGTGTGTCATAAATATGTTATTAAAATATTGCATGAAATAGATGTACAAAGGAAAGTGTGAAATTCTTTGCAAGCCATCTTTTACATAGACAATAATCGGTGAAAATAGATTCTATCATTTGAAGCCTTAGCACAAATAAAAATGGAATTCCACTGTATTTACTTCTCTATCCTCTCCTGTTTAACATATATGTTTTTTTTTGCTATAGAGAGGCTACTATATAGTCATAACCTGACATGTAAACTACTTAGTCCTTTATGTTCAAGAACTGAAGACAAAAGTCAATCGTTTTGAATAATCTGATTTACAGTAATATTTTATCCGTATATATCTTGATCCTAACATGCCGTTTCGAAGTCTTGAGAGAGTCAAACATTTTCTCATGATCATCCTCTTAAAGACGAAAACGGCGTGTTTCGTCATTTCCTACTCCAAGTCTAATCATGTGTTTATTCAAATAATGATGACCTGTCAGTAGTTGTATCATTATTCATTACTAGTTCAGTGCCTTTGTGCTTCCTTGGGGAACTATTTAACTCATTAGATTTTTTGCTCTCAAGACTTACACTATGGGCTGATGTTGATACCACTAATATGCTGTTCTTGAGCACGAGATAATTGAAGGACATAATTGCTCCATTTTTAATTCAATAGTTTCCCAGTGCTTTTAAAGCAGTCTCGCTATCATTAAAAATACTAAACATCGTACCAAACCACTTCAGCTCTGTTGCTCGCCTCGTTGCTGCATTTATGTCGTTGCTGCATTTGTTAATAAATATTATATTATGTTAAAATTTATGTTAATAAATATTATTATTTCATCTTAATGCAAGTTTACCATGTTTGCGAACAATATGGAGTAAGGGTATCAAGAGAAAACATGCTGTGATCTAAGATTGAAAATGCAATCAAATCCCAGTATAATAAGTGATTGGGCAAAGATTGACCATCTTAAACTGAATGAACGAAACACAAACTATTCTATTTTTAAACTGAAAAATTAAGGCATGAATGTTTTTCTTTTATCTAATCTCTTTACAAATATTCAAAAAATAAAAAGAGTTATGTAACAGAATATCTTGTTATCGACTGTAAACCAGATTGGTCCCATCATATAAGTAAGATTAAAAGAAAAATGCAAACAAGCAAATTTATTCTACGTAAAATGATGGATATTATACCTCGAAAAATAAAATACTTAATTTTTCCCTCCCTTATTTTTACGGTACCGGCTTGCAATTTGGGGATGACAACAGCTATTAGAATAATGGCTCATCATTTTTGTTATATTTTCACTTTCCAATGCCACGTGGCGTTTTAGAATTTTTGAAAATGACGCCTTCAAAATGGAGAGTTTATTCCGAAATTTTTTACCATCGAACAGGGAAACTTGTTACTAACAAGTACTATTACTTTTAAAAATTGATTGTTAATTTTAAAATGATTGTTGAAGCACTGTCTTTAAAAATCAATATGATTAGCAAAACATTTTCAACATGATGGCTTCTAAATGGCGCCAATTTCACCAAATTTTCATTTTTACAAATCAAAATTGCTTATTGTTACAATTCTACACCATAAATATTATATTATAGGTTTCTAAATAGTTGATACATCAATTTCTCAAAGAAGTTCGAAAGTTATTCGAAATGACCGATTCAAAATGGCGTCATTTTTTTTGCAAATATAGGGTTATATTATCAAAAATCAGTTTTAAAAAACTAGTTACCCGAAGATAAATATAATTTTTATTAGATTATTTAAAGATTTAAAAATTTAACAAAAATTTAAAAAATTGAAACCACTTTTCAAAATGATGAACTTAAAAAGGTTCATATTTTGCGAAATTTGCCTGTTTTCACCGGGCCACCCCTGTGACCAAAATTGGGAGAGGTTTAGAAAAACGTGTGATGGCTTAAAATTATTGTTATAATTTTTTCTTTCCAATGACGCGTGGCGTTTTGGAATTTTTCAAAATGGCGCCTTCAAAGTGGAGCGTTTATTCCAAAATTTTTTAGCATCGAACAGGAAAACTAGTCACTAACAAGTGCTATTACTTTTAAAAATCAATTGTTAATTTTGTTAACTGTTTTTAAAAATCAATATGATTAGTAAAAAATTTTCAACATGACGGCTTCCAAATGGCGCCAATTTCACCAAATTTGCATTTTTACAAACAAAATTGCTTATTTTTGTAATTCTACAGCATAAATATTGTTTTATAGGTTTCCAAATAGTTAATATATCAATTACTCAAATAAGTTCGATAGTTATTCAAAATGGCGTTTTTTTTGGAGCAAATTTACGGTTATATTAGCAAAAATCAGTTTTAAAAATATATTTTTAAAAAATATAGATGAAAAAGATGTGCAATTTAGCTAAACATTATGAAGATTTTAGGGTTTAGCAGAATGGTATTGCCATTGCACTAAACTACAGCACGCAAAGGTTCAAAAGCATCTGGCAAAACGATTCAACAATGCAATGTAGGCCTAAATAAAACTATAAAAGTAAAAAGATTTTCGACTGCAAAAAGTTGTATATGTATGTATATTGGTAGATAATGTATACAGTATATTAGTAGATAATTAAAGGAAACAAACACGTTAAAAAAACTAAAAGTAGAAAAGAAAACAACTACAAAATTAATGCGGGCTTTGTAATCATAAACAATAACAGTACCAATCCATGTTAAACGCAAAGAGCTTCATTCAGTTTTATTACGAACGCTATGTATGTTTTGATATACTTCCTGTATGCACATATTTTAAAAGCTAATGGTTTTGTGTGTAAATGGATAATGCTTACTGACAATCAATGGCCTTCATTCACAATACCGCAAAATTACAATAAATCGCACCAGTATAATGCATCTGTTTTAAAAAGCTATGAACCATCGATAAAAAACAGATACTAAGAGATCTATAGCATGTTATTCAATCCATAGATTCACACAATAAAGAAGGTCTTGGTGAAGAGAAGGCAATTTTCATAAAATTTGCATCTTTTAGAGTCATTTTGAAAAGTGGTTCCAATTTTTTTAATTTTTATTAAATATTTACTTCTTTAAATATTCTAATAAAAATTATATTTATCTTTGGGTTATTAGTTTTTTTTAAACTGATTTTTGCTATATAACCGTAAATTTGATCAAAAAAAAGACGCCATTTTGAATAACTATCGACCTTATTTGATAATTGATGTATCATGCTATTTAGAAACCTATAATATAATATTTATGCTGTAAAATTGTAAAAATAAGCAATTTTGCTTGTAAAAATGCAAATTCGAAGAGCCATCACACGTTTTTTTAAACCTCTCCAAATTATGGTCGCAGCGTTGGCCCGTTTAACGTAGATCGTTCCATATACGAAACATAAAAAAACTAAAATTTGATTGACCAACGAGACTTCTTTACTAAAAAATATTTTTTATTTCGGTTTTGAAAAAACCAAAGTATTGAATTCATGAGCCAAAAGTGAAATTCTTACCCCCACTTTTTTGGCATTTCTCGACGTTTTAAGACCTACTGACTCTAAAAAAGCAAAAAAAAATGTTTGTCTGTCTACCGGCCGTCCGTCACAACCGACGAAATCTAGAAAACCGCTGGACTGGAGAAAATTTCTAAAAATAGGTATACTCAATGGGAAGAGCAGAAAGGACGATGTGTTCGATAACTGTACCGGAGGTGTGTCAAAAAAATCGTCAAGTGTGTCAAAACAAGGAAATTTGCATTTATTTGCTTCAAAAACGTTCATTTTAAGTGATTACGAATAGAAACATCGAATGTGACGAGTGTTGATGGTCGGGATTGGTATGTGAGACCAAAAACTAGAATACTGCATTATAAGTTTGTCAAAAAAATGTTGTCAAGTGTGTCAAAAGAAAGATTGTACTTCGGTTTATTTATTTTTACCCAATTTTTTGGAAAAAATAAAATTTATTATTTGTATGACATGAAATTTTATTATTATTATAGAGAATTATGGCATTATAAGCTTGTCAAAAAAATAATGTCAAGTGTGTCAAAAGAAAGATTTTCATTTCTTTTTTTAGAAAATAATAAAATTAGTTATTTGTATGACATGAAATGTAATGAACATGATATTATTATTATCGAGAATTTTATTGCATTATAAGTTTGCCAAAAAATATTGTCAAGTATGTCAAAAAATGATTTCATTTATTTTTTTAGCCAATTTTTTGGAAAAAAAATTAACTGTTTGTATGACGTAAATGTGATATGGAAATTTTTGAATTTGTTATAGTTTTTGAAATATTTTTGGAATTTTGAAAAAAGTTTCAAATTTTGATTTTGTAAAAATTTTTGGAACACTTTTAGAATTTTGAAAAATTTTAAATTTTTGATTTTACATATTATAATTTTTGAATTTTGAAAAAAGTTTCAATTTTTGATATTGTTATAATTTTTGCAATATTTCTAGAATTTTGCAAAAGTTTAAATTTCTAAGAATTTTTGGAATATTATTAGAATTTATAAAAAGTTTAAATATTTGATTTTATTCTAATTTTTAAAATATTTTTGGAATTTTGAAAAAAAGTTTCAATATTTGATTTTGTTATAATTTTTGAAATATTTTCAGAATTTTTGAAAAAAGTTTAATCTTTGATGTTGTAATAATTTTTGCAATATTTTTACGAATATGATTAATTATTAATTAACAATTAACTATGGGCACCTATAAATATAAACGATCACAACAGTGCTACAGTCTATCTTTTCATTACAAAACTTATTGAATTCATCAGAACACATATAAATTCTAATATTAGGAAAATTATTTATAAAACCGATGGTGCACCTTCTCAATACAAAAATAAACATAACCTAATTAACTTATGCCACCATAAAAAAGAAGGCTTTAAGGTTGATGCAGAATGGTATTTTCATGCTACCAACCGTGGAAAGGGACCTTGCGATGGGATTGGTGGTACACTGAAGCGTGCTGCACACCGTTATAGTATACAGATACGTTATAGTATATAGTATACAGTACAGATATTATTCAAACACCAAAAAAACTTTTCGAATGGACTTTAAAATGAGAATCTACCATGAACTTTGGATACGCCTATAAAAATGAATATCAATTAACAAAAGAAAAATTACAAAATCGATATAAAAATGCGACTACAATAAGTTGAACTCAAAAATTTCATTTTTTTGTACCATTAAATACTAAGACAATAATTGCAAAAATGTTTTCCAACTCAAAAGAAACTTTTAAATGTAAAATAAGTAAATAATTTTTAATAACTATATTTATTTTCTTTAACCTACATATATAATTTGTATGATATTTTAAAAAGTTTATTCAATAATAAAATATTTGCAATTTAATGTTAAAATTCAATCTTTTACTTTATGATTCCATAATAACATAATACGAACATAATACTTCTCCAGTCAAAAGTTCCTAAATATATTTAGTTATTTATACGGCTTTTTTGTTTGCAGTCGAGACTGTCAAATTATTTTTTATAAGAGTGACAAGTGACTACTAAAAGTGACAAATAAATATTTCATTTTTTTATGCGAACACAAAGAAAATAATTGCAGAAGTGTTTTCCTATTCAAAAGAAAATTCTGTTTGTAAAATAAGTAAATCATTTTTAACAATTGAATTTATTTTATTTATTGTACTACATATATAATTTTTATAATATTTTAAAAAGTTCATTAAATAATAAAATATTTGATATTTAGTGTCTATTTCTCCAGCCTGACATATGTGCCAGGCTGCTTATCTGAATTGTTCCTTTAGATGAACTCGCAGCGCTGATTCGAAATCTGCTGTCAGGCTGTGTCAGGCTGCCCTTTTTAACGTAGTTTCGGTGTCAGGCTGCCGAAACACATTTCTCCGGCCTGACACCATTTCTCCAGCCTGACATCGTGTTTTCACTCCAAAACGCATTATTTTTTATTGGCAACACGTTTTTTGTACAAATTTACCAAAAACATGTTAGCCTGACACCTGCCTGACACAGCCTGACAATCTTAAAAAAATTAAAATTTTAAACTTTGATCGATTTTCTATCATTACAAACGGGCACGTTTACACTTATTTGAAAAATACATGCAAAGGCAAGCATCAAAATGTACATTTAACAGTCGTGGAGACGGTTTCAACGAACTTGTACCATATATAAATTAAACCATCATTTTATCGCATAAAGTTGTATTTACACACATCTTTTTTAAAAGAAGAAAAAACAGAATAAAGAAAAAGATACGTAAATACATGTGTGCGAATAAGACAAAACAATCACTTTTTTTTTAAAGAAGATGTCAATCGTGTCTATTTCGCTAATTTTTATACCCATGTTACCCGAAAAGATAAAATGTTTGTCTTTTAAAACGAAAAATAAAGTTTTTAGATTGTCTTTTTAGACTGCACTGTCCTTTGGCGTTTGTTTTTTGTGCTTGATGATACGAAGTGCATTGTCATTCGGAAGAATGGCTCCATATCGTCTTGATCTATCAGTTTTTCTACTAACTCGTTTCGGACCAAATATGCTGATTTATGCTTTAGCATTTTCTCGAATAACGCTTTGTCCGTTGGCTGAATTCTACGTTTATATTTGGGGTCATGTGCGTAATTTTTATTCGATGTTTGTTATGGTTATGTGTACATTTGAGTCATCCGATATGCATCGCACAAGAGCGGCGCAGCCATTATCTGTACATTTTCCTTCACAACCAATATCGTACGTGCGGCGATTGGCTCTTTTCCACGACGAAACGCATGGTATTTTTAACGCAAACCAAATTAATGGCGATAACTTGCTGCTCCAACCTAGCTTTACAGTATGTCTCAATCGGTCAGCTTGGTATGATGTCCTTTTGGTGGACGTATCTGGTTGATCTGCCTTGATGTGATGTCCACTTGATTTCTCTTTAGTATATGATGGAAAGAGAGTCTTTATGCTGGGGGAACCCCATGTTACACCCGTAGACTAAGGCCTATTGGGCAGACTTTCTTTCAGTAAAAGGTTTAAATAAAACTAAAATTTAAACTTTAAGATATGTTTATTGATTGATTTTTGATTGCAATTTTCATTTAATTTATTCAGCGGATATTATATTTATTTTCGTAAATTTAATATTGTTTCATTTTGTAATATTTTTAGGTTGTATTCTTTAAATTTAATATAATTTTATTAAATTACATCATTTAAAATACATTATGAGAATTTAGATATCTGAGCTTAGTTTGTTGTATATTATTTGTTATTTGTTTTGGTTGATGACTTGCTTATAATTATTTAAGTTAATTTAATGGGAAGAATAACATATGTATTGTATGTTAATTAGATAAGTCATACATATGTTACATCCTGATAAAAATTAGGTGTTCGATATTGCCATAAACTCTATCCTTAAGATTGTTTGAGCTTGTTCAAATGATCTGGAGGACTGAAACCATGCCACAGGACTGGAACACAGCTATGCTGATACCAATCCATAAAAAAGGTAATCGCCTACAATGTGCAAACTACAGAGGAATCGCTCTCCTTTTCACAGCATATAAGATCTTTTCCTACATTTTGCTATCCAAAATTAATCTTTTTGCTGAACAACTGCTTGGAGAATATCAGTGTGGTTTCTGGCGGGGCCGAGGTATTACGAGGTAGGATGATTTTGGAAAAGTGCCGAGAGTTCAACATACCTGTGCACCAACTATTCATTGATTTCAGGCAGGCTACGACTCTCTCGAACGACAGACTCTATGGTCTGCTCTGGTGTCAATGAGAATTCCTGGTAAACTGGTATCACTATGCAAAATGACGGTACAGAACTCTCAATGCTGTGTACGAGTAGAGAACGAAATATCAAAGTTTTGCATATCCTACACTTTTTAATTTAGCCTTGGAATATGTGTGCCGTCAAAAAAAACTACCGACTAATAACAATATCTTGTCAATAAACTCAGTACAGATGATTGCTTACGCTGATGATGTTGTCGTTATGAGTGAGGCTTTCAAGTCGCTTGAGAGTGGTGCTAGAAAAATTGGACTTCAAATTAAATACAATAAAACCAAACATATGAATGTTTAAAGAGAGGGTGAGAAGAAAGATTTGATGTGCGGCGATGAACGAATTGAGGGAGTTGAATCTTTTAGATATTTGGGATCAATGCTTGACTCCAACAACAGCATACTTACAGATATAAAAGCTCGAATCACTGCAGGTAATCAAATTTTCTACTCAATTAAACCTCTCCTTGGATCACCGGATGTATCAACTAACACCAAGCTCAAGTTATACAAGACATTAATTAGACGGGTTGTGATGTATGGATCACAAACATGAACCCTTACATAAAATGACGAATCGCATTTATCTGTATTTGAGCGTAAGTTCCTACGTTACATTTTTGGTCCACTTAAGACAGACGATGGAGAGTATAGAACCCAGTATAACTTTGAGATCAGAGACCTTCTTGAGGGTCCTGATATAACAGGTTGTATCCGTTCTAATAGGATTGCTTGGTTTGGGCATGTTATACGAGCCGATTCACAGTCTGGAATGATTAGAAAAATGTACGTTAGTACCGCAGGGAGTGGGCGACCGCGAATTAGACCACGAGTACAATGGGAGACTGACGTAATAAACGGTCTTAAAAAAATCGGCTGCCATGGTAATTATGTCACTGTTGCGAATGACGGTGTGGAATATTCAAAGCTGATTAGCCTGGCAACGCTCCAACATGGAGCATGAACGCCTTAAAAAAAAAAAAAAGAAAGATATCGCCATATTTCGCAGTGAGCATGAATCATCGTCTGCATTTTTTTTTATTTATTTTTTTTTTGCACCAAATCGTATGCTCGAAATCACAATTGAGCATTGAATTTCGAATTCAATCAAATGAAATTAATTTTACTAACCTGGCTTTGTATCGATTGGCTTTGACACATCTGATCGCAATTTTCTTCCAATTTTCTTCCTTTGCCGGCTTCGGATAAGATATGTAAACGCCTGTGTGCGAATAACACAAAATATAATCACTTTTTGTGAAAAAAGATGTCCATCGTGTCTATTTCGCTAATTTTTATACCGATGTTATCCGAAAATAAATAATAAAATGCCCTTAACCTAATAAATTTTATTTTATTAAATAGAATTTCGAAATTTTTTGTTTAATTTTGTGTAAAATAAAATGTGTTTTTGTTTTATTTATTTTTTTTTTTAGCATCATAATTATCGAGAAACAAAATTTATTTAAGAAAAGTATCATTGTGTGTATAATTTATTTTAACTAACACATGCTAAAAAGTTTATTTTTCGTTTTAAAAGACAAACATTTTATCTTTTCGGGTAACATGGGTATAAAAATTAGCGAAATAGACACGATTGACATATTTTTTTAAAAAAAAGTGATTGTTTTGTCTTATTCGCACACATGTATTTACGTATCATTTTCTTTATTCTGTTTTTTCTTCTTTTAAAAAAGATGTGTGTTAATACAACTTTATGCGATAAAATGATGGATAACTTTAATTTATATATGGTACAAGTTCGTTGAAACCGTGGTCAACTGTGAAAGAAAACTTACATTTTTTTTTTTTTTTTTAATAAAATGTGTTGTGTAATAGGGTTTAGAATATGTGTCACAACAACACATAAATACCTTTTAAGACCTAGGTCTAGACCTGGGTCCCACAACAACTGGCGTTCTAAGGTGTAGATTAACGCTTTTTTTAAACATCTGTGGGTTGAAGCCACCTGAGACTAAGTGTTCCGGCAAACTATTCCATTTGTACGCAGTTCGGACAAAGAAGTCTCTCTGCGATCTGCCAGTATGACAGCGCGGGATCTTTACCGTTTCACCGGTAGCGGCAGCCGATTGCCGAGTGGAACGGGGGTAGTAATAAGTTTGAGGCATGATGCCGCTGATTTCATCTGAGCACTGCTGATGACGATATTTGTAAAAAACAACGAGGTCAGCAACAGTGCGACGATGTTGTAGGGAATCAAGTTTTGATGTCAAAGTTCGATCACCCACAATTCGTATAGCTCGCTTTTGAACAGAGTCCAAGAGGGCCAAGATGGAAACAGAGGCAGCACCCCAAACTTGACAGCAGTACTCCAAACAGGGACGAATATAGGACTTATAAACATGGAGCAATTGTTATGGAGTGAAAAATTTTTTGCATCTATTTAGGAGGCCGAGTTTTTTAGACGCGCTTTTTGCCATCGCCATTACATGATCATTCCAGAGTAGGTCATTTGAAACTGTGACACCCAATAAACGAATGTTTTTACACTCACCTATTGGTTCATCACACATACTAAATAAAATATCTTTGGGGAACTCGGTCTTTAATCTGGAAACAATCAACAGCTGTGTTTTGGTAGAGTTGAAATTGACAAGGTTTTGGTCACCCTAGTCGGCGACTTTATTCAGGTCTTTGTTCACGTTTATGGCAGCGTCTCTCCGGGCAGGATTAATTCGTTCGTGCATTTTACCTTTTGAAGGAAGGGGCTCGAACGACTTGTGCAGAGTACTATCATCTGCAAAACTATTTGTTGGGTTGCTGGTGATTTTCAACAATTCGTTGATATAAATCAAAAATAGGGTTGGGGACAATACTGAGCCTTGGGGTACACCAGCGTTAATTAGTTTAGACTCAGAAGAAAATCCGTCTAAGGTTACCGAAATGTATCGGTTGGATAGAAAATTTTGAATCAGCTTCACAACATTGGGATGAAAACCGTACGCAACGAGCTTGTTGATTAAGTTGGCTTGCCAGACTCAATCGAATGCCTTGGAGATGTCTAAAGCGATAACGTATGTTTCACCACCTTTATCAAGTATGCTGTTCCAACAATGCGCTACATAGTTTAATAGATCGGTAGTTGATCTTTTGTTTCGATAACCGTATTGGCTGTCGGATATTAAATGATTTTCTTCCAGAAATTCTGAAATATGTGTATTAATATAATGCTCGTAGACTTTGGATAGGACCGATAGTAAAGCTATTGGCCTATAATTTGAGATATCGGATTTTGGTCCCTTTTTGGGGACGGGCTGGACATTTGCCAACTTCCAGCACGAGGGAAATATACCAGATTTGTAGGATTGGTAGAATATTTTAGTTAAAGTTGGTGCAAGTTCTTTGGAAAAGGTTTTTAAGATAATGGGTGGAATATTGTCCATTCCTGAGGCTTTGTTGATGTTTAACCCCTTTAAAAGTTTAGCGACTATTTTGGGTTTGAAGTGAAGTTCATTCATATTAACTCCTGAAGACTGGATTTGGGGTATTTCTTTAGGAGTTTCCAAAACAGTGAAGTTCAGAGCAAAGCGTTCAGCGAACAAGTTAGCTTTTCTTGCGGGATCATTGACGATTAAATCACCATCAATAATAGGGGGAATAGAAAATTTTGTACCAGAATTTAAAGAATTAATGGCACTGTAGAAACTCTTGTCAGAAACAGACATAGACGTAAGTTTTGAGGCTTTCGCTCTGTCAATTTCAGACTTTTCGTTTGAGATAATCTGGTTAGATATTTTGTTGGCCTTTAGATATTGGGATCGATTAGTGGGAGTTTTGTTATGAATCCAAATATTAAATGATCTACGTTTGTTTCTAAGTGCCGTTTTGGCAGCTTTCGAATACAAGTATTTTTGTTTGGGTTTTACTATGGAGAAAGGGACAAATTTATTGATAGCAAATTGGATGGTTTCTGTAAAGTTTTGAGCAGAAACATTTACATTCTCAGTGTAAAAACAATGACGGTCGAAAGGGAAACCATGGAAAAAATTTTGAAGACCACTCTTATCCATTTTTGAGTAGTGAAATATTTTACGGGGTTTGGGAGCTGTAGTTTTAAGTAAATCAGTTTTGATAACTGATGAGATTAAATAATGATCAGAATATCCAATACTACCTTTCGCGACATCGACACTCGTAATATCTGGCATTGTGGTAAGATAGAGATCTAAAAGAAAACTATTATCACCGCCATTACGGGGAGTGAAAGTCGGGCTTTTAACAATTTGGAATAGGCCCTGAGACGCGGCAAAAATTTCTGCCAATTTTCCACTATTGTCAACATCGTCGGTCGATTTGGAGAATTCCAACCATGATTTGTTGTGGACGTTGAAGTCACCGGTAACGATAACTTCACAATTAGGGGACTTTGCTCTAATCTCGTCTACAATTTTTGTCAGTATATTAAAAAAGTTTGGGTTACGTTTGTTGGAGGACCGGTATAAAGCTATTGTAAAAAAAGTCATTTCTGGAAGACAAATCTTTAAAACCATTATATTGAAGCCGTCACCGTGTAGTTCAAAATTTGGAAAGCGCGTGTACGCAGCACTCTCATGAATGAATGCGCATACGCCCTGATGGAGTTTGAAAGCTGATTCGAGCCTATATTTGGAATTAAGCGATTCTATAAAGAGAAAATTTTCAGAAACTTGTGTTTCTGTAAGGAATAGAATGTTCGGTTTGTCGTGCTCAAGATGATGTTGCACGTGGTCATGGTTAGCGTTCAATCCGCAGATGTTTTGAACATGTATTTTAAAATTTTTTATTGATTCATATATGTTTTGTCCCTGCAAATTCCGTGGACGTGCCGCTTTATGGGCGGGTGGAATGCGCAAATTTGCTTTACCACTTGCAGACTTATTTTTTTTCGGTTGTACTGCCATATATATATCAAAAGGGTTTTATTTTATTTTTTTATGTTTTATTTTAAAATGGATAACTAAGTAAAAAATCCTATCATACAACAAAATATGACATATGCCAATATTTCATGATAAGATGAAGAAATAATAACAAAATAATAAGTGAAAAACAAATTGTGAGAAATTTGCAAATTTGCACTTCTAACGCAAATACTGAGTGTGTGTGCTTTCGGTTTCGTTCTTGCCATTGTTTAACATTCACTTTATTTTGTTAATATTTTTTATTTAAATGAAAGAGTAAACATCAAAATAAAATTCAGCTGAGATGTATTCAATAATCTATTGATATGATCTTTCAAAATATCGCGCTAATAATCATTAAATTTCACTGAAAAACTATAAAGCAAGCGATCAATCGTCATTTGAAAAATACATGCAAAGGCAAGCATCGAAATGCACTTTCAACAATCAGCGATTTAGCGTTTGTACGGACTGTTAAATGTATATTTTGATGCTTGCCTTTGCATGTATTTTTCAAATGAGTGTAAACGTGCGTAATGTAAACGTATGTAATGATAGAAAATCGTTCAAAGTTTAAAATTTTAATTTTTTTAAGATTGTCAGGCAGGTGTCAGGCTAACATGTTTTTTGTAAATTTGTGCAAAAAACGTGTTGCCAATAAAAAATAATGCGTTTTGGAGTGAAAACACGATGTCAGGCTGGAGAAATGGTGTCAGGCCGGAGAAATGTGTTTCGGCAGCCTGACACCGAAACTACGTTAAAAAAGGCAGCCTGACACAGCCTGACAGCAGATTTCGAATCAGCGTCGCGAGTTCATCTAAAGGAACAATTCAGATAAGCAGCCTGGCACATATGTCAGGCTGGAGAAATAGACACGATATTTAACATAAAAAAAAATCTCTTAGTTTATAACGCCATTTTTATAATTTTCCTTCAGAACAAACAAAACTGATTCCCGACAGTCATATGCACAACGAATTTTATCTTTAAAACAAAAAATATCACTAGTTCTAAACTTTCACATGCAGTTAGATATAAAATAAGCTACAATTTAGTTTAAAAAAAGGTGTAGCGCCATCTTTTCTTATGTTACACCGTTTTTTTCTTATGTTACACCGTTAACAATTATTTCAAAAAATTAACAGTGTACATTTTTAAAAACTATGTTATAATACTTATTCAACGACATATCATTTATGAAAATCGATCGAGTTGTTTTTCTACAATCGCTCGTCAAAATGCACTCACATCACAAAATAGCAAAAAATTGAGGGGCACCCTGTGAAGACCCCTGGTCGAAAAAAAAAATTCTAAGAGAACTTGTATTTTTTATTTATGAAAGACTATCTATAAACAAAAAATAATCAAAATTAAAAGGGGTCAAGTCAAAATTTCCCAAAAATTTGCTGAAGTTGTGTGAAATTGCTCATATGCAAGTTGTATTTTTGCATATTATCGAAGTCGAGTCAATCAATTCAGCAGAGTAATACGTCAGAGAATTTTTTGAAAAACTGCCAAAACCCATATTTTAAATTGGAACTGAAACCGATTTTAAAGGGACACATCTCAACCGTGTCAAACAAACAAAACATTTTTTTTATTTTTAACCTCACCATCTTTGTATGCAAACCAGTTTTATATATACGCATCATAAATTTTTGGTGTAAATTTCATTCCATTAAAAACGAACCCTAAAACATTTCAAATTCTTATCTTTAGCTTGGTTGAATTTTCTATAACCAACATCGGGGCTTTTCGTTAGTAACTAAGGTTAAACACTATTGGGAAATTTGCAATTAGTTTTTGGTTCGGTTCTCAATAAATAAATAAA
Source organism: Diogma glabrata (assembly GCA_963693315.1). Classification (NCBI taxonomy): domain Eukaryota; kingdom Metazoa; phylum Arthropoda; class Insecta; order Diptera; family Cylindrotomidae; genus Diogma; species Diogma glabrata. Next base: position 53,374,025 of record OY856187.1, on the reverse strand, counting down.
TTTCTTGGTTTATTACAAAAAAACTGTTTTCGTACTGACCAACGTTATGTTTTTTATTTAATATAGTTTTCGTTTAAAATATGTGAACAAAATTTCCAGTTATGTAGACGTCTCTTTTTCAAAAAAGAAGCTTTCAAAAAACCATAACATTACAATAAAGTTATCTATAGCTCAAGAACGAGTTAAGCACGTTCAAAACAACAAATTGCTTTGTTCAATTCACAAACCCAAAAACTAAAACTCTAATTAGTTCAAATGCTTAAAGTAAAAACAAACTTAGTGAACTTTAAAATTATGATATTTCAACAAAAAAAAAATAAATTATAAACTAATTATATTATAAAACTTTTCAATAAGCTTTTACGTTGAACCCATTTAACATATACTCATATTAATGCATATGGCAGCTGCATGTATAACAAAATACGTTTGTGAAATTATTTTAGTTTGAACCAACAAGTTTTGTTTAATTTTTTTTTCACAATAAAAGCTTATCGAAAGTTTTAGTGTGTGTTTATATTTTTGACTATAAAAGTTCTAAATAATAATAAATAAATTATAAGAATTTTATGGATGAAAATATTTTAATAATAACAATTTTGGGAAATATAAATTTTTAAAATTATCGAGAACGTATTTAGTTTTGTTATTATTAGTAAAACTGTTTGTGGAGTTATAAAATAATATTTAAAGTAAATTATAATTTAATCGAATTTGAAATGTTCGATGAAGCTAGTTAAACCATTATTCAAACAAAACATAGCTAAATAAATATTGATTAAACTTTATTCGAAATTATTATAATTTAGTTTTTTTATATTACTGTAAACATGAGAATTGTCGCTTGTTATTATTCAGAACACAATCAACTTTTATATAATTTTGTGAATTTTGTTTGTAAAAGTTAAACAGAAGTTTAATTATGATAAACATCATCTCGTTTTCAGTTTTATTAAATTAGTAAAAATATTAGAATGTCATGAAAATTATTTCTTGAATGTTTAGTTTATGAGTTAGCTGACGTGACATAACGGAAGTAATGTTCGAGCTGTGGTGATTAAAGTTTAAGCTATCTGGATGATTTAAGTTTTTAAGAAACATGCTTAAATCATCATGATCATTATTGATATTCCTGACCACTACACCACCAAGTAGTGGCGTAGTGGTTAAACGTGTTTGCCAAAGGAATTGAACTCGCTCTGGCACTGATGAGGCTACGAGTTCGAATCCCAACCAAAACAGGTAAATGAGAAAAACAGAGTTTTTCTCTGAAATATTTCCAACCATACCTTTGACTTGGAAAAATTCAAATTAATTCTTTAGTTACTTGAGTTTAATTTCTCAAAAAAATCTCGAACAATTTGAAATTATTTTTTTTTATTATAAACACATAAAAATCATAAAAAATTTCATGTTACGAATTTTAAATTGATCGATAATGTAGTTTTTTAAAGTTGTTGCTACTGTCTTTTCCCGTTTCGTTCAAATTATTATCATTTCGATATTAACAAGAAAATTAATTACATATATTATGACAGGCAGTGCTGAAAATCATATAATAGTGGTTTGCCGATCATTATTTTCTATAATTTCATTCCTGTGAAATAAAATAAGGAAAACAAAATTTATTATTTGAGTATGTATTTCTCTTTCAATATGAGTTGACATCTTCCCCACAAAAAACTGATTTAAACATAGCTTTAGGCTGCGAACATTTTATGGCAGAGTTTCTCAACTGATTTCATGCTACGGACAAATAAATATTTTAAAATTCTATTGCAGACCTTGCAAAATATTTCATGTTAAATAGGTGAAAGTGCAGGTTATATCTTGCTCACACTTAGATACATAATGTGATTTAAAACAAAAAGGATGAACGAAATAAAGCTTAGAGAAACCAAAAAAAGAGCGAATAAGATTAAAAAATATAACATTCCCAAATACAGGAGTTAAAATAAAAAACTATCGTTCTTAATCCCAACTCGAAATTATAGTAATTTGTTGTGCTAGTGTTTAATACTGTATTTTATTATTCGAGCAAAAGTCACGAAAAGCACGAAGTCAATATAGCATTTTATCCTTGTGACAAGTAACATGTATTAATTTAAATTGAATTATTTTAAAATTCATTGATAAAACAAGTATAATGAATAAACAAATGAATTTTATTTTATTTGTTTGTAACATTAATTCCAAACAATTAAATAAATTTCATTCAATTTCGATAGATATTTAGTTGTTTGGTATTTTGCAAGTGAAATCACATACAATAAGAAACAACAAAGTTCTAACTACTAATACTTGGTGTTTTCGTTAATTCTTTCGGAACAGAATATTGTACTAATTTTGACAGAAACAATTAAAACTTGTTCACAATTTGTACAATTATATATATATATATATATATATATATATATATATATATATATATATATATATATATATATATATATATATATATATATATATATATATATATATATATATATATATATATATATATATATATATTCGAGAGAAGCATGAGCATTAGTTTGAATTTATTGTATTTTTTAAAATTAAAGCAAAAATGTTTTTTTGATTGTTTTATAAAATACAACAAAAAAAATATTTCAGATTTCAATACAATCATATAAATTGTTTTATCCTTCCGGTAACTATAAATATAGGTTTCTTTTTAGAACCATAACTGAAAGCGTTATTAGTCTTAATACAATATAGTAAACAGTTGTTAATTTTATTCTGTTGCGTGAATGCTACGGAACACAATAAAACAATTTATTTAATTGCATTGAACTCTGAAATAAATTTTTTTGATTGTATTTTATAAAACAATCAAAAAAACATTTTTACTTTGATTATGTAAAAAATAATAAATTCCAACTAATGCGCATGTTCCTCTCTTGAATATCGAAAAAGACAGCGGGTACTATGATTAAATTGAATTAAATTGTCATTGTAGTAAAAATTAATATTTTTTATGATTGTTTCTTGGTTTCTCAATTCTCATTAGTTGGCGTTTTCGTTAATTCATTCGGAATAGAGTATTCGAATGTTTAATTGTATTTTATAAATAATTTGATTGTATTTTATAAAAAATTTAAAAAGACATTTCCGCTCTGAATTATATAAAAAACAAAAAAATCCGAACTAATGAGCATGTTCCTTTCTCGGGTATTGAAAATGGTAAAGACTAGTACGATTAAATTGAATTGAATTTTCATTGTGAAAAATATTAGTTTAATATGAATTTTTAGTTTCTTAATTCTCATAAGTATAAAATTTGATGTCTTTCATTGTAAGTCATTTCATTGTCAAAAGACCAAACAATTAAATAGATATCGAAACTGAATAAAATTTCTTTACTTGTATGGATATAATGGAACAACAACTTATTAAATTCATTGTTTTTTTTAACTCGTTTTACTTGTTTTACCAATGAATTTTAAAATAATTTAATTTAAATTAATACATGTCACTCTGTCGGAAGGATAAAACGTTGTATTGGATTCGTGTTTAATGATTTATGTTCTCTCGTAAATTTGCAAGCTTTTGCTCGAAAAGTAAAATAAATCATTAAACACTGATCCAATAAAATATTGTGTTCCGCACAGAATAAAATTAACAACTGTTTATTTTATTCTATTAAGACTAATTACGCACACAACCATGGTTGAAAAAAACAAAATAAACCTATATTTGCAGTTGCAGGCAAACTAATTTTTTTTCAAATACTCACACATTTAATTTTTGCTTCAAATTTGATGCTTTTCTTCGTATCGTATTAAACAGAAATAATATAATCGACGCCAAATGTCGACGCCAATTAAGAATGATATTAAAAAGATATAGTTAATTTTACTATTTTTCGTAAGTAGATTTTATTCATGTAAACGTAAAACATTGTCATCTCGCGTAGGAAATGCAATTTCTTTAAGATAGTAAATATATAAACGATATTTATTTAAAATTATTGAATAAAAAATCGAAACCAAAACATTCATATTCTATTTTTTCATAGTTACTTTGATTTAAAAACTTTATAAAATTGCTTGAAAATACCACAGCAACAACAATTTGTTATTTAGCGAAATTTTTTTTACGCTAGTGGAAAAAAACATTTTCACAAGAGAGCCTGTATGAATATAGAATTTGTTTATGCTATAAATATAATTTGTGAAATAGTATTCATATTTGAGGAATGAAAAAAAGTGCTCGAATAAAAAAAAATTATTACTGGTAATAAATATAAAAAAATTTGCGGACCACTAAACTTTTTCTGCGATGGTCCGCGGACCACCGGTTGAGAAACGTTGATTTACGGTATTAAAATTTATCGATAATGTAGTTTTTTAAGGTTATTTCAATTGTCTTTTAGGACAGTGTGACGTCAATACGAAGTAAAATTTAGAATGCATTCAGGCGATTTTTGTAACATTTACTATATTTTCTTCGGTTTTTAGAAGAAATGTTTTGTCCGCTTCCGCTTTTTTATACTTTTTGTTGTTGTTTTCTTTTTTCATTTTTTCCATTTTCTGTTGATGATTGTTTTATTTGTTGTAATCTTTTAAGAAGGAATGAATATCTTTTTTCTAAATATTTTTCTTTGTTTTTGAATAGAATTAAATTTTTTTCAATAAAATATTGAATGGTAAATTTTGTTTTAATTTTTGTTTTGATTTTCAATTATGTCACAAGATATGTAATTTTAATGAAAATGATTATGAAAAAAAGTTAGAATTTCGAAATTTTCATACAAAATTCTATTCTTTTAGGAATAATTTATACATTAAAGAATAAAGTTGGTAAATGGTATTTATAATAAGGCTAAGATTAAATCTTTATTACAAGATTAAATCTTTATTACAATTGATTGTTTGAAATGGAATATATTTAATTTTACTTAAATCAAGTTAAATTGATCAAAAACATATTGCGGCAGAAATCAGAACCAGAAAACTGTTCCATAAAAGAAAAAAAAACATAACATCACAGAAAAACATAGATTTCGACATTTTTTTAAAAGAATGTACGTTGAAAACTATTGTATTTAGGGTGCAAAAATAGTTTGTGTTATAGTATCCATTTTTATAAATTTAATAATTTAAATAAATTTAATAAAAAGAAGTTCAAAATACTCAGTACAATATTTCGTTGTCATTATCCACGTAAAGAGTTGTGAGGAAGTTCCGGGGTTCAACGTGAACCCTATATTTATTTTTATTGTTTTTGTTTATTATTTTTTTATATAACATAAAAATTATTTCTTTTTATTCATAAAAATTCCATTTATGGCATTTAAATTTTAAATTTATCGATAACGTAGGTTTTTAAATTATTGGTGTTGTCTTTTTGCCGTTGCGTTCAAATTTATATAATTTCCATATCAATAAGGAATTTATTTTATTATTTATTTGACATGTAGTACTAAAAATCATATAATATTTGTTTTCCATCATTATTTTTGCATAGTTTCATTTTCAGTAAATAAAATAAGGAAAAACTAAAGCTGCTATTTCAGTATTTTCTTTTTATTATTTTTTCCATCTATTTGTGATTGAACTTGCCTAACGAAATAATTCGAAATCGTATAAAAATTTATAGAACGCCGCAATATTTATTTTTGTAAAATTAGTTAAACAGAAGATGCGGTGGATACAGAATAGATTAGAAGAGGTTGGATTATGATGGATAGTAGTTGTATCAAAGGCGAATAAAAAGAGGAAGATGGTAATGCCGTGCGGGGGTAATGGGAGGGAGAGGGGGCCCGTGGTATAGCCCTAGTTATATTATAATTTTAGTCTTTTACAACACTGTTATGTATGTAAGTTTTTGTAAAATAAATTGAGATTAGTTAATGGAATTATGTGATTCGTTTGTCTTAGTTTTTCACTATTCGTAAGTCGTAACACATGCGGCTGAAATATGTATGCATATATGTGTCAATACGTTTACGATATGTGCACGTCATGGTGCACATCATATTCATAAATGTGTTATGCACAATTTTGTACACGGGGATTTTGTATCATACACAATTAAGACAAATTTCATACATTTTTTGAAAATTGTTTTACGGGCATTTAGCTTATAAAACTGGAAGCAGTAATAATGTCTCATCTACAGTACAACAACCATACAAGCAAAAAAAAATCAACGTTATCAACGATTAACAATAAAAATTAAACTTAAAACAAATATGGTCCTTCGAGCCGGATATGGAAAATGCGAATAACATTCAAAAAAAACGAATAGGATAACTAAAAACGTTGTCTCATAGAGTATTAAAGCGTATTACCAAAAAATTTTAATTATTTAAAAGATAAAACAAAAGTTTTAGAACATTCTCGTTAGATAAATCAGAGTATAGATTTTCGAGCGGTTGAACCATCAACTAATTAAACCATGGCTATTCTAGCAAGTAAATTATCACAACTTCTTCAGAAATGAGGCAAGTCTGACAAAGCTGACCTATTCTATTTTCCAGATTTTGTTCATTTTTTCATTTAAAACAGTTCGCATTAACCCTAAACACCTCAAGAATATAATTTATCACTATAATTCTATTTTGTTTTGTTATCAAAATCTAAAACCATCACGGAAACGCTTCTGGATAAATTTTCATAATCCAGCTAGAAATCAACTTTGTTACAGAAATAAAACCCAGAAAAACGTTAACTCACGTGCTCAGTAAAATTAAATAAAAACGGATTTTTCCGTTACACAATTTTATTTTTTTTGTGAGTTTCTTTTTGTGTCTCGCAGTTGGTTTATTTTTATATAACATAAAATTATTTTATTATAATAATTTGGTGGTCGTGACGTGACAATGATAGGGCGGTTTTTTTTCTCTCGTTACGTTATATTGTTGTTGGAAAATTTTCCTCTTTGGGAAATAAAATAAAATTTAATATATTAAACACAACCGATACAAAATGGTTATTATAATAATAATAATAATATAAAATTTTTTTATTTGAATACCCAATTTCACCAGTAATAAACCGGTAAGTTTAATTGAGCAATAAAATGAAAACGTTTAATGGGAAATAGTACGTTTAGCTCAATTTGAAATTGGGAAAAGGTTTGGTAATTTTAAATTATGGTTTTGTGATTATTGTCAATTTTATGTTCTCCATATTTTATTTGTTATACTTTTTATTTTATCTCATAAAATTCTCTACATTTATAAAATCGATACAATAGCAATCAATATTACAAGAATATAACCGAAAACCACATTTAAGAAATCAGCATATCAATTCAAGAAAAGAACATAAGTAACAACAACAACAACAATATGCAGTAAAAAATTGCTCTGCAGTTTTCCATGTGCACATTTGAACAATGGAAATTTATTATCATTTCTTTTATTTAAATTTCCTATATTTATTTTATTTAAATGAAAAGTTTCGAAGAAAAATAAAACTAACAAAAGTATAAGTTTGGATATTGTGGGAAAACTAATATAAATTTTTCGATATTTTATTTGTGTTATTTTGAAATCAAAACATAATGAATTGGGAAATAGGAAAAATTGGAAAATGTCAATCCATAAATTATATTGGATATAAAGAAATCTTTTGGATGGTTTCATCCTATTACGATTTTTTAGGTCTCTATTGGGATTTGAGATGTAATGTTTAAAGCTAGGTTCCGTTTTTAGCATAATTTAACAAGTGGTTAGTTTTATGCTATTTTTATTTTGTCTTGGCCAATAATTACCTACATCTATTTTCACACTTCACCATTTTATTGACTGTATTATGACGTACATCATTCACTACAGAACTGGATGCATCGAGAGAGCTATGTATTAGTTTATTGCAACCGGCTCGAAGGACCATATGTTTATATGTTAATTTTGCTCAGAACAAATCAAAATCAAATCTCTGTCAATCTTATTTATTTAAGTATTTAAAAGATATATACAGAAATATTTAAAGTATTCTTTTGATTGCAATAACCTAAAAATAGGACTTTAAAAATTATCTCGTAGACTTTAAAAATTTTATATGCAAGAAAATTATGTAATTGTTGATGTTGTTATTTATATTTTCATTTTCTTGAAATTTGGGTTTCGTATTTTACTGTTGAGGTTTTAAATTTCTGTAATAAAATATTAGAAATGATATAGAAATAACACAAACCATACTTAAAGTTTATGTTCTGAGTTTCATCAAAATTCAACAAAAGTACTACAACAAAAGTTATTGAAAATTTACAAAATTTGTTTTTTTCCTTACTTCATTCCAATTATCCAATTCTCAGAGAAGGGCAAGAGTTAAGGATCATATGGAGGGTTCATATTCTTACTGATGTTGGCTTACATATAGGAGTATACGACCCTCATATGAATCAGTAGGTACTCTTGTCTACAATCTACCACAGATATCTGTTTGTACAGTATAATGATTGGCTCTGTGCCAGTTTTGCTTTATAATTAACTCATTACATATTCTATTACCCGTAAAAGTTTCAGGTAAGCATCTTTTTTTAGAACAGGAATTGACTCCTCGAGAATCAAAACACAAACGAATTTTACGCCGCATTCTGATGAACACCAAAGGAGAGCTCCAGGCACTGGAACTCTTCTCTATCATCTTCGTTATAAGTATGCAATCCAGTTTATCGGCCATGATTTTGGCGGGTGAAATTGGATATGTCGTTGTTTGATGGGGACTGAGTGTACAACCAAAGCCTTTCACTTTAAATTATGGTAGATTATGAATCCCACCCTCCAACTGACTACGTTGAGCAGGGTTAAGACTATCCGTGACAATCGATACCGAAGAAGAAAAAATGGATCGAGGAATTCAAATGATTGAAAGAAATCAATAGCCAGGCACAAATTTTGGGTCAGAAAAGGAATGAGAAGTAAAGTAAATTTTTTACTTTGTTAACTAAAAATAGCAGGAGTAGTAATACTGGCTACTAGTCTTTGAGTTGGTTCGTGTGCCGTAGTGATTTTATCAGATGCAGATGAAAAAATATGAGATGCCCGTAAAATTTAATGAGCAAAAGCACCAGCATACAAATGGAAGCACCTGAATCCAAAAAATTTACTTGTTGTGCATTCAAAAGCTGGACTTGGGCGTGATACCAATCGTCCTGTGAAAGGTTTACAATAGCTGATACATAACGGATAACCATCAAACGGAGCTTGCAAGAGGTTTCTTAACCAGGGAATGATTCCTAATTTTTTCCTTCGAGATAAATAATTTCGCAACCGTGGAGATTTGACAAGGAGTGCTGACAATGTAGGCTAAAGTGGAACAATGGACCACTACGGTTTAAAATAGATATTTTATTAGTGAAGGTGTTTTGTGAAGACAAACTAGAAGAAAAATCTAGTATAAATAAATCATTGAGCGAAGAAGTAGATTAATCGTGAGGAGGTTCAGATCCAGAAGATAGTAGTAAAGAAATTAACATTTGTTTCTGAAATGTACAAAATAATGCTGGTATCAGTAACAATTAGTATACAGTTCCAATGGCGATAAGTTCAATTCGACGGAACTCAGAGAAAGACTTTAGAGTCTGTAGTCTGAGGTAATGTGGAAATCTGGGTACGACTGGGATGTTTTGTGATTGACCTACGAGGAAAATTCAACTTATACTATGGATACTTTGGTTTAAATGTGTCCGGTTTACCGTACCCGTAGCAGAAGATGATTCGATCCGCTTCGTAATCGTTGAGGTCCTGTTCGTCGGCAATTCCAACACACAATATTCGTCGAAAACCCTCGTGATGATCCAGATGAATTCCAGGCAGCTATTTCTTGTGGATCATAGGCCGGCTTCGATATCTATGATTTGTGCAACCTGATAAAATCTTTTTGGCTAAGTGCATCTTCGGAAGCGTTACCTCCGAGACTGGTCAAGTTACTCTTTAGGCTGAAATCTTCCTAGTCCGTTGCTGGAACGTCTGCCTCCATTTTGCTTTATTACATAGCTACCGTAGGTGAGCTACACTATATTTCAAAATGTTCTCAGTTTTAATGTTCATCCTCAACAGGTAAAACATCTCCCGCTCCGTTATGTGAACCTCCAAACGGTATGACAAACTAGAAAACTTCTGAAAAAATCATCGAAGGATGATGCGGTCCCGAAAAATGTATTTCACCAGATCCATTTTTCGGGACCGCATCTATTCCCGAATCTCTTCTTCCGTTTAGCGATCTTTGAATTGATCTCGGCGGGCGTCGCATAATTCGTCCTTAATTAACTATCTGGTTACGTTATATATATTGCCAACACTATTAAACAGTCAAACATCCATTCCCCTTGGATGCAAAAATGGAAGGTAATACGCCAGTTTTAAAAGATAATGAAGGTTGTATCTAATCGAGGACTTGAATTTTGCAACTCAAAGCTCTCATGATGTCGGTGATCAAAACGTTGATAACAGCGATTAGGTACTCACTTGTTGCGGGTTGTTTGAAATTGACATCACGGATACTGCGAACAACTGGCAGCACAGCATTGGTATCATGGGGAGCGTTGAAGCCGATTGATGACCTATTGCCTGATGGCCAGGTCGTTAAACAAGTTGTTATAAACAGTTTTCTGTTTATACCGGGATTACAAATAGGAAAAATAATTCAACACATGGCCTCTGGCCCAGGAAAATCTCTATGAAGTAAAATCTCAAATATCATATTTTTAAAAGAAAAGGAAATAACACAAAAAATGTATTCATGTGTTTATATGAAAATGTAAAAAATAGTAAATTATAGTAATAAAAGTAATAAAACATTTAACCTAATTTATTGTTGAATGTAGTACGTCGAATCCTCTTGTCGAATAAAAAAAGAAGGCAGTGTTAAGGACTGCCGACAGAAGTGAAAACTTAAATCTGTGAAATAGCTGTGTTTTTTTTTGTATCAAATTATGTTCAACCAAAAAAAAACATTGATCAAAGCAAACTACTGTTTAAAACGATAGTCTAATAAAAAGCAAATTAAGTGTACACCACAACTTCCCAAATTTTCATGATGATTAATGCATTAATGCATAAAGGACAAACTACTTTCAATTTTATATATATGCAATATTTATTTAGCATGATGACTCGAATGCAAATTGCAAAAGACAGTAGCAATATAACTTTAAAAAACTGCATTACAGATCAATTTTTTAAAATTCGTATAAAGAAATTTTTATTATGTTTATGAATTCCTGAATAAAAAAAAATAATTTTAATGGTATATAATAAAAATTAAAAAAAAAAACAATAAAAAAATAAATGTGTACCACACCAAGAATTGAACTCACTACCTACAGAACATCAGTCGAGCACGATATCCACAACGCATTTTAAAACGTTAAGAAATGATAGATAGATTTAATTTAAAAAATATAGATAGATAGAAATGATTTAAAAAATATATTTTTGTTCATCAAAAATGCATATAAAACTTGATGACACGAATATACAAATTTTACTCCATACAAAATTTCATAACGCGGCTAAAGAAGTTTTCACTTAAAAAAACAGCTAGCCCGTTTAGTAGCAACAGGTTGATTATTTATTCCAAGAACTTATTCCAAATTTTTCTTATCATCACCAAGATTTCCACAAACAAATTCACAGTGTCACGTACGCAATCAGGCTGACTCCTGAGTTTGACGAGTTTATATGCTAATCCAATTACGACTAAATATTTATAAACTTCCTTACCTCGTAAATCCTTTTTGTTATTCAAATTTCAAGATTTAATATTGATCATTTGGACTTACTTTGTAATTCAAAAATAATTGTTTGTCACTGAAATAAACTTTCATTTAAAAATTAATTTTCACTCGGGTAGTAGAATGAAAACTAAACCAAAAAATTAACAACCGCCATAAATGTTGGAACGACTCTTGATATATTTTTGTTTTGTTTTAAATATTCCCTTATTTGTTTCGTAGCCACCAAAAGAAAACAAAAAATTGCGGTGTTTAGAATAGTTTATACTTATATCTGATTAATCAAACCAAAAACACATAACAATGTTAATGTTAAATTATGGCTCACAATTTTCTTATAATGTTATATAAAACAAAACTTTGATTGATTCCAATTTATGTAACTGATATCCCAAACCAAAGTTTAAAACTTAACTAACAATTTTAATCAATGTGGTTTTACACAATGACTTGGTCTTTTTTTTAAAAAAGCTTTCTATTTATCTCTTTCGCTTTGGTTTTCTTATTAAATTCAAGAACAAAAATTATCCCATGCATTGAAAATCTGCCGTAAAAAAACAAATGAAACAGACAGAAAAAATTATTTAAACAAACCTTCTCCCACCATCAAATAATAACAATAAAGTCCTACAAAATTCAATCAATTATTAATATTGCGAACATGTTTTCAGAGTGTTTTTCTCTTCACGTCTTCTCCTCTCCAATTGACCAATTTTAATTCCTTTACCCTTACACTTCCTAAAACGAACGAGACGGGGTGTATATAACTGTTGTTTTATTTGGTTCCGACATTAGGGGCTGCCAACTTCGGCCACACACTTATACTCATCATAAAAAAAGTTTTTTTATTCAGATTTGCCAAAACTTTGTTGCTTTTATTTAAAAACTTTTCTCGTAACAGCGCATTGCGAAACGGTACTATTTTTTCTCGTTACAGGAAAAAGTTTTTCAAGCATCACTAAATGAACTACCCTATTAATGATGGCAAAATCTGCGCAGAACCAATATACTCTCTCCATTTCGTTATCTGTTCAACAAGAAAAATATATTTGTTTCTCATTAAAAAAATAAAATAAAACAAAAATGGATTATATACCGAAATATAAGATCCGTTAATTGAGTTCGAATGAAAGATAAACTAAAAGATTAATTTAGTTATACAGTGATACGTTGAATATGGTCAGATATTATTTATGAAACGCTCTTAAGTTATTTGATATTACGGAATGAAGATATGATTAATGTGTTCACTGTTTGGTTTTAGATTATAAAAGAAAATGTCTACTGATCAGAGTTTTGTTGGTCATTACAAAATCTCGTGAAATGAGTGCCTACAAGCATTTGAAGTCGCCGAATCAGAAATCAAAATCGAGTCAGTAAAAATTGGGCAAGACAAGGTGCTGAAAAGATTTACCTTAAGAGGCTCATGATTTAAAAGGGCAACCCACCACACCATTACTCGTTTTGAAAGGTGCTCGTTAAGGTCTACTGTATAATATAAAAATAAAATTAAAAAATGCATCTTTTCTTTTTGATTTCTTTCTTTTTCCTGTTATCCTTTCTTCTCTGTTCCTTTTATTTGTTTCTTTTAATTTTTTTTTTATTGGATTGGGATTACCAACAAAATTTTTACCTGTAACGAGAAAAAATAGTAAAGTTTCGCAATGCGCTGTTACGAGAAAAGTTTTTAAATAAAAGCAACAAATTTTTCGCAAATCTGAATAAAAAACTTTTTTTATGATGAGTTTAAGTATGTGACCGAAGTTTCCAACCCCTATTGTCTCAACCAAATAAAACAAAAGCCATATACATCCCGTCTCGTTCGTTTGAGGAAGTGTAAGGGTAAAGGAATTAAAATTGGTCAATTGGAAAAGAGAAAACGTGAAGAGGAAAACACTGTTGGTATTTGATTTACCTAAACTACCAAGAATTTGAACCCCTCACACGATCCAACATTCCTGGCTTCCTTTAAAAGAACAAGATTAACCCCGCATGGCATAGTTATCTCAGAATCACTGCCCTACAGGATGGGCTTTGAAACAAATGTCCGAGTCAGCTCAGGCAGGTGGGATTACAAACTTCCGAAGACACGTGTCTTTTCGGACACAAACCATCCTTGAATGCAAAAAGGAAAAGGTAAACTTCGTTGGCGAATAAGGAACTTCGTTGGCGAAGCCACCTCCACAGCCTCCTAAGCTACTAATCGCTCTAAAGCACCACGTTAATTTATAACATATTAACGATAGTTATTGCAATATTATATAACCACTTATCTTTTATACTTTTATATTATTACAGAAAGTTAGTTATTATTACAGAAAAATATCTACTGTATATCTCGGAATAAATCAATTTTTCGTTGCATATGATGGCCGGTCAACCGGCAGACAACCAGATATTTAATTTTTTTCTGTTTATTTAAATTTTATTTGACTCAAATCGTCGAGAAATGTCAAAAAAGTGTGGTTAAAATTTTATATAGCATCAGGTTGGGGTCATCACTCACCAATGTTGCTCTTTCTTATTCAATGTAAAATTTGCTTATTTTTATCCAGGCAAGTTGAGAAAGTAAAGCTTTACACACTTATCTTGAATTTATAATAATATAACATTAAGCGTACATCAGAACGCGCATCAAAAGTTTATGATTATTGCCCTAGTAAGATAATTCCTGATAGGTGTTTCTAACTGTAAAATACCTAGGTCCTAGACTTTAACTGACTCGTTTAATGTGATCTTGCCAATTTTTTTCATCTTCAAGGATTCAAAAAAATTTTTCTACCACTGTCACTAATGTTATTCTAATGCTTTAACAAAATTGAACATTAGTTTTAATTTTTTTTGTTTTTTATTTGCAGGTAAAAAATTTTTCTACGTATAACGTGAGTAACAATCAAAGCAAATTAGTTAAAGTTAATTTTCAAGTGCCGGTGCATGTTGTTCAGAAAATAAATTATATGGAAAACCAAGGAGTCAACATTGATTCGGTGTTAATTTTTTTGGTAAGAGTAGTATCTTCTATTAATATAAATTTTATCCTAAAATATTCGAATCCTTTTAACTTATCTTTTTCATGTCACCCTAACGAACCCAAATCAATAACATTATAACCCAAATCAATAATCCATTTCCACACATTTATCCTTACATATAAAACATCTTATAAATATTAAGAAAAAGGAAAACAAAAATCTTATCCCTTTACGTAGAGCCTAGCTAGCTACTCATTCCCTTGTGAATATTTTATTTAATTTTATTTTTATGTATTTTTACTTTTAAATTGTTTCAATAAAATAAATATAAAAAAATAAAACAAAAATTCCAGCACAAGTTCCTTGTTACTGTTTACTCTTTTAGTTAGTAAGTAAATAAGCATAGGAAAAATTGGAAGAAAAATTTATGTTACTTACGAAAAGATATTTTATTAAATTTTTGTCTAGAGGATTCACTTTCAATCATTTTAAGAGAACGAAGCAAAAATTTTGTTTCCTATTGAAATTGTTAAATGTTTTTCATGTCTGTTGAATTATTTTTGCTTTTTCTTTTGGGTATTGAGAGCTAAGATTTATGTTACGCATATAAATAGAATGTGTTTGTGTGGTCAGATGGATTTACGATGTTGTAATTTGTGCAGTGATTTTATAACATGATAAAGATTTTGATTTTATTTCACTGACCTTGTTGCGTTTGTTTTGTTTTTGATTCGTCTATTAATAATTAAAACTTCATAACAAAAAACATAATCAATTTTCAATTAATTCAAAACAAAAATTTTCCACTTAAAACTTTTTATTATTATACTTAAGAGTACCAGAAACTTTTCATATAAAACTTTTCGAATCATCAAAAAAATTAAACAAAAAACGAAGGAACAACACAAATCTCTACTTTTCCATCAACATCCAAAACAATATAAAAAAAAATGAAAGAAAATTTCACAATTAATTTTTTCCTATTTTTTTTTATCTCTTTCTTCAAATTTTTGTCTTCTAAGAAAATTAATGAAAACTCATCTTCACATCTTCCGTATTTACTTTTTTTTTTCTTTTCGTTTATTAAATCGAAATCAATTTTTCATTCTTTTGTGTTCCCTTTAAGGTTATTTTATATATAATGTGTCTCTTGACAATATCTATGACATGTTTTTACTGTATGTCAAACTGTGATTTCATTGAAATTTTTTGAATTCTTGAAAAAATATTGGTTTGGGGAAAAGAAACTGTAATTAAATTTTAGTTTGGATAATTTGAAGGGGGAGTCGCAAAATACCGCTGCTTTGTTGTAAAGATAAATTAATATTTTTCAAATTTTTTATATAAACAGTTACAGCATGAATTCGCAGTTTGATTTCAGAACAACTGTTTGAGTAATTAATTTGGAAGAGTGTTTGTTTCAGGGTTGTGCCGTAGACAAAATAGATTACTTTACATGTATAAATTACGCATAGATTACGTGTAAATTACGCGAGATATTTTCGTGTAATCTATAATGTAAACTATAATGTAATCTATTTAATTGATATGTGAATTCTAAAATTTTTTAGCAATAAATTAACATTTTTCAAGATCGCAAGATCTTGTTTTTGGCAATATTTTTGATCATGTCTTTTAAGAAAAAATTTTCAGTAGGGATAATACAATATTTTCACGTATTTCTCTTAAATCAAAATTAATAGATTACGCCAAATTTACATAGATGACATAGATTACATTACATAGATTACATGTAATGTAATCTATTTTAGATTACGCGTAAAGGAACAACCCTGGTTTGTTTAGCTTTTCTTTTTGTTGAACTGAAAATGTTAAACAAACATCAAAGATGACAAGAACAAAAGAATGAGTAAGTTAACTAAAACAAAACAAAATTAATAAAACAAGTTTAAGGTATCCTCCTGTTCTGATATTTATGATAGATCCGAATTCTTATCTTGATTTGATTTTAAATGGTTTGATCTAGAAATTAATGGATGTATTTAGCTGAAATAAAATGTATGAAACCTACAAATTAATCCTATATAAAGAATGATTTTTTGATACTGTTACAAGTAATGATTTAAACATTCATAGTTCCACAAACCATTGTAATATTTTTTAGTTGAAACTGCTAACGGATTTTTGCTTCACCACAATTTTAAATTGTGTGAAGTAATACAATCTGTCGTGAAAAAAAAATCTTACATACCCCAAATTTTGTTTTTTCTTTTGTTTTGGACCATCCTCTATCTAAATAGCCAATAAAAATTTTGGTGTACATCTGTGTGTACGTGGGTACGTGGGTGGTTGTACTTTCTGCATAGGATCTTGATGAAACTTTGACAAACAATACAGGTTCACTTGAAAATGGAAGATCTGGATTCATTTCAAATTTGGACAAAATGGCGGGGGTCTCCCGAACACCTCTAAGTTTAAATCTTGAATAACTTTTAATCCCGGACTATTATCTTACTGAAACTTAGTATATAAGGTTTTAGTACAGTTTCCAATATTTCTTATAAACTTCCGGTTTGTCACTTCCGGTTAAAAAGTTATTTTTCCAGGTGTTTATCCCTACTGTAGCCTACAGTTACCGATCGATTTTCATGAAACGTTGGTAAAAGCTTTCAAGTAACATGAGAAAGATTTTATCAGCCTTTGAAGTACATTGGATAAAGGGTTTGGGGGTCCACCATAAAACAGGTATTTTTTTCCGAAATGTTTCATGTTTGTTGGGAGCATACAACATTCGTTCGTGAATGAATTTTGATGACACTTTGGAAAAAGATGCAAACATTTATGGCAAGGAACTACTTTTGAGCGATAATGAACAAAGTGGTGGGGGGTGTCACCTACGAATGTTTTTTTTGTAAGTTCAATAACATCTGTACCTGATAATCGAATTGGATGAAACTTAGTACATGAGCATTTAGTACGGTTAACAACAGTTCTGCATCTCAATTTCCATTTTTTCACTTCCGGCAAAATTTTTTTTTTGTAAATTTTCAATTTTTTCCAGTGTGTTTATACACACTACAGCCTACAATATTAAAGTGATTATGATAAAACTTATGAAAAAAGTTCCAATTAGTGTGAGAAGTTAATTATCATCTTTTGGGACACATTGATCAAAGTGGTGGGTCTACCATACAACTACTGACTTTTCACACTTTGTTATTAAAGTTTGTTGGGAGCATACAGACTTCATTCATTAATCAATTTTAATGACACTTTGATATAAGATAAAAACTTAAATGACAAAGAACTGATTAGTTTTTGGACAATATTGGGATAAGTGGCGGGGGTAATCCCGTACACCTGTTTATTGTTTCAATGTTTATTGGAAGCATACAACATTCGTTTGTTAAGTAGTTTTGACGACACATCGCAAAAAGATGCAAATATGTATGGCAAGGAACTGATTAGTTTTTTTAGCGATAGTAAACAAAGTGGTAGGGGGCCTCCGAGCACCTGTTATTTTGGAAGCTCAATAACATCTGTACCTGATAATCGAATTCGATGAATCTTGGTACATAAACAATTAGTACGGTTCACAACAGTTCTGCATCCTAACTTTCGGTGTGTCAATTCCGGTTAAATTTTTTTTTACTTTTTCTCGTACAACAGAATTTATGTTTGTTGGGATACTACTGCTTTCTTTAATATTTTTATAATTAGAACTACGAAGTCTATAACATTGGTTAGCTTTTAACTAAAGTATTTGATGGATATTAGCTCATTATATATCCAGCACACTATGTTTCCAGATCTGTGGTGAAGTCAGCCAATGCATCAGCGTCGCAATATTTCTTTTTTGAAACCTTTGATTGATTTCAACACAAATGACTTGGAGTGGAGACTTTGTCCTTGTTCTTGTGCAGAGCAACCAAGGCAAAGCTCGGTAATTGTGACATTGATAACGAAATGATAAATAAAATTAGAGCGCGCAAGCAGAGGGCCACTGAATCATTGGATGACTTTAACACACATATTCTACGACTGAGTGATAACATTTCTATTAAGAACCAAGCCAAGCTCCTTTAAGTCCAACTAGAACCAGTCTTGTTGGACATTTTGCTCAACAATCTGGGGTTCGATATCCGGCCGTAGTTATTATATGCATGTAGAGCCAGTTGATCCAGTCAGTTGAGCTTAGTAGGCATAGGGAAAAGTTGTTGGCGTTCTAACAATCACCACTACGTAACTTTGCCAGGTCAGGTATTTCAGAAGACGCCATGACTCGTGATAACATTGAAGGAGATCCTTGCGAAGAAGAAGTTCCAGAAGCGTTGGCACATCTAACCATTTCCAAAGGAGATTGTAACGTCAATCAAGTTCTGGAAGATCGGCCGTCACAACATCTCACAATCACCATCTGCAACATTTAATCCCGTCTTAAAACTCAGCCTGGGCGTGGGCTAGGATGGTGCCTTGTAAGACCTTATTTAGTTGCCTATATCTCTCATTACCACTTTTCACCAACCAACCCGGAACCTATCCTCACCATCTCCAAAAAAATCTAAATTTTCATTATTAGTTTGTTATCATTTAATTAAATAACTTCTATACATAGGATTAACATTTTGATAAAAATTTTCTTTGAATTTCACGATATAATCAAATATTGGAATTTAAGTTGAAATAGTAAACAGAAATTTAAATTTAAATTATAAACTGAAAGTTGTGTCTTATTTATTCTGGATTTATACTTATTTATTATTGATAATAATATTAGAAAAAATTATACAACAACAAAAGAATTAAATTTTTTCCCTGTGTTTTCTTTTTCAACTCCCTTTTATAATTCGTTTGTGAGAAAATTATCCAATGGTGATGCAGTGAAGGTGAGCTCAGCTTAACTGCACCCCTGAAAAAAAATTTCCAAAAGAGAAACTGCCTAAAGATTGAAAAAGAAACAAAAATAGTTGTTAAAATAAATACAGTACTAGTAGATACATATTACAGAGTAATGATACAAAAAAAATATAACTCATATAAACATTATAAATAATATAAATGATATGAAAATTGATACCCAAACTACGATGAATTACACCACGATACAGCATGTACAAGTATAATATTTTTGTTTTGGAAAAATAACTTGGTCCAGTTAAGGTCGACTACGATGAATTACACCACGATACAGCATGTATTAGCCACAATTCACGATACAGTATGTACTAGTATGGTATAGTATGATATTTTGATTTGGAAGAATAACTTGATCCAGTTACGGTTAAATAAAAAAACCATTAAATTTTCTTGTTCCGTAATATTTTTCTCAACAACAATTTTTTCCAACTTATAACATTAGATATATGGATAAATAAATTTTTGTTCTATTTCATATGTTTAAATGTTTAGTTTCACAAATTATTATCACATAAATCACAATCACGTCCTCTGATAGTTGTTTTATTTTTGAATCAGTTTTCACTTAATTTAAACATTAATTATTAGAATCATATAAATAAATAAATTATAATCCTAATTAACAACGATTACCGATCGATATGATAATGTTACTTGCAGAAAAAAAACACTAATACTAACTTACGAGTAAAACACCAAATAATTCTTTACATGATTTTTTTTTTTGAAAAAAACAGTTTTTCAATTATAACATTAAATATATGTTTGAGTGTGCGGTGGCTTTTGTTTGGTTTATTTAGTGTTGTATACGGATACATTTATTGTCTTACTTTAAATCAAAAATAATTTAATGATCATCAATCACTATGAATAACGTTTTTTTGCTCTTACCATAGTATCACAAATTATATTTTTCAGGTCCGTGACTAGAAAAATCACAATACTTTTAATTATTTTTACATTTCACAAACATTTTTTTAGTTTAAATTTTTATTCACAACACTGATTATTTATCTTGTTTTTATGTAATGTATATTACACGACGTCTGCCGTAAGATTCCTCGATTTTTGATTTAAATCCTACATTTATAATTGAATATTTTTTAAAGAAACCTGTTTGTGAAATTTAAATAAATTAATTTAAATTAATTACGAGGGTGATGTTAAAGACTGGCCGATATTCAGCACTTTTCGTTACAAGATCTGCATGCCATAAAAGGGTTCCAGCCTCGGAAAAGAAAGCAATCTATTGCTGAAAACAGTCAAGTCACGGTATCAAGCAGTGTACTTTACACCTTAGACTCTTCTGCTTTGGCTGCGAGAAAGACACGACCCACCTATCCAAGTGGGAACAGTGCTCTTTAAACATGAAAAAGAGCGAAGTTAAATTAGAATCGCGCTCCACGAAATAATTCCAACCCAGTGTGACTTGGTAATTTCACCAAGCCCGTGATTTGCAAACACAGACAAAGTTGCCGCAGGCGTAGAAGGAGACTCAAAGGGTCAGGTACACTGTAAAATAGATGAGTCAATTCAACCAACTCAAATAATAAGCAGTGCACCAGCCTAGAATCCGCAAGCAATCCAACTACATGGTCTCAAACCACCTCATCAGTGTCTTTAAGAATATCTAGCAGCATAGAAACGTTTAGGTATCGATGCTTGGAAACATACGTTGATAATTCATTGTTCGCTCAACAGATTGAAAAATTATAGAAAGATCCCTCCATCATTAAAAACATCCTTTTTATTGTCCTTAGTATCGGAATTCTTGGTATAAAACGGGTCTCCTCGACTGCGGCGCTTCGATAAGTGCCAGTAGCAATACATTCGCCATAGAAATCTTGAAAACACCGGAAGTTCTCACTGCAGATGGAAAAGGTCAACCTATCCATGGGTATTTTTCCACAAAGGAACTTTTTATTATTTGAAGTAAGTACTTTGATTATGTTGTCGGTCAGGAATGTATAAAAATGGATAAAGATGTCATTATATAGATTTGACATTTTTATATTACTCCTAAAAATTAATGATTAAAACTTTTGGAAAAAAAAATCATTAGTACTAATAAAGTAAATCAAGTAATATTAAAAGTTGAACGACATCTACGGTAAACAATCACATTGCTAAGCATGCTGCTCTACCTCTATCGTTGTTGCTCTATCTCTTTCTATGGCACTTTCCATGAATCTAGAGGCCTTGCTACCATGTGCGAGTTCTTTAAACCCTAAACTAACGGACGGGAGTGTAAAGTAGAACGGAACATTTTGAACACAATAAGTTTGCTTTTTTTTAAAGGTGCTCCATAAATCAACATACACACTATTAGAAAATATATTAAATTCAATTTATATTGTCAAATAAAAATTAATTAAAAATACCTTAAATTTATTTTAATTAGCTGAATGATGCTTCGTCCCTTTTTTGTTTTGATTTCTACTAATTGCAATGCTGATCGTAATTCATACAAAGTGTCACCATTAAGCAATGCTGCCATAAATACCCCATCCGGTTTTTAAACTTTTCCTTATATACGTAAAAGTTCCAGGTAAGTTGTTTGCCCAATGCAGGGATAAACTTGAAATTACTAATTCTAGTGAGTTCTCTTCAAAATTTAAATTTCTTCATCCATATTAAACAAATTAACTATGTTCTGATATTTATGTGTACGGAGAAAATATTTGCACAAACGAAATGTTTCACTGTCCCGTTATTTGAGGATTATCATCATCTGTTTGTAAATTGTCTATATTCATTTTGTTAACATTGAATTAATAATCATTTATTTTTCAAAATTGCGTTAGAACCAAAGAAAAACAAAATTTTTCTATCATGGCGAAAAACTATTACTAATTTTTCTTTTATTAAATTTTCCTTTTAATATTTTTAGCACTGTTCACGTTTTATCTCTGGGAACGTGATCTAAATTATATTTTTTTATACTAAATTAGATTTTTTTATTTTTTATTTTTGATATGTTTTCCAGTCTGAATTTTTTTAAATAATGAAATGAATTTCTTTACTTTTATTTTTGATCACAAATTGTAATAACGTTTATCGTTTCTAAGTGAAACATGGAATGATCAAAATTATCGCCATTGTGGCATTTATGATATTTTTTGTGTGTGTCAGACACAAAGCTTACCAACATTAATTTTTTTGTTCTTTCGTTCAGTTATCCTTTTATGAGTGAGTTTAATATTTTATTTTTATTTTAGATGTTTAAAGAATTGATCGTTACATTTGAATTTAACTTTTATCGAAAGAAAAATGTATTATTGAAAATATTTGAAATGTTTTGAATAAATTATATAAATGTTTAAAATGTGTTTTATTATTTAATATGGAGATAATCAGATGTTACAACACGGTTAAATCATCTGTAAATAACTCAAAAGTTTTTATGATGTATGTTGTATATATAGTTAGTTTAATTTTTGTATGTGGAAATTGTAGTCAGTAAAGCTTTGAAATTATGTCAAAAATTGATTTTCGAATCTTCAATCGTGTTTTATATCTGTTATAAGCTTAAATTTTAATGTATCATATATCATATAGTTACAGACGAGTTGGGATGGTTATGATTAGTGATTGCAACCCGGTTTTCCGGTATCTGAAAACCCGGTTTTTTGTGTTATTTTACATCACCTAAAAACCGGGTTTTATTTCCCTTAAAAACCGGTTTTATTATTAACAAAAAATTTGCCTAATTAGTAATTATACATCACGTATTCACAAAAAATGAGATGAAAACAAAACCGGTTGAACCACAGAAAAAAGACGAAAATGATATTAGTCTAAACACGAAGGCTCGTCGTGAGTTGAACCAATTTGAATCTAATGGGATCAGAGGCCCAGAACTCGATGTACAGAGTGTACAATTTTCTGTTTTCGATTCTACCACCGACAAGCGTGTAAGCTGAAAGAGGATTTTCGGCATCAGAAGTAATATGCACAAAAATTCGATCACGTTTAGCTGATGGCACAATAGACATGTTGTGTTTAATGAGATAACACTTTTTAACACAGAAAAAAAAATAATTATATTTATTATTTTTTGTAAGAGTAAACCGTAAAATGCACTTTTACGATTCAAAAAATGTGCGTAAAGCAGGTCTTTTTCCTATTGAAATAACAATGCCTAAAATTTGAATAACAATGCCTAAAACTATTATTATTATTATTATTTCGAAAAACTACTTGGATAAAATAATTTTCTAAAAAAACGTTTTACTATTTTGTGTAAATATATGTATTTTTATTTATGCAAATAATACAGAATCTTAGTCGTACAAAAAATCTTGGATGAAATTCGGGCAAAAAGTATCTTTTTTGCTGTCGAGTGATTGTTGCTCGAGGCGTTAGCCGGAAAAGACATATACTTTACGCCCTTAATACAGAAATAGCTATTATTTCTTATAAAAATATTTTTGTTTTGCTTATTATTTTGTTTTAATATTTTGTTTTGACTGAATTATTTATTATTTGCATTTGAAACAAACGTGAAATAAACTTGAATAGATTTTGTTAAAATTGTTGTTTTTTAAATTCTAGAAAACATTTTGTATAAATTAATATATTTTGTTTTAAAAACCCGGTTTGAAAACGGAACCCGTTTTTTTAGGTAAAATCGAAAACCCAGTTTTTAAATATCACCCCAAATTTGCAATCACTAGTTATGATGGACACATCATTTATTCCCACAGAACGATAACGTCTAAATCATACATTTAGAAGTTATCATGCTAAAACATTTTGTCATCGAAGACCACTAAAATTTATTATTTCGAATTATCCCCGCCCTCGGGAAATTACTATACGGAAAATTTATTTTTATTTTAATTTAACCCAATGAAATTCTCTAATATGAAACGACATCATTCAATTTGATCAATAACATTTGAATTATACTAATAACAAATAGTTATACGTCTGGCCTACGGCGACATAAGTAAATTATCAAATAATTTTTAAAATAATTAACTTATATCGCAGTAGGCCAGACGTATAATTCATAAAAAATATAAAAAGAAATGAAAAATTTCAAAAAAATTTTCTATTCGAATTTCCCTCGTCTGGTTGGTGATAAATTCTTATAATTTTTTGGAAAATTCCTCAAGCAAGTGGTATTGATAATTGCTTTCGAAATTTTTGGAAAAAAATTATTTCGTTATCACCGCCCTTGGAAAATTACTACTGATAAACTCCCTGGACGCAGTTATCACGAATATTTTTTTTTATTTTAATATAAATGTGAATTAAAAATTAATAGAATTAAAAATTAATAAATATTTCAAAAGTTTTATTGTAGTTGAAAGACAATTGATAAAATATGAAGGTGCTGAAATCTCAAGCTCTGACATATCAAGACTTCGGTCTGGGTTAAGGATTTTGATATTGTATTCGGCAAAAAACTTTTATGAGGACATTGTGTAGTATAAATAATAGAAGTTTTACATCCACCCTATTTCTCACATTAATTAATATTGATAACTGTACTTTTATTAATTTTGATATAGATAGAACTTTTAGCTTAGTCCAGTTGTTGATTGGAATTATAATAAATAAGTCATAAATTATTTAATTCGCATGTGTTTCATTTTTAACATATAATACATGGCGCTGAGGATAAAAATATATATATAAATATGTTATATATTATCAAAAAATTAAAAACAAAGTGAAGTTGTATATTGTTAGATTAATTTTATATTTTATGGGAAGAATCAGAGGTGAGGAAAAATACAAAAGTGAAGTGAAAAGACCTCGTGGTAGACCACCAAAAACAGTGTTTATTGAAAGGAAAAGTATGGATTATGTGAGAAAGGTTGACACATTGATTCTGAATGGAAATATTTCAGAAAATTGGTGAGTTTTTTGGCAAAATTTTAGAATTTTTGCCACGGCAATTGAGTTGTCGAAGAAATCAGAACCAGTTAAGGTAGCCATTTTCCTTAACACAATAGGTCCTGATGCCATTGAAGTCTTTAATTCGTTCAATGTACCAGCTGACGAAAAAGATAAGTATGACAATGTGGTCAAGGCGTTCGAATCGTTCTGTAAACCAAAGACCAATGAAGTTTACGAAACATACAAGTTTCACAGTCGTTATCAAGCTAGTAACGAGCCATTTGATAACTTTTTTATGGATATACGTAAATTGGTACGTACTTGTAATTTTGTAGATGAAGCCAGAATGCTGCGGGACAGAATCGTGTTGGGTGTATGTGACAAAAATTTGCAAAAGAAATTACTGGAAACTGAGAATTTAACTTGTGACAACGCTGTGAATATAGCCCGAGCATCAGAGGTAACGAAACAACAGTCAAGCAACATGCAAATAGGTGGATCAAGCATTAACAGTATAGAACAAACGGTGAATAGAAACAATGATCAACAGAGTGAGTATGGTAAAACTGGTAAAGTGAGTGTAAATACAGTTAAAAAACAAAATAATACAGTACACCGACAACAACAACAAAATCAATTGCATTCAAATATAAAGAGATTTAATAACAATAGGGAACAAAATAATTTTAGATATAATAATAGCAATAATTTTAGAAATAATAATAATTTTAGAAATAAAAATAAAAATTACGCTTTTAATTGTAGATTTTGTGGATTTTTTCATGGGGTAAAACAATGTCCTGCCTTTGGAAAAATGTGTAATAATTGTGGAAAGCTGAACCATTATGCGATTAAATGTACATTAAAAAAAATACAAGAGGTAAAATTTCAACATCATGATGACATTTTACAAATTAATGCCATGTCAAATGAAATTATTAGTTTAAACAATAAATCATGGTATCAGAAAATTCGAATAAATGACAGCATTGTTACTTTCAAATTAGATACGGGAGCTGAGGCAAATGTGTTGCCCTTAAGGTATGCAAATAAAATTAAAAATTTAAAAATTATAAAATGTAGTAATGCAGTTGAAGCATACGGTGGTACGAAATTGAATGTTTTGGGTTTTGCAGAATGTGTGTGTATGTCGAATAATGACATATCGGTTCAAAAATTTTTGATTATTGATACAAATTCAGTTCCAATACTGGGTTTAGCGGGTTGTTCAGATTTAAATTTAATTAAAAGAATTAATGAAATTTCGAATTGTAAAGATAAATTTTTAAATGATAATGCTGATATATTTGATGATCAATTAGGATGTTTTGTAGATAATTTTAATATTGAACTGAAAGAAGGAACAACAGGCAGCATTAAGCCAGCTAGAAGAATACCGCTATCTTTAATGAAACCGGTGAAAATGGAATTAGATCGCATGGTCAAACGTGGAATAATTGAAAAGGTTAATGAGCCTTTAGATTTTGTATCAAATTTAGTAATAGTTGAAAAGTCGAATGGTCAATTAAGACTTTGTTTAGATCCTCAAGATTTAAACAAAGCAATTAAAGAAGAAAGCTATATAATTCCATCGTTCACTGAAGTAGCGGCAAAATTAAATAACAAAAAATGGTATACTGTTTTAGATCTCAAAGAAGGGTACTGGCAGGTAAAGTTAAATCAAAAATCGAGCAAGCTGTGTTCATTTAGTACACCATTTGGGTGTTACTCGTTTAAAAGATTAGCGTTTGGTATTAAAATCGCACCGGAAGTTTTCCAAAAATATAATGAAAGAAATTTTGATGGTATCGATGGGGTTTCTGTTTATATAGATGACGTGATAATAGCTGCAAATACATTAGATGAACATGATAGAATTTTGAAATTAGTTACAGATAGAGCTCGCGAAAGAAATATAAAATTTAATGGTAGTAAATTACAATATAGAGTACAACAAGTAAAATATTTAGGCCATGTTATATCAGAAGAAGGGATTTCATGTAATCCAGATAGAATGTTAGCAATTAACAAAATAGAACCACCTAAGGATAAGAAAGACTTACAAAAATTAATAGGTATGATCAATTATGTGAGAAATTTTGTTCCAAACCTTGCAGAAGTATCACAACCTTTTCGCGAATTATTAAAGAAAAACGTTATTTTTGAGTGGCAACCCTCACACACGGAATGTTTAAGTAAAATTAAAGAAATAATTACTGATGCACCAACGTTAAAAACGTTTGATGTATCAAAAGACATCACCATAGAAACCGATGCCTCAAAATATGGTTTACTGTGTTGTCTAATGCAAGAAGGCAAACCAGTGTGCTTTGCTTCTCGCAGTTTAAAAGATGCAGAAGTTCGATATGCTCAAATAGAAAAGGAATTTCTTGCAGTAGTTTTTGCATGTCAGAAATTTCACTACTATATATATGGTAGAAATGTAAATGTTCGAACTGATCATAAGCCTTTGATTAGTATCATGCAAAAAGAGTTAGATAAAATACCTTCAGCTCGTCTGCAACGTATGAAATTGAGATTGATGAAATATTCATTAAACTTAATGTATGTTCCTGGCAAATATTTATACGTGGCAGATCTATTGTCAAGGTATTTTGATAAAGATTTTTGTGAATCAGAAATTAATGATTTAAACGAGTTAGTACATTCAATAAATATGAGTAATGAAAAGAAATTAGAATATCAAAGAGAAACAGAAAATGATCCGTGTTTAAAAAAAATTAAAGAAATGTTGTTTGATGGTTGGCCTGTTAGTAAACAAGTTTTAAATGATGAATTAAAGTTTTATTTTCGTTATAGAAACGACATAGTTATTGATGATGGTTTATTGTTTATGAATAATCGAGTTATTATACCAAAATCATTAAGATCGGATGTTTTAAAATTATTACACCAATCGCATTTAGGGATAGATAAAACAAGAAGTAGAGCAAGAACATTGGTGTATTGGCCTGGATTAGGTGAAGATATTGAGAAACAAATAGTAGGCTGTAATATTTGTCAAAAATATAGAAATAAAAATATTAAACAACCTATGATTTCACATGAAATTCCAGAGTTACCATTTGAAACAATTGGATTAGACATTTGTGAATATGCAGGGAAAAGTTACTTAATTTTATCAGATTATTATTCACGTTATCTAGATATACTGTTGATAAACTCAAAGCGTGCATCTACCTTAATTACAAAATTGAAGACGGTTTTTTCTAATCATGGAATACCACGTAAAATTATTTCAGATAATGTGCCGTTTAATTCTTTTGAATTTAAAAATTTTTGCTCGATGTTTGATATAAAATTAGTAACAACCAGTCCAACCTATTCTCAATCTAATGGTTTTGCTGAGAAAGCGGTACAAATTGCAAAAAATTTGATAAAAAAATGTTATGAGTCAAAAAGTGAATTATGGGTGGCTTTGTTGGAGTACCGTAACACGCCACTTAAAGATGTGTCAGCATCTCCTGTTGAGCTCCTTATGAGTAGACAGACAAGATCAAATTTACCGTGTAAAATAGAACTGTTTGAACCTTCAGTTGTTCCGTCTATCAGAAACAATTTAAAATATAAAAATGTAAGAAATAAACATTACTATGATAGTAAAGGTGTTAGGGAAGAACAACATTTTGTACAGGGGGAAAAGATATGGGTACATTTACCAAGGCTAGGGTGGGAAAAGGCTCACATCGATTCTGCTCATAGTACACCGCGTTCATATTGGATTCAGTTGGAATCTGATAGTACAGTTTTGCGCCGAAACGCAAAAGATTTAAGGAAAAGATAAAATGGTTCAGTTTTTCATAATTACGGGTGACTGGTAATATCTTTTGAAATAATTATTAAAGTAAATTATTATTATAAATAAATAAGTAATACTAATATAAGTAATCTAAAATAGTATTGAATTAAACAAAAAAAATTAAAATGAATTTGTTGTATAGTTATAAAATTAGGTTTATTATTTGAATTTATTTGGAACTAGATGAATTAAATATTATATAGAGAATGAGTAATATTTTAAAAGGGGAGATGTAGTATAAATAATAGAAGTTTTACATCCACCCTATTTCTCACATTAATTAATATTGATAACTGTACTTTTATTAATTTTGATATAGATAGAACTTTTAGCTTAGTCCAGTTGTTGATTGGAATTATAATAAATAAGAGAAAAATAGAAGAAAATCTTGATCCATGTAATATTTTGAAAAAGAATAATGTTTTTGATGATAGGATCTCTAAAGTACTTTTTATATTCTTATATTTTTATGTTATTTATTTTATTTTAATTTTACTATTATTTTATTTTATTTTAATTTTGTTTTTTATTTCTTTCATTATTATTTAACTTTTATGGTTATGATTATAATTATTTAATAAAAATTTTTAAACTTTATAATTTATACTAATTATTTATAAAAAAACAATGAAAGAAGAAGGGGGGGGGGGGGGTGAAGAAGCCAACGTTTCGAAAGCCAGGTGTGCTTCCTTTGTCAAGGCAGAAAAAAACTGTGAACGAAGAAAAACGATATTGCTTTTAGTTAGGAGAATAAAAAAGTTTAAAAAAAATTTAAAAAAAGTTTAAAAAAATTACGACACAATAAAGGAAAAACCATAAGGTTATAGTATTATACAAACGTGTAACATATTTGGGATGTTATCAAAAAAACACACATATATAACACTAAACAACAAAATAAAATAAAAATAAAAATGAAAATAAAAACACGAGATGCACAGAAAAATAATTATTGAAAAAGGTTTTTTAAAAAACTTATTAATTTACCATAGATGATGTTGATCGACTGGTGGTTTTAATGTAATGGAAGAATTTTTCGGAACAATGAAAAATACGAAATATTGATTTTTTTATAAATTATTTAAAAGAAACTTGAAAAGGGGGAAATATGTATATAGAGAGGAGAAACGGCAGTGGCGGCGGATGAATCAAAAGTGATGGGGTACATGAGTTAAGAGGTGGTGGTTAGGGTTTGGATGATGGGCAAGTATTTAGTGTTGAGGAAGGACAGGTCGGAAGTCAGGTTTATGGATTTGGGTTTTAGTAGGGCAATGTAACAGGATTCTAGGAACAAACGGTGGTAGTAGTTGGGTTGTGAGGATAGGACCTTGGGCTGTTGGAAGTTGAAGTGATGACCATAAGATCTAAAATGGTCAATGATGGCGTTGTTGGAGTCGTGTTGGTGTTTGAAAACAGATATGTGTTTTTGAACCCGTGTTTTAAGAATTTGTTTGGTTTGACCAACGTAGACAGCATCGCAGTCGCAGCAGTCCAATTGATAGATGACGTTGCACCGTCCCAAAGGAGGGGTTATATCTTTGATATGGGAGAAAAGGAGGAGGTTAAGGGAAGTGGGATAGGAAATAGCTAGCCGAACCTCGGGAAATTTATGTTTAAAAAAGGATTTAATTATGAAGTTAAAACCGTCGATGTTTGGAAACGATATGTAGACAGGATCGGGTGAAGGGGAGGATCTGGGAGCGGAAGGGTGAGATAGAGCGTGGTGCTTATCGAGAATTTTTTTGATAATATGAGGGGGAAAGTTGTTGTTTTTTAGGATGCTGGAGATCTTTTCAATGTTTTTGGAAAAGAATTGTTCGTCACAGAGGGACAAGACCCGCTTAGCAAAAGAATAACCGATGTTGAATTTAGTGTTGAAGGAGTGTCCAGAGAGAAAATTTAACAGGCGGTTGGAAGAAATGGGTTTATGATACCAATCAATGGAAATAGAGTTATCTTGGTTGTGAAGAATAAGAATGTCCAGAAAGCTGATTTGGTTATTGTTTTCAACTTCGTGAGTGAATTGAATTGATGGAGAGATTGAGTTTAGGGAAGTCAGAGTGTTGTTGATGTGAGCGGTAGGAATGCAACATATGATGTCATCGACATATTTTTTAAAAAATAAAGGAAGGTACAGAAGATGGTCCATTGATTTGTTTAGAACATCTTCCAAGACCAGGTCGGAAAGGGTAGGGGAAAGAGGGTTGCCCATGGCGAGGCCACGGATTTGTGCATATGTGTTGGAACGGAAGGTAAAGAAGGAGGTGTTGACCGTGCAGAACATGATCATTTGTTGAAAAAGGAGATAGGGGATGGGAGTGATGGTTTTTATGGTGTCCCAACGGCTGCAGATGGCATTTAGGGCCATCTGGACAGGTACATTGGTGAACAAGGAGACGACGTCAAATGAGACCAGGGAGTGACTGGGCGGAATGATTTTGTTGGAAAGAAAAAGTTTAAATTCTTGAGAATTTTTGACGTTGAAACAGGAGGTATCGCACACTTGTAGGAGGATTGAGTTTAGAAATTTGGATAGGTTGAATGATGGAGATGAGTAATTAGTAAAATTAAAATAAAATAAATAACATAAAAATATAAGAATATAAAAAGTACTTTAGAGATCCTATCATCAAAAACATTATTCTTTTTCATTATAATAAATAAGTCATAAATTATTTAATTCGCATGTGTTTCATTTTTAACATATAATACACATTGTTTTTAGTTTTAGGCAGCGATGTACATCAAACATAAAAGTCTATGTAGAAGCTCTACAAGTATTTTATCTCTGTTTAGAAATTTATTACAAAACGAACACGAAAAATCAATACGTTGCCGAAAAATTATCACAGATCGTAAATTAACATAATTTAGTGAAAAGATGATACAATTAAAATACTACTCAAAATTTGAAGAAAATATTACAAAATCAAAATTTCCAAAAATATTGTAAAAATTATAATAAAATCAAAAATTTAAACTTTTTTCAAAATTCTAGAAATATTTCAAAAGTTATTACAAAATAAAAGCTTAAAACTTATTTCAAAATTCCGAAAATAATCCAAAAATTATAAAAAATACAAAAATTTAAACTTCATCAAAATTCTAAAAATATTACAAAAATTGAAACATTCTCCAAAATTCTAAAAATATTTATAAAATTCAAACTTCACAAATTCAAAAATTCTATTTTTTTCAAAATTCTAAAAATATTGAAAAGTTAAAAATATAAATTTTGTTCGAAATTCCAAAAATTATAACAAAACAAAAATTTGAACTTTTTCAAAATTCTAAAAATATTCCAAAAATTCTAACCAAATCAAAAATTGAATCTTCTTTCAAAATTCTAAAAATATTTATAAAATTCCAAAATTCCAAAATTCTTTTTTTTTCAAAATTCTAAAAATCTTGCAAAAATTATAACAAAATTAAAAATTCAAACTTGTTTCAAAATTCCAAGAATATTCCAAAAATTATAATAAAATCAAAAATTTAAACTTTCAAAAGTCAAAAAATATTCCGAAAATTCTTACAAAATCAAAAGTGCAAATTTTTTTCAAAATTCCAAAAATTATAACAAAATCAAAAATTTCCATGTCCAATTTCATGTTCGATTACATTTTATGTCCGATTACATTTTATGTCATACAAATAATTAATTTCATTTTTTCCAAAAAATTGAGTAAAAAAAAGTGAAAATCATTCTTTTGACACACTTGACTATATTTTTTTGACAAACTTATAATGCAATAATCTAGTTTTTGGTCTTACGTACCAATACCGACTATCAAGATTTCTCCAGATTCAATGTTCCTATTCGTAATCATCACTAAAAAAGAACTTTTTTAAAGCAAAAAATATTACAAACTTCCATGTTTTCCATGTTTTCCTGCATAAGATCTTGATGAAACTTTGGAAAATGATCCAGGTTCAGTTAAAAATGGAAGATCTGAATTCATTTCAAATTTAGACAAAACGGCGGGGGTCTCCCAAACACCTCTAAGTATAAATCTTCAATAACTTCTAATTCCGGCTTATGATCTAATGGAAACTTGGTATATAAGATTTAAGTGCTGTTTCCAATATTTCTGCATACAAACTTCCAGTTTGTTACTTCCGGTTAAAAAGTTTTTTTCAGGGCTTTATCACTACTGAAGCCTACAATTACCGATCGATTTTCATGAAACGTTGGTAAAAGCTTTTAAGTAACGTGAGCAAGATTTTATTAGCTTTTGGAGTACGTTGGATAAAGGATTTGGGGGTCAACCATACAACCGATGTTTTTTCCACTATGTTTTTTATGTTTGTTGGGAGCATACATCATTCGTTCGTGCATGAATTTTGATGACACTTTGGAAAAAAATGCAAATATGTATGGCAAGGAACTGATTGATTTGAGACTTCATACAGACAAAGTTCGAATACTTAAGGAGACAAGTTATCAATTACCAATTTGATAACATGACTAACTGTGTCAATTTATTTTTAATTGTTGGCAGGGAGAACATGCTTTAGGCCAATACTCTCTTTTCATCGATGACCAGAAGAATTTTAACGAATTTGATTTACGTGCAGGCTTGCGAAACTTTTTCATCTAAGTTCAACTGGTATATGTAAAGATTCAGTCAACATTTCACATCAAATTAAATCATTATAACGTCGCCTTAATAATGAAATAACGTATGCCATATATACGTTGTTATTATATAATGGGTTCGCTGCATTCCCCATAAGGATGTCTATAGAGTGGCATTTTAACATTTTCCAATTATTTTATAACTGGGGGTGAAAATTAATATATTGTTAATTAACGTACATGCAAATTTGAATTTGGTTAAATATTGAAACAGCGTAAATGCATGTACGATATTCCAATTCCTACAGAATAATAACTTCGGTAAAATCATTGTCGTATATATTACATACATTACGATCGCCACACGAAATAGTAAATCTACAATATTGTATAAGCATCATTCATGACTACATGATAAACCGGTTCATACAAATAAAAAATTGTAAGAATATCATGCGTTAGTTCAATAATAATTTATTTTAGGCTTAATCGTACTTTCATGCAAAATGAAATAACGGATATGAAATATGAAATAACGTATAAGGTACCTGATTGACTTTTCACCTCTTTTTAGGTAGAAAAGCGAGCAGATACCAATGTGAAATTTTAATATGTTGTGAAGAAATTAGTCAAGATTAATTGGAAGAAATTTTTTTTCCAATATCTTTATTCATTCAATGGTGCTGCCGAGTTTACGAAAATCAGAAAATCGAAAAATCTTTAAACCCAATTATCTCGAAACTACACTTTTGCGAATACGTTGTTTCATTATTAAAGCGACGATAATTGCTACTAGTTAAAAGTTTAAGCTTGATTTAGTGGTTGGATGTTGCATTAACAAGTTCTATAATTCATCGTCAGATTTGTAAATTGAGAGAATCAATTTCGAGCGGATGTATTGTTAAAGTTTCTATTCCACTCCCCACTTGTACATACACCTAACCGGACCATATATTAAAATTGCTCTTTTTCAATTTTAGGTAGATTTCATATAAAAATCTCCCTATTGTAATGTGCCTCATCTCGGAATTTCGGGAAAATTTTTGTGCCAAACGACTATATATGATAAGCGGAGACGAAAAAACAAAAAAAAAATTTATATATATGTATAAACGATATGAGATATAACGAAAACGACCGGCACTCACACGGTCGCATTTGGTGAGGTAGATCAAAAAACTTTTCTGTTCATGTGTGTTCTATTAATATCTTAGACGAGTGAATCAGCAAAATCCGACACTTGGTTAGGAAACAAGAGCCTTTTTTCTAAAAAAAATGGATTTTTTAAAACCGTGATAACGGCCGTTTGGATTCTAATATTTTTAAAAAATTAACAAATTTTGAATCTTTGGAATCTTTTTTATCAATTTATTCTAAAAATAGAATTCTGCAGTTAGAGGTTCCTGAGTGAGCGGCTCCAACAAAAAAGTTTGCAAAAAAAAATTTTTTTTTGAAACAACCGGCACTCTCACGGTCGCATTTGTGGAGCCAGATCAAAAAACCTTTTTTAAAAATGTGTATTTTACAAATATCTTCGACATGTTCGTAAATCAGCTAAATCCAACACATGGTTAAGAAACTAGATGCTTTATATTAGGAAAAAAAATGGTTTTTTAAATCCGTTATAATAGCCGTTTGGATACTCATATTTTTTTTTTTAAAACTGCATAAATTTAGAATCTGTGAAAACAGTTTAATCCGTTTCTTATAAACATAAACCTCTGCAGTTAGAGATTTTTGACTCATCGGCTTCAACAAAACAGTTTGCAACAAGCCCTAAGAAAAACAATTTGCAAAAACCTTATAACAGTCAATGAAAAAAAATAAGATTTGAATAGAAGAAAAAAACTTTTTTTTCTTAGAAATAAACTGTTTCGATATTTTGCAGTAGTTGCACGACATATGATATAGAGTAGGTTGGCGTTTGTTTTTCATATAGTGTCATAAATTGTCACACATATGTTCTGT
Source organism: Diogma glabrata (assembly GCA_963693315.1). Lineage (NCBI taxonomy): Eukaryota > Metazoa > Arthropoda > Insecta > Diptera > Cylindrotomidae > Diogma > Diogma glabrata. The sequence continues at coordinate 53,338,267 of OY856187.1, read as the reverse complement.
GGTAGATCTGATATTTGTTTGTTGCAAAATTGGATAGATGTAGTTTTGCTTATATGTAGCTAATTTTCTTTTTAAAATTTGTTCGATACCTGTTTGAAATTAGTTTGCTTTGTTTAAACTAATCTGATACATCAGATTCTACTGGTACACAAAACTGTCTGATCTCGAAATCTACCTATTTCTAGCGGACATCCTGCCGCTCGGTTGTTTTTAGTTTGTTTCCATTCGACGTGGCTCTGATCGAGAAAATTGTGCATATGTTACAATTTTATCAACCACACATATTTCATTGGTGAATCATACCTATACGTTTCTGTGATAGAAGACAACTCTGGCAGAATAATTCAGTATGCTCCGTATTTGATTGTCATTCTGTTGAAGATAGTACTGCGAGTCTGAATTTTGTAAAGAAGTCGAATTTTGTAAAGAAGAAGGAAAGAGTAAAAAGTAGTAATTACTGTCCATTATCAGCAGTAGAAACAAGATGTTGGTCACAAATGGCTTTTTTAACAAACGATATGTCATCTGATATGTAACACTGATATGTCAGTCAGAGTGTCAATCAAAAATTGTGATTTGGTGTTGGTAATCGGCGATGAGTAGTAATTATTCCGAAGACAAATTTAAGGAATTTTTAAAACGAGTTAGAGTAACGAAATATCAGAAAGGCACTACTAGCAATGTGTTAGACGGCTAAACGAAGGTCGAGCACATGGTAACGTCTGACAAAATTTTACCTTAGACCAGAGTGATGAATAAAGAAATAATATCGGCTCAGAGGAGAGCAACTTTTCTATGGTTTGCACACAATAGATCTGGCATCTCACGAGTTTCCATATCATTATTTGCAATAATTTCGGATGTTATATCGTCGATACCAAGTGATTGTTAATCTTAAGTTCAAACAACGCTATATAATATAAAATAAACTGTGAGAAGGACTCTAATTGTTGAACAATTTTAGAAAACAATTACTGAGACACATTTTAGACAAAATTTGCTCTTCAAAAGCCGAAAAAGGCGAAATTTTTTTTTAGTTGGCTTGACTTATGGATTGGGCACGTTTGAAATCGACATAAAATACATGCAGAAAGTAAATCAAAATTATTATGGTTTGCCGAACGAGTCATCACTCCATTGATCCATGTATAATGGATCCTCATTCGCATTTTTACCTCAGATCGAACAAGTCGAACAAGTTTTATTTTATTTATTTTATTTATTTATTCATTTCATATAACATACAAATAAGGCCGTAGCCTTCTACGAAACAAGTTAAACAAATTAAATAAATAAATTTTTAATTGATTTTTTTTTTTGAGAGATAAATTAATTGTTTTGACTTCCCGTTACTGATTGCAGTTTAAATTACATAATTTTAAAAAAAAAATTCCAAACTAACTTTAATTTTTTCTGAATTCTTTTTGTTTTTTTTTTAATAAAATGTGTTGTGCAATGATCTAAAAAACTGTGAAATATATGTATGATTAATTGTGAAATACCTTATTAAACATATTTTTTTATTTTCTGGTTGTCAATAACTGTGATATTTTACCACCAAAATGTACAATTGTGATATTTGTAACTGTAAAATTTCGCGTACTAAAAAAGGGGCCAGATGTTCAATATGCAAAAGACAATATCACGTAAACTGTGCTCAAATTTCTGATGAAATATCAAGTGAAATCGACAAAGGCAGAATCCAATGGCGTTGCGAGTCGTGTCGCGAGGAAGGAGAAGAAAGTATGTCATTCATTAAAATAGATTCTAATGATGAAATTGAAAATATAAACGATGGTACAACTATGTCATCCTTAAAAGAAGTAATTAATGCTTTTGCTACCGAAATGAATTTCTTGAAAAATCAACAAGTTACTTTTACCGCATCATTGGCCAATCTTAACAAAAAATTTGAAGAGTTACTTAATATTTACAAAGTGGTTGACAGTCATGAAGATAGAATTGCAAAATTAGAGAAAGAAAATGTCCTACTACAGAAGAGTCTAAACAGCGTATTACAAAAATTTGATCTAAAGAAGAAAATCGACGTTGCTTAAATTTATTATTACATGGAATTCCCATAACTGAAAACGAAGATGTAACGCAAATCGTAAAAAAAGTTTTTGATGTTATCGTGTTCTGCAAATATAAATAATATTCATCGATCTAATTCCAATAATACCAATAAGTCAGCAAGCAGTATATTAATTCAATGCGATAATCAATCTACGAAACAAAAAATTTATGATGCATACAAGACAAAACAAATCATACTTGATCGTAAATTAACCGCTGTGGATTTTGGATTTACGTCACCGATTAATGATAATGTCAACAACATTAAATCTTTCATTATTACCGATCATTTAACCTCATACAAACAAGCATTGCTTCGGAAAGCTAAACAATTGAGAGAAAATAAACTTTTTAATTATGTTTGGACGCAAAATGGTAATGTCTTAATTATAGAATCCAATCCCGGGTACCCGGTACCCGGTTCCCCGGGAAACCCGCAATTTTTCCGGCACCGAAAACCGGTTCTGACATCAGCCAAATACCCGGTTTTCGATTCTATATTTTTTAAACAAATTTTTTATTCATTCATTAAAAAAACAACACAAGCAAATGTAACAAATAACCAAAACAACGTTTTTTCTTTTTCTTCTATCAAGACTAGCTCTACACAGATTTTTATGCTTAAAAGGGTATATTCCATGCTTAAATTACGTTGATTTTCAACCGTGAGTAAGCAAGGTGTAGTATCTATCTATCTATCTTCTATATATAAAATTGAAAGTATGTGTGTTTGTCCTTTATGCATTAATACACCATTCATCCGACCGTCATGAAACATCGGGAAGTTGTTGAGTACACTTGCGCATAGGTAACTGGCAATTTTGTTTTTTTAAACGGATCCCCGGGACCAAGTGATTTGCAAACGGTAACAATGCATTAATACCAATGAATTTAATATATGTTCGGGAGCATATGTAAAATTCAAAATTTTGGATCAATGGGTGTGACAACTCCGCGTACTTTAGTACCTGCTATTACTAAATCAGTTAACGTGAGATATCGTAGACCACTAGCAATGGCAGTTAGATGTCACTAATATAAGGGGAAAAGTCATATTTTAGTTGTACTGGCGCATTTCAATCCACGATAGCACCCTTAGTTTTAGTTATGGAATATTCTTTGACATGCTTCTAAGATTTTGATGGACTAAGGTTTTGATGGAATTTTTTTATTTTTTTATATGTTTTTTAAAGAATGAACTTTTGTGCTTGTTCGAAGAAAACAGCCCAATTTTAGCTTTGTTCCTGCAAATTTAAAAAAAAATGTGTTTTATTTTTGTTTCCTCCATCCTATCATGAAATATTGCCTATGTCGTACATTATTATGTGAAAGGATTTATTATTTAGTTTTTCATTCCTTAAGAAGAATATAAAAAGCAAAAAAAAGAAATTTGCGTTCATCAACGTCTTAAAAAGCATGATGTTGTGGAACCTAGGTCTGAAAAGGTTTTTATGTGTTGTTGTGACACATATTGTGATTCCAAATATTTTGAAATTGCACAATTTTTTTTTGAAATTTTCGGTGAAAAAGATGATAAACAAGCTACGGTTTTAAATGGAAAATTCGAAGGAATTAGAAGTTCCCACGTATTCCAATGAGATATAGTATTTGAATTCAAACGTTTAGTTTTCAGTGCAACTCGCATTTGCAATGACGATTAACAAAGCACAAGGACAGTTACTGCAAGTATGTGGACTAGATTTGGAGAATCCGTCACATGGACAACTGTAAGTGGCTGACGCGTTAGGAAAACCTTCTGATTTATTCGTGTATGCACTAGACGTAATAACAAAAAATATTGTGTACTCGCAAATATTTGAATAAATAAATAGAATTAAAACGAGATTTTGAAATTTTTTCCATATTAAAATAAATAAGTTGCAATAAAAATCACACAATATAAATTGAATATTTTCATAACGAGTTTTCCTGAATTCCCTTTCTTATGAGAAAGCGGCAATATGCGACGGGCATAACGTTAAATAAACAAAACTTTTACACTTTTGGCGTAAAAAATAAAATTTTGAGAGATTTTGTGAGTGATTAAGATCATCAACAGAAAACGATGACATTCTTCAGAAACACATTAAAGAAGAATTTGGTAAAGAAGTTCAATTAATGATTGATGTAAGGACACGATATGGAACAGCCTTTATCTTATGCTAGAACGTTTTTATAAAGTAAAAACAGCATTTTAAAATCCTTAATCGATCTCAATTCAACAATTTCGTTTGAAGAACATGAATGGGAGATGATTAATATTTTGGTGACAACGCTTGCACCTATAAAGTAAGCTGCAGAAGCACATGTCGCAGTGATGCAACATTAATATCAGCTGATGCAACCATGAAGACATGATCGATAATTTGGGCAGCAATGGCAAGTTAGAAGCCAAACTCGAATGAATTTATTTCTCATTGGATTTATCAAAGATTTTTTGTTGAATAAAAGGATTTTAAAAAAAATTAAAAGGTTTTTCTAAATTATAATGATTTTTAATAGTTTTTAATTTAAACATTTTCAGAACCGGGTCCAGAACCGGGTACCCGGGTTTGAAAAAATCTAGCTCCGAAAAACCGGTTCTAAAAAATGCTTCGGTTCTGGATACTCTAGTCTTAATTCGAAAAAATGAAAGAGCAAAAATCATACGAGTGAAATCGATGGAACAAGTTGATGAGTTACTCAAAGATGTGATAAGTATTTCAAATGTAAGTCACCAACACAAATAACCTTGCAACAGGTCCGTAGTTTGAATGCATACAGGTTACAGTATTAATTAATTTAATGTTTTATTTCATTTTTTGCTCTATATAAGTACAATATATAAATGTTTTTTTTTCTTATAAGTATCACAATTTTTCATGCATAGTTTTCTATTATTTATTTTTCTTGTTTTTTGTTGTTTTCGTATTGTATTGTACAAATTTATAATAATGATAATATCTATATATTTTCAAAACGTTAACGGATTGAGGACCAAAACAAGTGAATTCTTGCTGAATATTATGAGTACTAACTATAATGTTGTGTGTCTGAATGAAACATTTCTAAATGATGGAATTTTCGACAATGAGCTTTTTACAGATAATTATGTTGTCTACAGGCGCGACAGAGATCTTGGTTTATTTCCAAATAAGAGTGATGGAGGTGGAGTTTTGATAGCTGTTAAAAAAAACTTAGATTCATTCCGAGTGTGCACTTGGGAAAAATATCTGGAAGAGGTTTGGGTATGCATTAAACTAAATAATAATAAGTTGTATTTAAATGTTTCTTATATCTATTCCCAAGCTAAACAGTCAGATTATCATACTTATTTCAACAATATCAGTACAATAATTAACACTAATTCCGATAAGTCACAATTTTTAATTGTTGGTGATTTCAATTTACCTAGTATTAAGTGGAATAAAACCAATAATAATTTTCTTGATCCGAATTAAGTGGATGTAGGTCCTGCTCAAGAGCTTATCGAAACTCTAAATTATTGCGATTTATCACAATTCAATGGCATAGCTAACCACAATAACCGATTGTTAGATCTGGTTCTTACTGACGTTCCCGTAAATAACATTTCAGTTACTAGAGCCATTGAAACTTTGTGCCGAATTGATAATCACCACCCACCCTTACTAAAATCACTAACTTTAAACCGAATTTCAACTCTTAAAGAACAAAGCGTTTCTCGTTATAAGTTTAATAAATGCAATTACTCAATTATCAATTTTGAAATTGATCGAATAAATTGGATAAATTTATTCAACAATAAAGATACCAATACTTGTGTTGATAATTTTTATACTAAAATTAATAACATTATTAAAACAAATGTTCCGAAAATTACAATTAAAAAGAATGATTATCCAAGCTGGTATTCGGTTAAACTAATTAAATTGTTTAAACACCAAAATGAATTTAGAACCAAATATAAACTACTAGCAGACCCTGAATATTATAATATGTTTTCGGCAATAAGATCCAAAGCTAAAAAAGAAATAAGAAATTGTAAACTTGAACATCTCACATCAATAGAAAAAAACATAACATCTAATCCTAAATACTTTTGGTTATATACGAAGGATCTAAAAAAAACGAACACAATCCCAGCTTCAATGACCCTCAATAATCAATCGGCCAATACCTCAAATGAAATTTGTGATCTATTTGCTCAGCATTTCAATTCTGTTTACACAAATAATAATTGTCAACCCTTACCTGTCAACGAATCTGAGGTTAGAAATGTGTTAATGAACTACGAGATATTTGATAGTGAAATTCTCACAGCATTGGAATCACTTGATTTGAACAAAGGAAGTGGTCCAGGTTCTATTCCACAGGTATTTTTTAAAACACTGCTAGTTCTATTTATCTTCCTTTAAAACTAATATTTAACATATCTCTAGCTGAAGGCGTTTTTCCAACGGAATTTAAAAATGCAAAAGTAACCCCTATTTTTAAATCAGGTAACAAACATGATATTCAAAATTATAGACCTATATCAATCTTAAACAACTTAACAACTAGTAAAATTTTCGAACGTTTAGTTCATAATAAGTTATTTGAACACACTAAACGATTAATTTCGAACAAACAGCATGGATTTTTTAAAAACAGATCTACAATGACGAATCTCCTTAATTTTACTGAATATCTTTTCGATTCACTAGATTCAGGCTTTGGAGTGGATGTTATTTATACAGACTTCTCAAAGGCACTTGACAGGGTAAATCATGATGTGCTCATTTCCAAATTGAGAAGATTTGGATTAGGTGGTCGATTAATAAAGTGGCTTCGCTCTTATATAAGTGGGAGGATTCAATATGTCCAACTGAACAATTGTAAATCTAAACCTTTTTATCCAACATCTGGTGTTCCGCAGGGTTCGATTTTGGGTCCACTTTTATTCATTTTGTTTATTAATGATATTGTTGATGATATGCAAAACCAAATTATACTCTTTGCCGATGATCTCAAAATTTTTTCGAAAATAAAAACTATTGAAGACTGTCTTACTCTACAAACCGACCTTGATAGATTATATGATTGGTGTGTGAAAAACGATCTTTACCTAAATATTAATAAATGTGTGACACTCAAAGTAAAACCAAGACCATTTCATACTGATTTTAACTATAACATTAATAATGTATTGTAACATTAATAATGTTACAATAATGTATAATGGATTGTAAACTAAAATTTAATATTCATATTCAAAACATTGTTAACAAATCACTCAAACTGCTTGGATTTATGATGCGAGTCTGTTCCAAATTTAATTACTACAGGTCCTTTATATCAATTTTTAATGGTATTGTTAGATCACAATTGGAATATATATCTCCAATCTGGAACCCTAAATATAATATTTATATTACCACACTTGAACCCGTTCAAAAAAAATTCACACGGTTTTTGAATTACAAAATGAGCATTCCATATCGTCGCCTTAATAATGAAATAACGTATGCCATTTATACGTTGTTATTATATAATGGGTGCGCTGCATTCCCCATAAGGATGTCTATAGAGTGGCATTTTAACATTTTCCAATTATTTTAAAGCTGGGGGTGAAAATTAATATATTGTTAATTAACGTACATGCAAATTTGAATTTGGTTAAATATTGAAACAGCGTAAATGCATGTACGATATTTCAATTCCTACAGAATAATAACTTGGGTAAAATCAGTGTCGTATACTTTACATACATTACGATCACCACACGAAATGGTAAATATAAAATATTGTATAAGCATCATTCATGACTACATGATATGCCGGTTCATATAAATAAAAAATTGTAAGAATATTATGCGTTAGATCAATAATAATTAGTTTTAGGCTTAATGGAAGTACATGTAAAATAAAATAACGTATATGAAATTTGAAATAACGTATAAGGTACCTGATTGACTTTTCACCTCTTTTTAGGTAGAAAAGCCAACAGGTACCAATGTGAAATTTTAATATGTTGTGGGGAAATTAGTCAAGATTAATTAGTATAAATTTTTTTTCCAATATCTTTATTCATTCAATAGTGCTGCCGAGTTTACGAAAATCAGAAAATCGAAAAATCTTTAAACCCAATTATCTCGCAACTACACTTTTGCGAATACGTTCTTTCATTATTAAAGCGACGATATGAAGATTATAACTGTAGACTTGTAAGGTATGGTTTAAAATCATTAGAAGACCGAAGAACCTTAGCAGATGAAATTGCGCTCTTCAAAATTGTCAATAGAACGATCGAAACAGAGTTATCTAATAAAATAGTTCTAAGAGATGTATCTAGATATAATAGACTAAGAGCCCGCGACGGCCAGACCTTCGTTATTTTATAAAAGCTGAAAGTTTCTCTGCGCATACCCCCCACTCAGGTAGGAACAATTAACGACATATGAAGTTTGGATCATAGTGGCTTTGGCAGGGACCAGGTTCCAAAGGGGCCTCCAAAGTTTCGTGAAAGTATAAAAGCTAATTTTTTTTATATATTACTCGGGATAGTATTAGAAGTCACGTCACCCAATGCCAGACACTTACTATCGTGGAAACCCCCTGCCAGACACCCTTAAACTTTAAAGTTTAAGGGTGTCTGGCAGGGGGTTTCCAGGATAGTAAGTGTCTGGCATTGGGTGACGTGACTTCTAATACTATCCCGAATAATATATAAAAAAATTAGCTTTTATACTTTCACGAAACTTTAAAGGCCCCTTTAGAACCTGCTCCCTGCCAAAGCCACTATGATCCAAACTTCATATGTCGCTTATCGTTCCTACCTGAGTCGGGGGTATGCGCAGAGAAACTTTCAGCTTTTATAAAATAACGAAGGTCTGGCCGTCGCGGGCTCTCAGTCTATAACCTCAGGGATCCAAATGTTTTATTTATAAGCACTTCATTAAAAAATTTTAGAATGCATTCTCCACTTTTTAGAATTCAAGATACTCACAACAAGAAGTTTAACACAATTGATTTGTTTTTTTGCTCGCTATCCGTTTACAAAAATCAAATTATTAATAGTATCTAGTTTGAATAAATAAAGTAATTTTTTTTTTTTGTATTTACTATTTTGTACGTTTTATAAGTTATTTATGTATATTTGTTTAATTTTTAGTAATTAATGCTAACATGTAATTGAACATTTGTGTCTGTATGTTAGTATATACATGTGTGAATGAATAAATAAATAAATAAGTAAAAAAATAAATAAATAAATAACAAATTTCCAACCCCGGTCTGAAAATAAACTATTCAGACCGTGCTTAAAAATTTTTAAGATTGTCCCGTTGATGTTATGAAATGATCCTTCTCTAATATTTATAAATTATTTAGTTGACACGCTTTAGCCAAAGCTCTTAAATTTAAACAAGAAAAATTAAAGAAAAATAAAACCTACTTCAATAACACAATAGGTACCAAAATATGAAATAAAACGCATAGCGTTATAACTCAAATAACTCATGCGTCACGTAGTTACCGCTTCATAGTCTGACTAACCGTGATTGTTACAGTTACAGTATAATGTGAGTTATTCTATCGAACTGTATAGTATATTAGTAGCATCTGTAAAGAACTGTATAGCATATTAGTAGCATCTGTAAAGTATATTAGTATTTTTACGTAAAGTCAGGCACAATTTAGTTTGTGTCAGCCAGGACCTGTGAAATGTGCAGTCACTTTGAAAAAACTTTGTACTTCCAAATTTTTAATTTTTCGTCATCTTAAAAATCATCGGGCAATATAAGGTCAAAATTTCGCCTTATAGCAATCATTACATCTTTTTGCCTGTGCAAATTTTCAATATGCTGAAATATTATTCAGTTTACCTCGATATGGGTTTTCATGATGAAATTGACCATTGAGCATAGTTCGGAACCTCTGAATTTGTATTTTTTAAATTTATTATCAAACAAAATTGCGACATGCTATTTAATTTGTTCGTTATATCATCTAATTTAATTATCTTATGATAAAACAGTTACCCGTTTGATAGTAGGCAAATCAATGCAGGTTATTCAGCTTATCAAAAAAACAAAAACAAAGAAACTCTATAAAATGTTTCATTGATATAAAAAATTGTCAGTTCTGGAGCATCTTTAAGCATTAAAAGTTTATTAGCTTAAAAAAAGCACAAATATGAGTAATCTGATATTATACTACACGTTAGCTAGTCCACCATCTCGTGCTGTGTTAATGTTAGCAAATGAAATTGGATTAAACCTCGAATTAAAAAACATAAATACTGCAGCTGGTGAACATTTACGGCCGGAGTTTTTGAAGGTAATAATCTATATTTGTTTATAACTAATGTTGTGTAATCGTCTGAACCGTAAACGTCACCAGTATACTTTAATGTGAGGCTAAACTCGTAGATAATTTAATTTTTATCAAATTACAAGCACCAATAGTTGTTATTTAATTCGTTTGAAACCAAACAAATATATTATTCTTATCTAATCGTTAATAAAATTTTGTGACGTACTGATTACGATTCGTTGTAAATTGCTTATCGTAATTCTTACAAGTATTTTGTGGTTTTCTTTATATGAATAAATTTCAAGTTTATTGTTTTGTTGTTTATTTCAGCTTAACCCTCTACATACGATTCCAACATTAGATGATAACGGAACAATTATTTGGGATAGTCATGCAATCATGGCATATCTAGTTGATAAGTATGCAACAAATGATCAACTGTATCCAAAAGATCTTGCTCAAAGAGCATATGTCAATCAACGCCTCATTTTTGATGCTTCATGTCTATTTGAAAGGCTTCTGGTTATAATTAAACAAGTTTTGTTACAGTCATGTACCGAGTTTGATCAGTCACAAGTTGCATCAATTTACAAGTCATACGATTTATTGGAAAGTCTTTTCACCAATGGAAATTTATATGTTGTTGGGAATAATCTAACCATCGGTGATATTTCATGTATTTCTTCTATTGCATCTGTTAGATTATTTTTTCCCATTGATGAAAAGAAATATCCGAAAATCACGGCATGGATAAAAAGATTGAAGCAATTACCATACTATGATGATATAAATCAAAAAGGTTCGGATTTGCTGTTTGAAAAAATTAACCAAAGACTAGATGCGAATATAAAAATTGCAGAAAATAAACGGAAATAATTTGAATGTTTAAATATTGTTTTTATTTTAATAAGGAAGCGTTTTCATCTGTTCAAAGTTTTGGAGTTACGCCAAGTAATAAATGATCAATTTGTACTGTACGTTGTTCAAACGTGACTCGAACATTATTAAGATTTCCAAAAAATCGGAGTTATTTTAGGCAAATTATTTATTAATTAAGTTAACCACAAAACAAAAATGAACTGGATAGTAAATAAAAAAGTATTAAAAATGTCGGAGTGGAAATAATGATAAAAAATTCTATTTCTTTTTATATAAAAGTGGTTTTAAAATGTGTTAATTTTGGTGTTAGTGTACTAATTACTGAATACAATAACTTAAGCAATTCAAAAAATATTAGATGAATTTTCTATAAACCCTATTATTGTGTAACAAAGATGACAGCGATTAGATTGTGATGACAATGGCCATGATTCTAATTGTTTTTATTGAGTTTGAGTATTAGATTTCGTATTAATATTTATTTTGAGTTAAAGAAAATAGTAGTTTTTCATATCTATAAGAGCTTTTTTTTATCAATTAACAAACAAAATCATGGAGTTGGTACGTCATGTGACATAGTTCAAAAAGCATTGGCGGTTAAAAGGTGGTTAGATGGTAAGAAACAGTACTGTACTGTTGTAACTCTTGATGTGAAAACGACTTTCATTCTGCTAACTGTAATAAAATTAGAATCTACTTAATAGTCTTCCTAATAGTCTGCTACTATAAACGATTTTTCTTGATATATAACGCCGAACAGTACCTCGATGAAGCGTGACAAAGTTACTGCGGTGCGACATGATGTACAGTTCTACAGGAAACTACGATTGTTGGCTCTATAGATAACATTTCCATATTTTTTTATGACTAAAATTACGTAAAATTATGACTAAAATTACGTTTCTCGTAAGACATACAGAAAAAAATTTCACTTTTGCATAACATAACTTTTACAGAACATAAGTCGAAAACTGTGTTTTGGGACGGGTACTATATGGATGACGTTTTAACTTTTTCAAAGTATGGAACCCCAAAAACATTTTGTTTAAACAACCTTCGACCACTTTTGTACGTTATCATGATGAAATAAGAGTATTGAACTTATTCATCTTTGGACCTCTCAATCTATATCTAATAAATTTATTATCAATCAAAATTGAGAAATGCCATATAATATGTTTCTTACACCAACACTAATTTAATTATCTTATGATAAAACAATTATTACTCGTTTGGTAGTAGAAAAACTTTATAAATTATTTCATCGATATAAAAAAATTGTTAGTTCATAAGAGTGTTCAAAGATTAAAAGTTCATAAAAAACACAATTATGAGTAATTTAATATTATACTACACTTTAGCTAGTCCGCCATCTCGGGCTGTATTAATGCTAGCAAATGAAATTGGATTAAACCTCGAATTGAAAATCATAAATACCGTAACTGGTGATCATTTGCGGCCGGAGTTTCTGAAGGTATTGATTTATATTTGTTTATAAATAAAGTTGTGTAGTACTCTGAACTATACCCGTGTTTTTTAATACTATAATATGAGGTTATTATACTCGCAGATAAATCAAATTTTATCAAATGAAATGCAAGCAGATGAAATCCTTGATCTGGACGATCGATATTTTGCATAAAAATAGTAAAGGTGAAATTAAAATAAGTGTTTTTTGTGCAAAAAATTTATGGTGTTTAATTTCAGAACACTATGAAAGATTTCTGTAATTTGGTCTATTGAAAAAAAATGCCACAGTAAACTTTTTGCACCATGAGATTTAATAATATTTAGAGGGAGCGTTTGTTTTGTTCTTTGGATAATTTTTGAAGATGTGTTGAAATTCGAGATCTATTCTCTTGTATTTTGATTTCAAATTTACGAATTTGAATTTCTAAATATCTTTCAGCTCACCCTGTTCTCAAATTATACTCTTTGATATATTTATAAAAACCATATTTCTTTTATTTCACCTGTACACCTTGTATGTCAAGTATTACATCGATGAAACATGGTCGAGTATATCGTCGGTTGGTCACACCACATTTTCACATGCTTTAAGATAAGGTTGAATCTTTCATATTGTGGAAAAAAAATTCTGTGGAAACGCTTATAAAACCGTTGATATCGGTTGAACCGTTCTCTTGCAATATGGTTTCAAAGCTACACTAAGTTTGAACTTCCAGAAATTTTTTAGACCATTCTGTTCTCAGCCTAAGCATTTTAAAAATTTTCTGAAAACACAGATATTTTTTATTTCACCTTTAATACTCGTATGCAAAATATGAAGTCGACCAACAATGGTCCGATTCAAAAATCGACTTTTTGAGTCGTCCAGCCAGAACACCAATTTCACCAGTATGAATAGTTGTTATTTTTAACAGTAGTCAGTAACAAAAACACATTATTCTTATCATTAATAAAATTTTGTCATATTAATAACAATTCATTTAAAATTGGTTATCGTCAATCTTTAAATTGTTTTTTGTGGTTTTCTGTTCCTAATCAAATTTAGAATTTAACCTTTTTTTGTTAATTTCAGCTAAACCCCCATCATACAATTCCAACTTTAGATGATAACGGAACAATTATTTGGGATAGTCATGCAATTATGGCGTATCTAGTTGACAAATATGCAACAAATGATCAACTGTATCCGAAAGATCTTGTTCAAAGAGCATATGTCAATCAACGACTCATTTTTGATGCTTCATGTCTATTTGAAAGGCTTCTGGTTATAATTAAACAAGTTTTGTTACAGTCATGCACTGAGTTTGATCAGTCACAAGTTGCATCAATTTACAAGTCATACGATTTATTGGAAAGTCTTTTCACCAATGGAAATTTATATGTTGTTGGGAATAATCTAACCATCGGTGATATTTCATGTATTTCTTCTATTGCATCTATAAGATTATTTTTTCCGATTGATGAAAAGAAATATCCAAATATCACGGCATGGATTAAAAGATTAAAGCAATTACCATACTATGATGATATAAATCAAAAAGGCTCGGATTTATTGTTTGAAAAAATAAATATGAAACTGAACGCGAATATAAAAATTGCAGAAAATAAACAAAAATAATTTTACAATGAAACAATAATTAAATATGGTTTTTATTTTATCCGTTTACAGTTTCGGAGTTACGCCAAGTAATAAATCATCAAAAATAATAGTTTTGCCAATCTTAATTATCTCTACAACTCTTAAGTACTATTCGTACTGTAAGTTGTTCAACCGTAACTCGAACATTATTAAGGTTTAACTACAACAGAAAAAATAAAAGTTAATCAAAAGTGATTAAAAATATTAAAGGGGAAAAAATTATAAAAAATTCAATTGTTTTTATTCATAAGTTGTTACAATACCTTAAGCAATTCTAAAGCTATCGAACAAGTTTTGTATAAACCTTATTACTGGGCAACTAAGATGACAGCGGTTCGATTGAGATGTCAATGACCATGATTGCAATTTGCGTTTTCGTTATTTTTTATGACGATAACCAGCTTTGAATATTTACCTAACAACGGTCTACCATTTTTGCAATTGGCATATTATGTAGCATATTGTAAAAAGTGTTGGCAAGTGAAAGGTTTTTAGGTGGTGAGAAGCAGTAATGTGCAGTTATAACTCTTGATATTAAAACAACTTTCACTTTGCTAACTGGAATAAAATTGTGATCTCACTAAGTGAAATGTGTGTTCCTGGCCACTCAATTGTAATAAACACGACCTGCCAGTGATGTTACTGACAGGAAACAATCAGGGGCTGCGTGCCAAGCGGGATTATACTCTGACGAGCGTCAGCCATATGAGTTCAATAAGTAATTTCCCGTAGTTCACTACCAATAATCCGACAAGTAGCGACAAAGAACGGGAGACTGATGACCCTAAAGGCCGAAGAAACTGAGATCATCGAAAAAACCAACACCAATACTACTACAATTTTTATATTTAAACGTTTAAAGAGATGTTTCACTCGTCCCATGATTTGTTCCAGATCCCATCATTCAAGCTTCTACAACCTTAGCCAAACATGGCGATTAAAACCTACTTCTGTGAAAAAAAAAACAAATCGCGCCAACCTCGGCGTTGCACCTCATATGGTGATTGTTGACTGATGAGTAATATGAATCGAATTTTTCCAATCTAAATTATATGCGTAAACGAAACTTGAAACAAAAATAAAACCAATAATTGCAAAACAATAATATGTATCATATTTTTCCTATCGGTGTTCAATAAAACGATTCCTATCGGTGTTCAATAAGACAAATAAATTCACTCCACATGGGTTGTTGGTGTACATTGTACAATTTGATATAAATCGACTACACAGTCATTTTGAATATTACAAAAAAAGTTCAAATATATCGCACAGCAAAATAAATTAACTTATTTGTAACAATTATTTTATGCTTATTTCTTTTAAAAAAATCTAATTGGTTTTAAGTTAATTTAATCTAATAAATTGCGATTAATGAATTTCACTACAGCCAATTAATTTTTCTAATCTGACTAACATTTATCGAACAACAAAAATTTATCCATATTTTAACTTAACAAACTGTGTTACTCAATTATCAAAGCAAATTACTATTATCACAAAAAAATCAAATTGTATTTCACAACTTTTGTGTGTTTCCAAACCAAAAAAAATTATCCAAAAATAAAAACACGTCAGGTGTTTGCGATCACTTTGCGAACTGTCGTCAACATTCAAAAATGTCCAAGTAAGAATAAAAAAAATTCCACGAACAAACAGCAACAAAATGAGATAACAAACCAAAACAGGTTGAAAGAAGACATGAATAAAAGACGATAAGTTGTATTGCACGCTTTGATGCATGCATAAAAAGTTGTTTAGACAAACAAATTTTCACGGGACAAACAGCTTCGTAAAAAACGATATGAATAAAAGACAATAATTTGTTTTGCACGCGTTGACTCATGCATAAGAAGTAGTTTAGGCAAATAAATTTTTCAGGGAAAACAGCTTCGAAACACAATCCGGCTAATAGGCTATTACTTTAAAAGAATTTTCTTGATATATATAATAACATCGCAGCAACGCCTAAATACAGCGTGACAGGAGGTCCATCCAGGTATCTTTCTTGGCCTGCTTTGTGTTATTGATGTACAATTTTACATGAAACTAGATTTATAGTTTCTGCAGATCCCATAATGTCGAGGCTAAAAATACGTAAAACATTTTTCGTAAGTTTAACTGGTTATTTGTCGTCTGGCTTCAGCTTAACAATGAAATGAAACCGTTCTATACAATCGAGCCCACTTGCTGAATTTTATTGAGCACTAACCGTGCTCTAGTGATAAAGTCAAGTGAGTTATATCAGCTCTTGTTAGTTTTATATCCATTGACTGATCGAGGCAACCGACATAAAAGTACTATGATAAAATTAAATAAACAGCGTAGATTATTATTATTATTATTAATCGCTGAACTAACTAAATATTTTAATCTTTTTTGAATAATTTATTTGTCGGTCCAGTTGATGATAGTAGAAAGTTGATGGGAAACGATTTTTTGAAAGATTATCAAGAAATAAAAAATAAGTTACAATTTTACTGTGGGTACTACGTTTTTTATAATTTTGACTGCGAACCGACTTTTGCGATAAATTAGTTAAATAAATTTGAAAATTTCAATTATTACTCGAAACGTTAATTTACTTCCTTACAAAACTAATATTATCCAAAATAAAAATGGTCCATCGAGCCGGATATTTTCTACTATATAACTTCAGTAAAAGTTTGAAATTTGATAATAAAATATAAACCAACAGAGAACGTCACCCAATTGAAGGAGCTAGATAATTACGTGTGAATCAAAATTTAAGTAGCAATGCTAAATCACACGTAGATTTTTTTAAATCCTGTAAACTGGTTATTTTGCTGAAGTTTATGAAAGTCAAATTTCTAATTAGCAATAAAATTACACCAACAGCTAGAAAACAAACCAAAATAGATTGGCTAAATGAGAAAATAAAATTAAAATATGCGAATTTAGCATTAAAACAAATAAGGTTAAAATCAACATATAAAACAAATAAATAAAATAACTTGAGGTTTTAAACAAAGTTGTAAACATTGGCTCGTAAATGTCAATAAGTGCACCATTGGAGGATATAGTTGTGAACATAGAAGCTTGGGAATTAAAATGCAGTAACCTTAGTAAACAGAATACTCGTTTTGAAGCATAAAAAAACATTTTAAAATAAATCACAAAAATAACGTTCATCAAAATCAGCTAAAGCAATAAAGCTATTACAGGATAACAAAATGCAATTTTCACTAAGGCAAATAAAGAAAACACAGTGCTAATATTAGATAAAGCAGATTATGAGTTAAGAATTTTAAATGCTATTAATAAAGCTCCATGCGTTGAACACATCTGGTAAAATGAAAACACAAGAGATACATTAATCCATATGACAAAAAAAGCAAAAACAGAATAAAATTAATAATAAATCTATTACAAAACCCAGAACTATATTTTAAATCTAGTGTTATAAACAAATGCCCCCTTAAAGCAAAACTATATGGGGTGGTAAAGGTTCATAAATCCTGTAATGAAATGAAACCGATTGCATTTAGATTTCTCCGAAATATAAATTGGACAAACAGTAAGAGAGTTTTATTCTAGATTCAAAGAACACTAAAAAACTCATCATCTTCTCATGTAAATAAATCAAGTGGTGCAGAACGTACAATTCGAACATAAAATTGATGAAGTAAATTCGAAAATAATAAAACTATTTTATTTATTTATTTTATTTATATATATTTATATATTTTATTTTATTGTTTTAGAGCTATATATATAAAAATTCTCTGAAAAATATAAACATTATCATTTATTTTCTACTGATATATTTTTATAGAATTATTGTTTGTGATTTGCAGTTTTTTTGAATATTTAATGAATCGTTGATAAAATCCGGCTCGTAGGACCAAATTGGTTTGATTTTATTTTCATAGTTTTTTTTTAAAAAAGCTTCCTGAAACTTAAAAATTTCCTTTTCTTGTTTGCATAAAGACTATTATCCACATTTATTTATTTCAGAAATACATTTTAAACAACCCGAACCACTACAGTAATAGTCCAAACAAATATTTCTATTGTATACAAAAAACCCTGTTTGATATACTTCAAATGCTTTGAGGAAAATTTATTTTATATTTTTGCTGAAATTATTTCTAGTAAAAACCAGAGAAATGTTTTCCAACCTCTTGTCTTTTATTTGTATTATTATATTTGCTAATATAAATATGTATACGAGCATATACAGTTGATCATCAAAAATAAAATAAAATAAAACTTCTTATCTCCTATAAGTTAGCTCTTGTTACAATTGAAATAACAATAACAACAAAAAAAAAGTTTATTTTTTCGTTCAACCCCTAACAACCCTTAAGGGAGCTTACGATAATATGAGTAAAATGAAAAAAAGAAACTAAGTCGAAACAAAAAAAAATTAACTTTATCCATAAGGATATGGAATTAAAATTGTAGATTTATGGAAACTATTATGAATTCTATGAAAGATAATGTAATTGTTCTTCAACTGTAATTAGTATTGTAATGTTAAAATCTATATGTGTAACAATTTTCTGTATTTTTTTTTCTGTTTGCTTTCATAAAAGTCGTTTGTTCAAAGAGACGAATGTTATGTAAAAAGAAAAGTTTTATGATAAAAATGAAATACCTTCAAGGAAAATAAATGAAATTTTCGAGAAAATTTTAGAAAATTTAGATAAATTTTGTTATGTTTGGTTTGTTTGTTTTTGACATTACAAGTTTGATTAAATATTGTTTTTGGTTTGAAACAGTTTTCTGCATCAATACTGTTAGTTTAGTTATTGTTGTTTGATTTTGTTGATTGTCGTCGAATTTTTGGATATTAGAAATAGGAAAATTTAATGACGCAACTTATAAAGCAAACCGCGAATCCGGATTCACTCTCCAAAAAAATTTGGTTTTTGGAATAACATGTAAAGTAAATCTGCCTCTTGTTCTACATTTCCATCATTTCAAAAAAGGGTTTACGTGAATCTTTTAAATTTTTCCATCGTTTGATAGTCCACAGTCTGATCTGCATTGTACACTTTATTCTCTCGAGTGTATTCGAGTGTCAATTACCTTTACAACTCACAAAACACGGCTAATATCGTCGAGCCTTTCTCTTGCAATTTGATTTCAATGTTACCCTGAGTTTGAATTTTCAGAAATCTTTTGGACCACCCTGGTCTAAAACTTATCACTTTATAATGTCTATAAAAATACACATATAGCACCTAAATTGTTTGTATGCCAAGTATGAAGTCGATCGGTCGTTCGTCGGCCGTCTTGTTCACGAATTGGATCGGAAACTAAAATTTTTTAACCTAAGGGCTGGCATTGACATATTTAAAAAATGAATATCTGTAGAACAACAAAAAGCCTCTCTTTAAATTTTAGTACGATCTATGATAAAGTTGGAAGTTTAATACTGTGGCTAGAAAATTTCAAAATTACCTGATCTGACATCAGCGCCATTTTTTAATTTTTATCTTAATATTTTTAAAAATTTTATCACGGTATAAGCAAAATGTCATAGGATAATCAATTACCTTTCCAACGCACATAAATCAGTTGATATCGGGTGAGCCGTTCTCTTGTAATTTGATTTTAAAATTACCCCAAATTTGAAATTACAGAAATCTTTCGGATCACGATGTTCTCAAATTAAACATTTTAAAATTTTTCTAAAAAAACTTTTTTATTTCACCTATACTACTTGAATGCCAAATATTTAGTCGATTAAAATGGTCGAGTTGAACATACGTTACAACCCTAGTCGCCATGTTTTGAAGAATGTATGCAACTTGCTCAAAACAATTTTTTTTTTCAAATGCCTTACTAAATATTTCCTTTTTAACGCCAAACATGGCGTTGGTGCTCATGAAACTACATTGATTGAAAAAATTTGAAAATTAGAATTAAAGTAAGCTATGGAAATTGTGAAGATATTAAATTAACACAAATGAAAAAACATTTTTCTTGTATAAACAAATTATATACATTAAACCTGGAGAACAGGCTTGAAAAATGAGATTTGAAGAAGAACATCAGATGAAATTGGATTTATATTTATCTAATCGAGACTTTGTCATAAATTGTTCTTGTCTTGAAATTTCCCTCGTCACAATTCGTGGAACGTTCCATACCCTGAAACAGTATCAAGCTGGGTAAAAACTATTTTTTCAAAACAGCCAGTTAAATACATTGCACAAATCATGTACCAATAGGCTGAGTAGAATTGTAAAGAGAAAGAGGGTTGCCCATGGCAAGTTCTCGAGTTTTTACGAAAGTAAAATAGGATGTATTAATGGTGTCAAAAGCATTATTTGTTAAAAGAGCAGATATGGAATAATGGTGACCTTTTTCGTGTTTTCTCATCGTTTGCAGACAGTGTTCAACGCCATATGTACTGAACGTCTATAGAATGAAGTTGAGATATTTCGGTTAGTTTAGTGACGGAGAGAAGTTGTTGGTGCCGTTTGGACGTAAAGGAATCCGTTGTATCTGTATTTTAGGAAGACCGTAGATTTTGGGAATAGATGAGGTGATGGATCGTAAACAAAATGGGGTTTGGGAATCGATATGCTTTGAACGGAACTAGAATTTAACAAAGACATGGTTGATTTTAGTAACCAAGGAAATGGGATTCCATAATGATACTAATGTTACCTTTGTTGCTTTGTTGGATTTCTACTCTTTGAAGACTACAAAAGTGTACTCTCTACAAAAGTTTACTCCGAAGTCATATGAAACAAAATGGCGCCCTAGTCAAGTATGAAATCTTAACTTTTTAGCTTAGCTTAATGGACCACATATTATGACGCTCACTACCAGTAATTACACGTGAAGGGGGAGGGGAGTTATTGAGTTATTTATAGGAAAATAACTCAAGTCCATCTGAATAACAACAGCTCGTACATGTTGAACAATAATTCACACAATAATTTGTGTGTATAGAAAATTTTCCCACCAACCCAAACTATATGAACATTAACGTATTTTTTTTTGGTAGCACAGCTTTGCAATTTGCGATCCTAAAATATTTTTTTAAAATCTTGTCATTGCTGTTTAGCTACACTTATGTCGATCTAACTCAACCAAATAATCTGTCCATTGATGATTAACACATACGAATATATCCGAAATTTCACTTGATTATCCAACACGCATTCGCAATAATTCTTTGTTTTATCTTAATTTCAGCAAAATAAAAACCAAAATTACATACGAATTATTTCCATTAAAAATAAAACCAACCTTCGTTACGACTTTTCCAAATTATGATCAAAATACAGAAACAAAAAAAAATTAGAGAAAAATTATTTATTTCTTTTTTGTTTTAGGAATCACAAATTATACAAATTTGCACTTTTATCTAATTTTCTTATTTTTCCATTTTCATTCTCTCCTAATCCAATTAAATTAATTTTTTCTTATTTTTTTTCCCTAAAAGATAAAAGATTGTAATCAGAAATTGTATGTGTATGTGACTGGTGTTTTCAGATGAAAAAAAAAATATTTGTTATAGTTTATAGTTTGTACAGAGTGGAACAAAACTGACCTAAGATGGAATCAAAAGGAATCTTGGGAATGGATGTTTGACGCTTTCGTTGAATGGATAATGTTGGTTTCAAAAGTCAAACCTACATCTATGTCTAACTATTTGCTCCTCTTCTGGAACATCCTGTATGGGTACAAGGCGATAATATTTTTTTTTCCTAAATTAAAATTCATCATTTTTTTTTTGATAAAAGTAACAGAAAATGAAAAAAAGTTTACAAAAACTTTTATTGAAAGTTTTATGAGTTTGAAATGTTTGACTTTTATTGCTACAGTTTTTTTTTATATTATTAAATTTTTTTTGTTCTGAAAAGATAAAAGTTGAATGATAATTTGAAATTTTTTTTTTGTTGTAAAATTTCTAGGATTTTTATTTAATGGTTTGATGTCATAAGGTAGTAGATGTTATGGAAAATGGGTTTTGAGAAAATTATGAAAGTTTTTTTTTATTGGCGAGGTTAAGTTTGTGACAACGAAAGCACTGTTTGAAGTTTTTTTTTTTGAGAAAGACGACAGATGTAAGTCTTGTTTATTTTTTGACTGTTCTCGTTTTGATAAATTTACGACTGAACATTTATTTAGTTTTTGTCTATTTAAACAAACTTTTGTTTGTGTGTTGTAAGTGAACTCTTTGTTTTTATGTCAAACGTTTTAAAAACTTTAAAAAACGGTTGTCTGATTCATTTTAATGTTGTTGTACACAAAACTCGGTTAGACTAATCAAAAAAAATCCAATAATCTAATTTCATTTATATGGTAAGAAGGGTAAACTTCATTTTTGATTTTTGTGTAAAACTGAAATTCATCGAAAAACAGAGCAAAAAATAGAAAAAATAAGAAACTTCAATGTAAAAATGTTTTTCTTTCATTTTCATAAAAAAAACATTAAAAAAAGGGAAATAATCTACCACCTTCCAACAACGATCAAAGACTTCACACATTTTTATTTTTACCTATATGGCAGCATTTTACATTTTCCGGTTATTCTGTATTCCATATATTTTTTGCTTTCTGCTTTTACGACTTTTTCCTGTCTATCTGATTTCTTGTTTTCATTCTTTTTTAATTTTCTTTTTATTTAATAAAAATGTTTATAGAAAACTAAATATAAAATCTTCTGTTAGCTAGCTACTGACTTTTAGACTTTAGTTACTTTCACAAATAAAGTCGATTTTTTAGAACGCCGAATTTATATGCATTGGAGACTAGGTTGATTACTTATATCCTTAATTTTATAAGGTTAACGTAGGTTAATACTTAATAGATGCTACAATTTATACTGTGTTCATTTCATTGTGCAAATATTTCTTTGAAGTTTAGGAATTCTTCACTAATTTAAGTAACCCTTTAATGTTTGGTACAAATAACATTGCTTTGATCATATATCTGAGTCTGTACTAAATCAGTTATTTTGAATTACATTGCATGAATATATTCTTTACTCATCAGAATCAGAACTCAATATAGTTCATATGAATATTAAACCGACCCATTTTTGTATGGAAATGTAAAATGTTGATTTTTTCGTTAGGCTCACGGCTTAATTTGTTTATTGGTCTATACTAAATATCCACACAAAAAATTGGGTCAATTGGTGCCTCCAAAAGCTAGCGCTTTTACATATAGTAAAACAAGATCCGAAATTTGTCGGCTATAAATACTTATATGTCAAAAACGCTTAATGATATGAAAAAAGTGTTAAAGCAAGCTTACCTTATTTTGTGATTGCCTAACTTTTTTAATACAAACTTTTTTTTCTCAGAATTACAACACAAAAGTTTTAGTGGAACTTGCTGAATTCGGGATCAATTTTCGAAAAGGCCTTATTGCTTCCAGTGACATTTTAAAAAAAGTTGCCAGCCAAAGTATTTATATTTTTACTAAAATAACATTTATTTAGAACACACTTATAACTTTTATTCCAAAATAAAAAAGTTTTAGAACAAAAGTTCCTTTTAATTAAAATTTCAAGACCTTCTAACAGTTTATAACTAAATTGTTTTGAACTGCTTCTTAAAAAATTAGTTTTTGCATCCAAATTTTGAGAACACTAATGAATTAACAAAAACCGTAGAAATTCGACTTTCAAAAATTTTACACTGTCAGGAATGCATTGATTGTTACTCATATTCTGACATTTGCATGGCACAATATGGCACAATAATTGATTTTCCTTAGTGACTTTGTAAATATTTTTGACGGCAAATAATTTTTTTATTAATATAATATTGGGGCTATTATTTTGAAAACGTACATCGAAAAAAAAACAACTATTTTTTAAAAATCTGAAATTTTGATATTTTGTTGGTATTGACGAAAGGAAAAAAGTAATTTCTGCTTTTATTTTTTGTGTACTCGGAATCGGAGTTATGCGCGGTTGAATTTTGAGGCTTTTCACGTAGTTTTTGGTAATGGTGGCAATGTTTTGTGAATAGGTGCCACAAATTTCATCCGACTTACGTATATTTTTGCAAGTAAAAAGGAAAATAATTGAATAATTGAAATAAGTAAGTTTAAAATTAATAACTTTTCTCTTTTCCGCTAGGCGGCGCGTAAAACCTTGGTTTACTTCAAAGCTCATATCTCAAAAAGTAGGCTTTTTTTTTTTTTGTTTTTCACAAATTTTAAAGTAAACATATGCAGCTATGAAATTGAGAAATAAAAAGTCAGCAATTCAATATGGATTTTTTCTTACGATTTTTTAAAGTTTGGTATATGAAAAATTCACATGTGTTTTTTTATTAAGTTAATAATCCTGTACTAAATGTGGATCTAATAAATTAAACATTTCATATTTTAACACCTGCAATAAATTTGAACCATTTTTTGTGTATTTCCGATTGAGAAACAGGTTTTTATTCAGAATAAGAATTGGAGATCCCAATGATCGAAGATTTTGTTATAATTTCAACATCACCAACACTAACATTAGAAAAAAACATCAAAAAAATATTTTTCCTATAAACATTATAATTTAATCAATATTATAAATAAATACATTAAAAAATTAATTTATATATTTTTTTTTGCCTTTAAATTGAAATATTTATGATCATCAGAAAAAGAAAACATTTTGGCAATTATTTTATCGGGTGTAGTGTTATCC
This sequence comes from Diogma glabrata, assembly GCA_963693315.1. Taxonomy (NCBI): domain Eukaryota; kingdom Metazoa; phylum Arthropoda; class Insecta; order Diptera; family Cylindrotomidae; genus Diogma; species Diogma glabrata. The sequence goes on along the minus strand of OY856187.1, from coordinate 53,313,308 downwards.
GGTAAAAAACAGTGGAATCCTTGAGTTCTTTGTTTTCTTCCAAGAACATTTCGTAGATGTCGGTGAGGTTCCATAACACCAACCGCTTTGATTTCTTAATTTTTGTCGATCCTTCTGTAATAGTAACAACATCTTTAAGGCCAGGCATTGTTCTACTAATTTCCTCTGATAAGAAGTACGTTTGAATTTGTTTTACTATATTTTGTGACAAACTGTGGACTTGTTTGCTTTGAGGCCAACTGTAAGGACCTACTGTTTCCAACAGATCCATGGCGAATTCTACCAGTCGTCTTGATGCATTAAATTCATCCTGGATACGTTGATTTGACCAAAATTTACGTGGTAGAGTTGTCAACAAAAACACTTGTTTTGATTTACAGCTGGCATCTTTAAACTCTTTTTTAAGGTTCATAAGCCATGATGTATATTCACATTCCTCGTTTGGTGATAACACTTTAACTGAATCTACTTGAAATATTCTTTGACTTATTGCCGATGTGACACTTGCAATTTTTTTATAACTTCCTGTTGTAATATGATTTTGTTTGATAGGAGATTCGGCTAACCTTCCAAGAACATTGTTAATATCTTCTAAAATGTCATTAAGTAGTTCAGGAACTGGTGGAGATATAGTATCAACCGAAACTGGTGATGGATCTAAAGATGCTGGAGGTATTTGAATATTTTAGTTCGTTGGAACATTTTCAACATCCTGATTTATAGAAATAATTTCACTATCAATAGCTTCCGAACATGAAAGCTGCTGTATAGAAAATATTAGTTGCATATGAATTTTTATTCATTTTAATAAAATAATTAAATTTACCTTATTTTTATAGATATAAGTGCGACATGTTTCACATATAAACTGGTCATCACGCAAAGTAAAATTTAGGGTCGCAGCTTTTTGAATAACAGCTGGTGTGACCAGTTTCACATTTTATGATGTCCGCTGATGATTTTTGAGACCGTACAAGTTACAGCACAATTTGAAAGGCATTTCTATTATTATCTTTTCTAAACGTTATGTCTTCTAAATATTTTGGAATATAATTGATTATAAGGCAATCCAATCAATATATATATATACCCTTGAAATAGTTTTGACATAGGTAGAATCAGGCAAAATTAGGTAGGTACAATTTAATATATTTTGATTGGATGCAAGCATAATTTGTTCCAAAAACCGTTTGTGGGCGTCATTAGAAATTTTAAATGTTAAAAGTATGAGTCTCTAATGAGATTTTAATTAGTAAAAAGGGGCTGACATTTTTTAAAATGAATAAACATTTTACAGACCCTTTTAATAATTTAAATTCCTTTATTTTACCACTTAACTTAAATTAATTTTTAATAAGTTTTTAACCATTTAGCCGCACAGAAAATGGTTCAAATTTATTGCAGGTGTTAAAATATGAAATGTTTAATTTATTAGATCCACATTTAGTACAGGATTATTAACTTAATAAAAAAACACATGTGAATTTTTCAAATACCAAACTTTAAAAAATCGTAAGAAAAAATCCATATTGAATTGCTGACTTTTTATTTCTCAATTTCATAGCTGCATATGTTTACTTCAAAATTTGTGAAAAACAAAAAAAAAAAAAGCCTACTTTTTGAGATATGAGCTTTGAAGTAAACCAAGGTTTTACGCGCCGCCTATTGGAAAAGAGAAAAGTTATCAATTTTAAACTTACTTATTTCAATTATTCAATTATTTTCCTTTTTACTTGCAAAAATATACGTAAGTCGGATGCAATTTGTGGCACCTATTCACAAAACATTGCCACCATTACCAAAAACTACGTGAAAAAGCCTCAAAATTCAACCGCGCATAACTCCGATTCCGAGTACACAAAAAATAAAAGCATAAATTACTTTTTTCCTTTTGTCAATGCCAACAACATATCAAAATTTCAGATTTTTTAAAAATCAAAAATTTAAAAATCAACAAAAAAATGTACGTTTTCAAAATAATAGCCCATTGTACTTAATTAATTTTAGTAAATTTTGTATATTTTTAGAAATACACTGTTAAGTTAAACTGAAAATTTGAAGAAATTCTTAAAATAAAGGAACTTCTGTTCTAAAACTTTTTTATTTTTGAATAAAAGTTAAAAGTGTGTTCTAAATAAATGTTATTTTAGTAAAATTATAAATATTTGGGCTGGCAACTTTTTTTACAATGTCACTGAAAGCAATAAGGCCTTTTCGAAAAATTGATCTCAAATTCAGAAAGTTCCACTAAAACTTTTTTATTGTAATTCTGAGAAAAAAAATTTGTACTAAAAAGGTTATACAATTGTAGTATAGATACACATATCTAAACTTATCGATACTATACTATACTACACTATACTATAGAAACCTACTGAACTATAGAAAATATGATAAATAAACAAAAACAATTAATTCCCATAATACGATTGATTAACATAATTAATAAACAAACAAAAATCAACTAATTGACATAAAACAATTAATTTACATAATTTCGTAAACACAAAAATATAATAAGTATATCTATTTTATTATTATGTAATTTCTTCGTTATTATAAAGTGTTTACGAAGGAATAATTAAATTGGGAAACTCTTTGATGTTTACAAAATTGGAACAATTGTTGTTGTTTCGATCGTTAATTATTTTGTATAAATTCCGTAAGAATTTTAATAAAAAATCAGTTTTATAGTTATACTCAGAATTAAGTTTGGTGTTTTATTTAGTGAAGAAGCTTCGAATTAGCAAAACAATCATGTAAGTATAAAGTAAGTGGTTTGTCAGTTTTCTTATTTGGAGAACTTATTATTTGGTGGATCGTGTTCTCTTAAGAGTCTCTGGCTCATGAGAACTACTGAAACCCTAGGGACTTCACGGTATAGAATTTTGCCACGAATTCTATATCGTCACTAAATATTAGTATAGGATCCTCGGATCGCTTTTAACTAATCTGCTATAAACTCGCCTCAGTCTTTCCCGCGATACAAACATATTATACAATCATAAAATAAGGTGAGCTTGCTTTAACTTTTTTTTCATATAATTAAGCATTTTTGAGATATAAGTATTTATAGCCGATAAATCTCGAATCTTGTTTTACTATTTGTAAAAGCGCTACCTCTTGGAGCCACCAATTGGCCCAATCTTTTGTGTGGATATTCAGTATGGACCAATAAACGAATTAAGCCCTGAGCACCAAAGAAAAATCAACATGTTGATTTTGGGTCGGTCTAATTAATATTAGGCAAAACTTAAAAAAATAATTTTTGAAAGTTCTGCCATGTACACCAGCCAAACATTTTCTGAGATACAACTGATGTTTTTATTTCGGATGAAATCTTAGTATTTAGTGTACTCCCGTGTACTCCTTTACTTCTGGAGGTGCTTTCCATTTGAATAAATATTTGATTTAATGATTTTCGCACAAAACCACGTTACAAAACAGATAAAAGAAAACTGATTCAATCAACTATTTTTGTTATAAAATTTATCAATTTTTTTGTAGTCACAGTTACAATTTGTTTGAAAAAATAACAAATATTCTGATCAAAGACTACTTTGTTCAACATATTTTGATTACAAAATTATGCAAATTTAAAATTTTGATTGAACAATTTTTGAAGTAAAACTTCTTTAGGCGCGATATGACAAGTAACTCAAATCTTTTTTCGGACGGAAGTAACGTTTTCAAACGGAAAGGACGTTTAGTAAAATAAATTATAATGAAACCATATATATTCATCTCTTAAACACATACATTTATACAATTGCATTAAACAATACTAAAAAATAAAATAAAGAAGAAATTCAAACAACAATGAAATAATAAAGGCACACGAATATTATTTTCGACACGAATATTATACGATACAATTCGATTATGTGTAATTATTTTTTGGAATGAAATTTTAATAGTTTTATCTTATTATATGTTTCGTTATTTTCTAAATTTATTTTATTTTTCTAATTACTTCGGTCTGAAAGACCTACGTTTTAGGACCTACTGATTCTAGAAAGGCAAAAAAAAATGTATGTTTATCTGCTGGTCGGCCGTCCGTCCGTCACAACCTTCGAAATCTAGAAAACCGCTGGAAAGATCTCAAAAAATTGTTTCTAAAAACAGGTATACTCAATGAGAAGAGCCGAAAGGACATTCGATAGCTGTCCCGAAAGTGTGTCAAAAAATCGTCAAGTGTGTCAAAACAAGGAAATTTGCAAATTTTTTGATTAAAAAACGTTCATTTTAAGTGATTACGAGTAGGAACATTGAATTTGGAGAAATCTTGATGGTCGGGATTGGTATATGAAACCAAAAACTAGATTATTATTATAAGTTTGTCAAAAAATGTTGTCAAGGGTGTCAAAAGAATGATTTTCATTTTTTTACCCAATTTTTTGGAAAAAAATGAAATTAATTATTTGTAACATGAAATGTAATCGAACATGAAATTGGACATGAAAATTTTTGATTTTGTTATAATTTTTGGAATATTTTTAAATTTTGAAAAATGTTTGTATTTTTGATTTTCTAAGAATTTTCGGAATATACTTAGAGTGCTGAAAAAGTTTAAATATTTGATTTTATTATAATTTTTACAATATTTTTGAAATTTTGAAAGCAATTCGAATTTTTGATTTTGTAATATTTTCTGGAATCGCTAAAGGAGAAGTTTTTGAGGGGTGTTTCCCCCCAAGTTTGTGGGGTGTTTCTTCTTTCCACTAAATTATATTAATTTATGATCTGTTATAACTTTTTTCGGAAACGTATGAATTTTTCGTGTTACTTTTGTAATAAATTTCTAAACATCTATTTATATCTCTGGAGATAAAAAAATACATTTACAATACGATAAAAAAATACAAATACAATACAGTTTTATGTTTTATATACATCGCTGACCAAAACTAAATGCAATGTCCTCATAAAGGTTTTTTGCCGAAAACTATATCAAAACCCCTAACCCATTTGAAGTTTTAATATCTCAGAGCTGTGAGATTTCAGCCTCTCCATATTTTTCATTCAAACAAAAAAGAAAGTGCGCATAATCTTTACACTCGGTTGAAGTAAAACTTCTTTGGCTACTGTGGCATTACAAAAAGATAAAATATAAATTAAATATGTCATATCGAAATTTAGAGTAGCATTTATTGATAATATTGTAACGACTCTTCGTTGGTTCTTTTTGATTATTGAACAAACACGGCAGTAAAAGACAGATCTTTAGTTAACAGAATCTCAAACTTTATTTGTCATCAAATTACAGCAGCTTCCGTTTTTCCTTACAATAAATTCCAGGGTCTCCAATTTATGTACCATAAACTTCACCGCTTTTCCACAATTTGAATCAACAATATTCGGAGTCGTAAAATCTGTATTTACTATTCCACTAAGTTCAGATTCTTTCACTATTAGTACCCAGGCTCAAGTACCACCGATTATTCCTTAAACTTGCGAATATTTATAAACACTTTTAATTGCAAAAGTAAAACTGACTATCTGATATTTTTGTTTGCTTATTTATATCGAAAAATAAATAAATCGAAACTTCTATAATCCACTAGAAATCAATACTACGTAGTCCGTACATCTGAAATAGGCCACACCTGTTTTCATTCATACTTGCATTTGTATTAGCGAACTCAAATTTAATTTATGCAAAATGTATTAGGTAACTCCTATTAATTCATTAATGTAAACATTAATTTATGCAATACAATTTGCAATACAAGTAAAAGATTGGAAAAGGAGTTAACTTTTAATTAATGAATGAGTAAATAAAATTAACCCATTCTGGACGAAGTTTATTACATTGCCCTCCATTTAGTTTTGTTCGTCCCGAACAATATCAGAGATCGCATTGGTGCTGTTACCTTGGTACCGTGCCAACCTTTGCAGATGTATCACTTTCATCTTGGTACGGGGTCCCTTTTGTATGCGGTAGATGACATCATTAATTCGTTTGATTATTTTATATGGGCCTTCCCAATCTGGCTGCAGCTTGGGTGATCTTCCCTTAGTTCTTCTGGGGTTGTATAGCCATACCAATTCTCCTTCTTGAAAACCGCCACTATTTGCATTTATGTCGTACCTGGTTTTCATTTTGTCACTGGCAATTTTAATGTGGTCTCGAACCTGCTGATGGATTTTATTCATCTTCTCCCTTAGTTGTCCCACATAATCTGTTTTCGTGGATACCAGACCTCCAGGGATGCCGAACTCGATGTCACTAGGAAGATGTAGTTCTCTTCCGAACATGATATTCGCTGGCGTTTCACTTGTCGTATCGTGCACTGCGCTACGATAGGCCATCAAGAATAACGGAAGATCCTTGTCCCAATTCCTTTGGTTGGCTTCTACTACCTTTGATAAATGTTCTTCCATGGTTCGGTTGAATCGTTCTACCATGCCATCTGACTGCGGGTTCATAGGTGTAGTTCGTGTTTTTCTAATGCCGAGTGTTCTGCACAGCTCTTCCATCAGTTGAGATTCGAAATTCCTTCCCTGGTCGGTATGTAACTCGAGCGGTGTTCCATATCTGCAAACCCATTCATTGACTAATGTTTCCGCGACCGTAACTGCTTCCTGGTTCGGTATTGCATAAGCTTCCGGCCATTTTGTAAAGTAATCAATGACCACCATGATGTATTTGTTACCTTTTGTCGTTTCCGGAAATGGCCCCGCGATGTCTATAGCAATTCTCTCCATTGGGGCACCCACATTGTACTGTTGCATCTCACCTCGAGTTCTAGTTTTTGGTCCTTTGCTCGCTGCACAAGTATCGCATCGCCGACACCATTGCTCCACGTCTGTTCGATACCTTACCCAATAAAACCTCTCCCTTACTTTAGCCAGGGTTTTGTTGACTCCCAGGTGTCCTCCAGAAATACTTCCATGCAGCTTTCCCAGTACCTCTCCCACTCGACTTGATGGCAACACCAGTTGTTCTAACACTTTCTTTCCATCAGCGGACTCCCATTTTCTTTTAAGTATCCCGTTGTCCATAAATAGTGAGTCCCATTGCGCCCAGTAGCATTTCACTTCCGTACTTAAAGGTGATACCTCTTTCCACTCTGGCCGCCTTCCCTCGGTTTTCCATTTCAATATTGGAGCCATAGCTGGATCTTCTAGCTGCTCTCTTTTAAATGCCTTGGTACACCAATCGTCAGGAGTTTGGAACTTAATTTGTTTCACCTTCATTGCTTGACTTCTCTCAGTCCTGCTACATGACTTGCGCTCCTCAATACAGGGTTTTCTTGAACGATCGTCAGCGTTACAATGTATCCCTTTCTTACGGTGTTCAACGTGGAAATCTCCTGCCTTTTTGACATCCACTTGCTTGTTTGAAAGATTCATCAACCGGACTGGAACTACTCCTTCTTTTGCAGCTATTAGTGTTTTGCATTCCCTTTGTATCCTTTTCTTACGGTGCTCAACACGGCAATCTCCTTCCTTTTTAACATCCACTTGCTTGTTTGAGAGGTTCATCGTCTGGACTGGAACTACTCCTTCTTTTGCTGCTACTCGTGTTTTGCATTCCCGTCTGATGTGCCCTAGGTTCCCACAGTTCCAGCATCTTACTCTGCTAGATCTACTTCGTTGATTTCGTTCAGGTTTATCTTCCAAACTTTTGACACGCATGATCACTTCATCAAGCGCTGCTTTCAGTGGTTCCTCAGCAACTTCCATCTGACGTACTCTATCTGAGCCATACGCTCTTTTTCCGGCTTCCATTTGCAGGGCCAATGCTAAGACTTCCGCAGGTAATTTCTTCCCGCTTAGACACAGCTGATTTCTCATTTGTATATCTCGAAGAGCATTGATAAATGTATCAGCTGCCAGCTCATCTCGATGTTCAGCGTTATAGTTCGGGTATGACAGATTAACCAGTCTGACAATGTCAGCCTCTAATTCTTGCAAAGTTTCACTAACTCCTTGTTTTCGTGTCTTGAGCTGCATGCGATGGAGAGCTTGCATATGACTTTCCCCATATCTTACTTCTAAGGCCTCCATTATCTTGCTGTAATCACGCTCTGTCGCTGATAGTGTCTGCAAAATTTCAGCAGCAGGTCCCTTCAATGCCAATATAAGCGCGTTTGCTTTTTGCTGGTGATCAACTCCAGTTGTTGCTCTCTCAAATTGCATCTTAAATATCTGATACGATGTAGATCCATCAAATGCGGGTGTTTTCACTCTAGCTGGAGCTGAAGTAGTTGATGGATTGATCATGTTACCTGACTTTATTTGTGCTATTTCTTGGCGGAATTCACTCGAAAGATTGCGTAATTTCTCTTCATGTTCCTCGGTAATTTTCCGCAGCTCCTTTTCCACGTTGTTGATTTTAACCTCCGCACTGGATATACGTGACTCGATAACTTCACGTAGTTGTTGTTGATCTAACTTTTGTTCCGCTGCCAGTTTTTCTTGTCGGGCCATCAGATCAGCAAGTTGTTGTTGTTGATCTACTCTTTGTTCTGCTGCCTGTTTCTCTTGTCGGGCCATCAGATCAGCAAGTTGTTGTTGTTGCTCTAATTTTTGTTCTGCTGCCAGTTTCTCTTGTCGGGCCATCATTTCTTTTATCAACACCATCATCGGATCAATTGCTGGGGCATTCTGAACAGGAGCTTCTATTTCTATGACCTCTGTGTTTTGGCCTGCTTCTTCTAAAACTTTACGCAGCTGGAATGCAAGTTCTGCCTTCGTTCCATGGATTGGAGCATTCCTTTTCTTCAACTCATCCTTCAGCTGGGTCTGGCTGAGATCACTAATATTTACTGTCTTGACCATTGTTTCAATAATCCCACTTCTGACACCACTGTAACGACTCTTCGTTGGTTCTTTTTGATTATTGAACAAACACGACAGTAAAAGACAGATCTTTAGTTAACAGAATCTCAAACTTTATTTGTCATCAAATTACAGCAGCTTCCGTTTTTCCTTACAATAAATTCCAGGGTCTCCAATTTATGTACCATAAACTTCACCGCTTTTCCACAATTTGAATCAACAATATTCGGAGTCGTAAAATCTGTATTTACTATTCCACTAAGTTCAGATTCTTTCACTATTAGTACCCAGGCTCAAGTACCACCGATTATTCCTTAAACTTGCGAATATTTATAAACACTTTTAATTGCAAAAGTAAAACTGACTATCTGATATTTTTGTTTGCTTATTTATATCGAAAAATAAATAAATCGAAACTTCTATAATCCACTAGAAATCAATACTACGTAGTCCGTACATCTGAAATAGGCCACACCTGTTTTCATTCATACTTGCATTTGTATTAGCGAACTCAAATTTAATTTATGCAAAATGTATTAGGTAACTCCTATTAATTCATTAATGTAAACATTAATTTATGCAATACAATTTGCAATACAAGTAAAAGATTGGAAAAGGAGTTAACTTTTAATTAATGAATGAGTAAATAAAATTAACCCATTCTGGACGAAGTTTATTACAATATATTTTACAACATGTGTAATAAAAAGCCATATTTACATAATCTATTACAAAGTCAATTCAATTATTATCATAATTGAAATATGAAAATAGAGGATTATGATAACTAAAGAGAGAAACATAACCTTTACTTTGCAAATTTGCTAAGTTTTTGGAATTGCTGTACCAAATCTTGTTGTTGAATTAAATGAACGTGTATTCAACGTTTAATTTAATTTGTAATGCTTTGTAAGACTTTTCGATATGACATATTTATTTTATATTTAATCTTTTTAATAATTCCTGCCACAGTAACCAAAGAAGTTTTACTTCAACCGCGTGTAAAGATTATTCACTTCATTTTTTTAAAAGTATTTTACTTGAGTAAAAAATAGCATGTGACGCATGTAAAAGTGAACGTCCTAACGTTAATTTAGTTTTGAATATTTCCTGAATTCACTAGAATCAGCAAATTTGTATTGCGCGGCAACCGTCTGAATTAGCGACATATTTAGCGCTAAAATAGTATGTGACGCATGTAAAAGTGAACGTCCTAACGGTAATTTAGTTTTGAATATTTCCTGAATTCACTAGAATCAGGAAATTTGTATTGCGCGGCAACCGTCTGAATTAGCGACATATTTAGCGCAACTATCAGCTATTTGTAATATTTATTCTAATCGGTTGGATGTAGGGATTGCGATATCCCGGGATTCAAAAAGCGCTAATCCTGAGATTGCAATCCCTCCTTGGCCAATTTCTTTCAGCTCAAAAAGCAATCTTAAATGGATTCAAAAATTTGTACAATTTAGCAAGATCCGTCGACTAGCATTTATGATACTGACTAACCAGAGTTTTTTAAATTTTCGGGGGGGTTAATTATACCATGCAACCAAATCAATTTTAAACGGGATGGATATTCTATGTACCATAAAAAGCAAATTTGTGCTGATACATTTGAGGAAAAATAAAATGCAGGATTAATTGCGAATAGAATCCCGATCACAATCAATTATTAGACTATTTTTCAATCATTTCACTATTTTAATCAAATTAAAATAATCAAAGCTGGATGAGTCAAGTCAAATAAATCCCATCCAATCCAAACATTTCATTTATGAATTTTTATGTATTTTTTTCTTTAAACATTTATTTTAATTTTTTGTGAGCTTTTTCTATTACCCAACTTTTTTTTCAAGTCATGACATTTTTGAATTTTCAATTTTTCATGTTTATTTTTCATCAACAACGAAAAAAGAAAATTGAATAAAATAAATTGAAAACTCCTCTATTAAAAAAATAATAGAAAATTTTTTGTGTGCAAAATGTATTAAAACTTTGATGTAAAAATATTTTTAAAAAAATGTTTGTTGCACAAAATTCTCAATAATCAGCTTTTTCGAATGGAAATTGAATTGATTGTTCTCGATTTTTTTCCTGTTTTGTTTTCTGTTTGATGAGCACAAATTATAGAATTTTGATTTATAATACTTGGAAATTGTTTTCAAATTTAGCGTTAACCTATATAAGTGAATGTATACTCTTCGTGATTTTGTTAATTTCTTCGAGGAATCATTGTTATGGATCACGGATACTAAACTTTGTTTAGATAAATGGAAGCTCGTGTAGTTTTTGGCGTTTATTCAAAAAAAGAATAGTGAATGGAATCAACTTCGATAGAACAGTACCACAAGCACTCACTTTTTGATCAAAATCACAAAACAATAGTTGCCTAAGCATTGACTTAATTAGTGAAAGTTACCGTTCTAACACATTCAATGAACATTTCAATAGTATCGTCAGTAAATAAAAATTATAATTTATTCGGTAAATTCAGTATCTGATGATCCCAGTAAATTGATAGCATCTTTTTGAAATTCATATCAATAGTCAAACATATGAAATATAAGCACAAAAAATGACAAGCTCTTTTTCACATGAAACAAAATGACAGTTGTCCGCACATATTCCAAACTTTGATTGTAACATTCCCTTCTGTAACTTTTTTTCGTATTGAAAACAACCAACATTAATGAATGTTGTTTTTTCTGAATATTGAAGGGCATTTCCATCTCTTCTTTTCAAAAACAAACTATTAATCCAATCCAACATTCAACCCACCACAGCTATTATTTTCAATATAACTGTTTGTATACTTTCAACTTGAGACTTCCTTTCGTATTCGAATAGGACATCTTCAATATCATCATGTAATGAGGTAGCTAATACTAATTGAAAATAATCCCCCATCGCCATGAAATACAGTCACGAATAATATCAAACTGTTTAATTTGTAAAGAAAACTTTCACAATCTTTTTCTTTTATATAAATTTACACAAGCTTTTTGTTTTATTAAACTTAACATGATAACCTTTTTATTTTGATTTAAAATTACATAATCACCGGATCGAATTGATCAAGTATAAATAGTAAGATTTTTCATATTTTGTTTCTTTTTTTGTTTTATTTTTATTGCACACAAATCTAAAATTCATCTCATCTCAATATAAAATGCAACTCAACCCATTTCTATACATCATCTCAATAAATCACTTCTCTACAACTACAAACAATAATTCTGCCTTCCATAAATTTGAACAACTGTATTATATCTACATGGTTAACTAAGCCTGCCTGACTAAGCCTTACAAACAAAATTTTCATCATTTATGTAGACAGAAACATGTATTATTAATTGATATTGTGTGACGCAACAAACCAACTAACTAAAAAAACTTATGTTTGTTGAAATTTAAAGCTCGGAACCGAAATAAATTAAGAAATCATAAGAAAATTTCTTTAAATATGAATATTCTTATTTCAGAGTAAAAAGGTATGATATTACTACCACTTACCAGAACTATCTGCTGTTTATTCTAGAAGAACGGACTATGAGAATCGGCAATCGCGGCTTGCTACAAGCTTGCTTTGATTATTTTTAAAGTTTATTATTGATTGTTGAATTATAAATTGAGTTGCTTATTCACTTGCAAACGTCACATAAAAAACTGTTTGAGAATTGAGATGATATAGGAGGAAAAAAGAACGTTAAAAAGAAACAAGAAAAATGGAAAATCTCGCTGTACAAAAAATATAAATACATATATGTATATATAAAAATTATTAAAATTATTTAATTATTTATTAAAATATATTCGTTTTACTTATTTATTTATTGAAATTCATCTATTTTATATATTTATTTAAAAAAAGAATTATTTATTTATTTATTTGTTTTGTAAAAAAAATTATTTATTCATTTATTTTATTAATATAGCCTTTTTTTATAAATATAAGAGATCCCCAGGTCAGAACCCGTATTGTATCAAACTATAAGATATAATAAAAAGGTATAAATGCTGTTGAAGAAGGTTCAAGGAGGAAGATTGAACTTTGCGATCTCTCCCCATAAATGATATGTGAGGTCTAGAACAGATGGAGGTCAAAAGCCTAACTCCATGATCTACAACCACCCAAAGTTTGAGAGAGACTCACCAGCTGGTTTAGATTCCAACCCAAATGTCTGTTTCGACAAACCAACTATTTAATCCTCTCATCCCTAATCTTAAAAAACAATTAAAACTAAAATTGTTGATGGAGGCAAACTGCGAGTTCCAGCTCCTAGCTTTCTAGCTCTTAGTTCCTTAATAGCACCAATTTTACAATGATGATGAATTGTCTTAAAGACAATTAAAATTGGTGAACGAAGGTTGGTGATGCGCGTTTTCTCTTTCCAACAAGAATGTTGAGAACAGCCTACCACTCCACTCCAATGCGGAAGAGTCCTTAGCGCTGGAGAACGTAGTTAATCTCCAAAGAAAAGCTAAAGCGACATTACGAATTTATACACACCATTTGGTCGATCGAATGTCAAAGACATAGGCGATCCAGCGACCAAAAAAAAATCAGTCTTCTAAAAAAATCAAAAAATCAAAAATCAATAAAATTAATAACTACTTCCACGAAAAAAAATTTCTTTGGCTTTATATCATGAATATTTCATTTTAAAACTGAAGTATTTGAAATTAATTAAACTATATTTTATTTTCACATAAACATTACGTGTGATTGTCTCAACTACATCGTTCTATAATTGTAAAGTTGTTGAAACAATTTCGTAGTTCTATTCGCCATATCAGCCCGCACAGTGAGATTGAGAAAAATGCATTTCGATTGGTAATAGAACATGTTTTTTCAGTGAAGGTTATTGCGTTTTCAACAAATTATAAATCAAGACACAAATAAACATATTATAAATCAAGAAAATGAGAATAAGAAACAAGAAAATAACAAATGATTACAATTTATCTCACTCTCTTTTAATATTTATTTTATATTTAATATTTATTTAGCATGACGATGACTTGAATATATAAATATTTCCCCATACAAAATCGCACAACGCGCCTAACGAAGTTTTCACTTCAAAAATAGTATACACAGCAATCACCAACAGAATATAGACAAAAATGAAACAAGAAAACAATAACAAAAAGCATAAAAAAACAGAAACCCACAACACATTTCTTTTAAAAACTGAAGAAAATATTGAGATGTCGTAAACTCCACTGAATGCATTCTAAATTTTACTTTATATTTACATTACACTGCTAAAAGACAATAGCAATAACCTTAAAAAAATACACTATCGATGAATTTAAATACCGTAAATTGTTCGCAGCCTTAATCTGTATTTGAATCAATCTTTTGTGATGAAGATGTCATTGAAAGAGAAACATACTCAAAAAGTAGTTTTTATTTTTCTTATTTTATTTCACGAGAATGAAATTATGGAATACAATGATTGAAAAACCAATGTTTTATTATTTTTAGCACTGCCTGCCAAAAAAATAATTAATTTTTTTGTTAATATCGAAATGATAATAGTTTGAACGAAACGGAAAAAGACAATAGCAATAACTTTAAAAAACTGCATTATAGACCAATATTTTAAAATTCATTAAAAGAAGTTTTTATGAATTCATGAATAAAAAAATGTACCACTCCAGGAATTGAACTCTCGACCTATAGAACCTCAGTCGACCGTGTAAAGCCCTTCTGGATCCTTTCTTAGAGGTTCCAGATTTAGATGAAGAGATTTCCAAAAAAAGCTACCATTTTATTGAAAAGATTCAATAACTTTTTTTTTAAATCAAGAAAAAAATATTAAATATATCAAAGTATATCAAAAAAAGGAAAGAAAAGAAGTATAACATATATTGGTTTTCCATTTAACCGTTATATTTTCTAAACAAAAACACAAAAAAAATTGTTCGGCGCCATGTGAGCAATTGGCGCGCTAAAATTGTTTTTGTTGCGACACCATGTAAAAGAATTGGACTTTTTATAGAAAAATTATTGAAACGGGGAACCGATCTGGGAAATCTCTTATTTTACAAAATTTTAATCAAAAATAAACATGGTTGAAAAATAAAGAAAACAGAAACTCTCATTATTTACGTAGATAGAAACATGTATTATTAATAAACATTGAGTAATACAACAAAGCAATTAACTGATAAAATGTTAAACATTGGCTGATTAACCTATAACACACATAAATGTTTTATGTTTGTTGAAATGAATTATTTTAACTTAAAGAACGGAACCGAAATAAATTAGCAAATCATTGCCGAATTTCTTGTCTCTTGTTTTTGGAGTAAAAATCGAAATAGTCCGTTGTTACAAACCTAAAGATTGAAGTAGTACTCTTTTCAGCTGCTTAATGTTTGTCTTATCACTTTTTTTATAATAAAACATGGAGTGGCTTTAATCTGCATAACCAATCATGAACATTGACATGGGTATCCATAGACAGTTTTAATAACGTGTTCTAACCTATTTATATTTGAGTAATTAATCACTACAAACATAAACAATCACTGCACTTACTCCTGACACAAACCGACAATTGATATAAGCTCCATCCTGTTCCACTGGTTGACGTCAGGTAGCAACGCAAACGCGATAAAATAATTACAAAAAATTGATTTTCGAAAATCAATTTTAGGCTCAAACGAACGTTATTTAGAGAAACTCTCAAATTAATATAATAAATATAAATTCTGTGTGTTTTCTGAAATCTTATTAACAATTTTAAATTAATATTTATAAACATTATAATAAATTCAATAAATTACATCGTTACGAATATGGCAATAGTTCCACTAAAAGCTAAAAAAGTATAAAAAAAACCTGAATAAATTTTTGAAAAAAAGAACAACAACAAAATAACACGGAACAGGAAATTGTAGTTTATCTATTAAGAAAATAAAATAAAACTACGGAGTCTATGGTTTAGTAGGTAACTAAAAAACTAAAAGTATTTGATTATCGTGTTATTATATTTATGCTCCTTTAGGGTAGGTTTGTGCTCTATAACTTTGTACAGATAGTACTATTGTTTCGTCTAGTTACCTAAATGTCTGCCGTTTATATCTCCAAAATAATCGCCAAACTAG
The DNA here is from genome assembly GCA_963693315.1 of Diogma glabrata. Lineage (NCBI taxonomy): Eukaryota > Metazoa > Arthropoda > Insecta > Diptera > Cylindrotomidae > Diogma > Diogma glabrata. The sequence goes on along the minus strand of OY856187.1, from coordinate 53,297,399 downwards.
TTACAGGTCAACAATTTTCAAAAAATGTGTCAATTTTGGAATAGAAAATTATTTAACCTGCATATTCTGTTTTGAAAAGGATAAAATAATTTTTCCTCCTCCTATCACAGTAAATTATAAATAACATCACACTATCCATGACATGTAAATTGATTATTTCAAATAGCGTGCGGTAAGTAAAAAAAAGCGTGCGGTAATGGATTTTCATATATATATTACCGCACGCTTTTAATAAAAAGAAAAATTTTTATTTAAAGAAAAATTTGATTTTTAAAAATTAAATATTTCAATTCATTTTGACACAGAATAATGCAAAGCCTACCACAATTTGTAAACTATTTTCATTTAATTTATAATTAGGAGTTCATTTTTCAAGTAATTATATGCGTTTGTGCATTAAAACAAAGTCGTAGGAAAAGTATATAACAAATCTCGAGTTGTAAAGCATTTTCCATTCTCGTGAAGATCTTTCCCTCGCATGTAAAATGCTGTTTACAACTCTAGATATGTAATATACTATTTCACGACGAAGTATAAGTTTTGCTATCTCATTACGCATAATTCACATTAAGGATTAAACTTAATCAAGTTAGGCAAAAAGTTAAAAAAAATAGGTGAAAAGTAAAATAAAATTTCTTCAGATACACGATTAATCGGATTATGAAAAAAGATGTTCTTGTTAGTTATTATAAAATTAAATATAAATTAAGATTTTTGTAACGAAACATTATTTTTCATAAATGTTTGTGTTGAAACAAAAAACTAAGCCGGTTCTTATGTAAATCTTAACGTTTAATATTTAAAAGTATCAAAACAAAAGACGTATATAAATAAATATACAAACCAGGAAAAAAATGGTAAAAAAACTGACAGACAAATCTATTTTCGCATAAAAAATGAATATTTTCATTTTCTTTTGTTTTTCCATATTTTTTGTTGTTGTTGTTGATTTATAGTGATCCTGTTTGTAATATTTTTTTTTGTATTTCCGAAACACAATACAATATATCAATAAAAACAATTTATATGGTGGATGGAGATAGAAAGGAGCTTAGCGTAACGCAACATAAGTAAACAAGTAGATGAGTTTTTTTTATGTATTATCGTGAATTGAATTTGTTTTTGTTTATCGATGAAAGCGATACGAAATATTGAAAGTGGAAAATTGGGGAAATAAAAAGAAATTGAACGATGTGAAATGCTTTGTTTATTAATATTGGCAAGGAATCAGAAACAGTTTTGAATTTCATTTCTATTTCAATTGTGGTTTTTCAAATCTTACTATTTTACCTCCAAATGCCCTCATGGGGGATCAGATTTGTTGTTTTGTTTTATTTTTGAACTGCGGGTGTGCTAACGTGAGATATCACCTACCACTGGCAATAGTTGTGAGATAGTCCACAGTAGCTGCTTTAATTTTAACAATAGAATATTCCTTAACGATAGCACGCTATTGCTTGTTTCGAAGCGCGCCAATATATAACTCTATCTGAGGTTTAATCATTGTGAAAGACAGTGCGTTACATGGTCAGGGTATGTGCCACTAACTGAATTAGTGCCAACTCAAATTTTGTTTTGTTCGTGGAAATTTGTCTAATTGCTTTAAAGCATTTATATTATTTGTTTTTCCTTTATGCAATATGTGGATAAATGTGGTATAAACTTACCATATTTTAACAATCCTGCAATAAACGATTGTATACAAAATTTTTCGGTGCAAGGCATTAACAATTGCCTCTACTTTATCTTGATTACGTTTAATGCCTGCAGCGAAAATGATGTGACCCAAAACGTAGACGTTTTTAAAAAAAAAACTTAAACTTCGGCATATTTAAGTTGATATTGTATGGATTTAGCTGACTAAGAACATCTGAATGATCTTTTAACATCCCATTAAATTTTTGGCACCAATCATTATATCGTCCCAATAACAAACTGTTTGCTTAGTACATAGGAAAGTTAAAGAGGCACTATTGACACCAAAATTGCAATTGACTGAACTTGAATCATCCTTTTGAGTATTCATAGTTAAATACTTACTCGTATTTGCATAGACTTTTAATTGCTGGTAGGTGCCAGACAAACCAAACAAATTATTTCAGATAAAAAATGTTACCAATTTGAGGCAAAATGTAGTGTTCCGTACGAATAAATAGATTTGATGTTATCTATCCTACTGACACTACTGCGCATGCTTATTCGGCAAAATTCGTAGGAATAAGAACACCCTTCTGAAAAGCCTAAGGTGATAGGCTACCTCATACGCTTTATGAAAGACTGGCCTAGCTTCAGCATTTAATATTTTATTTGTGTCTAAATCTGTGGCAGTTTAAAAACTCCTATTTCTAAACCATGACTTGCACTCCGACCACAACTATTATATCGATACAACCGAAATGTTCTGTTCTGAATTCTACTATTTCTGTACATGTTTTGAGAACATTAATCATCTTTCACTGCAAAGGCTTCTCTTACTTTTACTTTTTCAGCCATTTCCCAAGCCTAGGTTATTTCAATAAATGTAATTGCAGTTCAACTTTCACATACATACAGTGCCGTTTAATTGAGTGCACCATTAAAATAATTACTTTAAAATAATTGTTTTTTTTTACTTCTCCTCGTCGCCAATGTCGCCATGATCTCAGGCGAATAAGTTAAGCATAATTTTTATATAATAGTTTTCTATTTTATTTGTAATCACTAATAAATTAGGACATCTTCAATACATTACTCATACCATTTCGTCCAAGGTGAAAAAAATTTATGGTGAAATCAACAAAGATTATCGTGTGAAGCTAATATACCTCTAAATCTGCTTGAGTCTCGAACAGATTAATATCTCGAGGGTGTTTCGGTACTCTTAACCTGGCAGTTGGTTTATCCAGAAAGGTCCCAGCGATATCATATTATATATATTAGAAGTGGTTAAAGCCTTGTTGGTTCAGGATCACATAAACAGCTGGTTCAGGATCACATAATAACTCTCATGGCCTTCAGAGGAGTTGCACGCCTAAAGTGGGTTCCGACCATACTCAGTTTGTGTATTCGGGTCTACCTCCTCAGCTTATTGCAAATGCTGAAATGCACGCGACAAGTTTCAAAAGTCGTGCCCATTTGAATCAAAGTTGTAAAGCAAAGAGAATCTTATGGCCCCAAAACCCATAGGAATCAAGGTGATCACCACCTTCACCATATAATCATCAATTATCATTATATCTTTTCATTTATATAAATAAAATTTCTTCTCTCCTGATCTATTATTATAAACCGTTAATCGGTTTATACTGGGATTTAACAATAATTAAGAAAAAATTAACAAACGCCCCTAGTCCAGGAAAATCTCTAATTCAAAAAAAAAAATCCACATATGTTAGAGCGAATTTTTTTTTAAGTCTTAATTGGTGAAGGTTTTTAAGGGGTAGTGGGTGTTTTCCCCCCAACTTCTACGTTGCTGAAAAAAGTACGGTTTTGAGACGCTCATATGAACCGCCATTGTTTTCTACACAAAAAAGGTACCCAGGTTATAAGCTCTCAAGTCAACCGTTTTCGAGAAAAATCAACTTTTATGTTGAAAAAATGGTCAATTTTTTGAAATAAAATTTTTTTCTTACTAATTAAATAAAATTTATTTAAACATTAGAACAAGTAACAAAACCAAACATTAACTTTATAATTGCAAAATTAAAAAAAAATAAAAAAAGTGATACAAAAGTTGTCTTTTCAAAATTCTCCAAACCGTAAAGGTAACACATTTCGCACATTTCAGCGTTTGTGGAAAAAAATGTATAATTTTTTTATCAAGTAGGCTTTAAATTTCAAAACAAAAGCTTCCTCCTACCAAAATAACAATTGGTTTGTAACTGCAGAAGGTAAGTTTTTGATTGATTGATTGATTGATTGATTGGACTGTAGGACCAAGCACTAGGCGAGACTCCCGAATTACGGCCGGGCCACTTCCTGCAGTCGTTTTACATAAAACAATAGGTAAGGATAGGTAGGTAATTGTAAGTTAGGAGTGAACGACCCGGTTACAGACACCTGGCAAATCGTATCTAGCTACTACTGTTAGGAGACAATCACAAGGACAATCACTTATACATATAATCTGCAATCGCCAATCAGCAATCCCGTATCTAAAATTTCTCGCCTGCAATCTCCAGTCGGAAACCTGTTATTCATGTAATTTATTAGTATAATAGGATGATGACTAAATTGTAGTCCTCTGCACTCTCCAATCTGAATTCATGTTATTATATTTATGGTTAAAATTATTTATGGTTATTTATGGTTAAAAACATTTATATTATGTACATATATATAAAACCAAAAACCCCTTTGAAAATTGAGTGAATTTCATATAAAAGTATTGGGATTGAATTGGATAAAAATATTATCTTTCACTTGATGTTTTTATTTGAAATGTATTTATTTAAATTTTATAAAACATTATTTTATATAATATAATTAACGCAAGAATGTTTTGAATTTTTCTTGAAACACAAGAATTAATTTAACAAAAACAATTAACCCTGCTCGTTGATATCGTTCAAAAATCTTATTGGATTTTATGGATAATGTTTGGATAAATAGAAAGAGATGAATCTATCACATAAAATTATGTCAACAAATGAAATTTTAAACTGAATTTGAAATAATAACTAAATTTCGCTAGTTAAAGCTCTAAGTAGGTTGAAATTTTACACAAAATCGAATAGCATAATAACACCTTTATTTAGTTTTCTAGTAAAAATCAGAGTTAATAAATTTTACATTTAGGGAAGATTACATCTTGGTCGCCCACATCTTTCCATTTTTGAAAGCAATCTTACCTTAGAGTTTAATTATTAAAACCAACACTTTAAAACTATTATATTAGATATAAAACTGATTATTACAATTAATGTTTTCACTACATTTAGTTATACTTATATATTTATCATTTAAGAGATTAATTTAGTTTAAAATTCACACTGTCACTTATAACAAGTGTTGATAAGACGACCATTCACCATTGTCATATATATATATATATACACATATATACACATGCACATACATACACATACACACGTATATACACGTACATACACACATATATACACATGAACTCACATATATATACATATATACATACATATACACATACATGTACACATACATACATACATATATACACACATACACACATATACGCAAACATACATATACATATACATACATACATACATACATGCACATACACACATACATACATATATATACACACATATATATATATATATATATATATATATATATATATATATATATATATATATATATATATACACATACATATGTACATATATACATACATACACACATATACACACATACACACATACAGACATATATACATACATATACATATACATATATGCATACACATACACATACACATACACATACACATACATACACATACATACACATACATACTCATACATACACATACATACACATACATACACATACATAAAATTAATTTAAAGTTATAATTAAACCAAAATGAATATGTACTGCCTGAAAAACATGTATTACTTCAACAACTCTTAAAAAAGAAAACACTTCATAAGTTAACAGATAAATTAACATAAATAACATTTCAAAAAACAACTTAAATTTACAAAAATTATATCAATAATCTGAATTTGTTTAGAATATTCTACCTTTACTGGCTTGAAATTGAATTTGATCTATATTGAACGTTCCAGCCACACAGTTAAAAATAAACTGAATATGTAATGCAAATTGCTACATATATGGATCATTCTTTTACAAACCGAACATCTTTCTGACCGACACATATTTGATTTGGCTGAAATTTTAAGGCTTTTTTATAGAAAAACTTCCAAATTCTCATTTCCCAAGAAAAGAAAGATATACGTGCTCGAGAATTTTTTTGGGTTGGAAAATGGAGCGGTTCTAAATTTCGAGGATTTCGTGATTTTTGGCTTGAAGACTTATTTTCAGAGATTCATAACTTCGGTTTTGGTAATGATAGACATTTTTGTCTGTTTTATTTTAAAGCTAAAAGATGAACTTGAAAAAAAAATTGTTATCTACAAAAATTATTAACAAATTCCTATGTGTAAACAGTTTAGCAATAAGTCAGACACTTTCTCTCTGACATCTGCAATTTTGCTCTCTCGTGTACGAGTAGCATTAGAAATAAATCAATTTATCGAGCGCGGAAAGATAAAAATTCCATAAATTTTTGTTGTCCCGCGCTGGATAAATTAATATATTTCTAACAGTAAAACTAATTTCTCCCTTAGTTAAAAACACGTTTTTCTTGAAAATTGAACATAGAATACGTAGGGCAATCACTAAAAATCGATTTTAACATTTTATTTGTTTATAACAATAGGAATTGCAATTGCTAATAATTTTTATTGACTATACTTTTTATTAAAATTCCATCTTCTTACTTTAAAATAAAATAAAACAAAAGCTTACTATCATTAATAGAACCGAAGTAATGAATTTTTGAAAATAAGTCGTCAAACCAAAAATCACAAAATTTAGATCGCCTCTATTTTCCAAAAAAAAAATCTTCGAACACGTATATTTTTTTCGATATCATACCAGTAAAAAATTTTTAAGCCAAATCACAAATCCGTCGGTCAGATTTTGTTTAAATCTGTTCGATTTGTAAAAGAATGACCCATGTGGGAAATTTAATTTTTTTTTTCATTTTAATTTTACGAAATTCACCTACATATTCTAAAAAAATTTTAAACGTCGCGCAGAGTGAAATTTTAATCGCGCAGTGCGAAAATTAGTATTGAAAACTCATCTCGCGCAGTGGAAATCGCGCAGTTAAAACCCGCGCAGTCGGAGGGATTACTGTACATACACATACACATACATATACATACACACATACATACATATATGCATACATACACACATACATACACATATATACATATATTGATAATTCATATAAATATGTTATATATATTTTGATAATTCAAATATGGAATATATGTATAAAATTTGTTTGAACGATATCTTTAATACTTTAGACGTATTTTTAGACTTCCTTTCATATATTCCAAATTACATAAAATTGATAGAAATACGAAAGATGTTTTAAGAAAGTTATATATAAACATTAAAAACTAGTTTCAATGTTTATATATACCTTTTGTATTATATTCTGTAGCTGTAAATCAAAGAAAGTTAATTAATTCGAAGTTCTATTTTCATTAAATTTATTAAACTAAATTAAATTAATGCCAAATCTCAGCTAATCTCATATATATATATATATATATATGAAAATTCAATTATTCGAATAGCGAACCTAAGATATCAAACCATCAGTTTTTTTTAAGAAACAAAAATGTTATCAATGTTTTTTAAGAATAATATTTCACACGCCATGACACCTTTTCAAGTTGACGAAATTTGTATCTTTATTTCTAATAAATCTGCATTTTCATTAATTATATTGTGAAATTTAAACTAAAATACTCCATTTTATTTACATTCATTTATTCCTGGTAATGGCATTTTGATAAATTTTTTTATTTTCTCTAAATCAACAAACAAAATTTTTTTTTTAATCAAAACAAGAAACACGAAATTCCAATTAGAAATGTTTATGTATATTCTCGAAATACTACAACAAAATTGACATTTGTGTTTTTTTAATGTAAGAGTGTCCTCTTACATAATTATACCCAACTATAGGTGCGTTCGATTTGACTGAAACAACTGAAAAAACAACAACAATTGCATTTGATTTTTCAGTTGCTTCAGTTGTTTCAGTCAAATCGAACACGGCTTATATACCACGACTTGTTGATTAGATCGTTTCTTAATTTAACACTACAAAAATCAGATAAATTCTATAACCTTTTTAAAAATGTTAATAATTTTCATCGACTAAAATCACTACGGTTTAATTTCATTTTAAATTTAAATGAAAAAAAAAGTAATAAAAATAAACAACGACACAACAATGTTGTATCGAATTGAAAACCATAAATTACGAGAATTTCAAGAGAAAAAAATTATTTGCCTGATTTTTTCAATCTTTTAATTAGAAAAATTAAATTATTTTTAAAATACCACCATTATTATATATTATTATATATCATATATTATATATTATTGAAGCACTTGGTTTGAGACACATTTTAGATAACTTTTATTGAGTAATAAGACACTTTAAATATGGTAAATTATTAAAGTAAAAAATATATATATATATTTATCACGACGGAGAGTTTTATCCACGTCCATCTTCTTTAAATGCGCTCGGCAAACTCGTAACTGCAGAAGGTAAGTTTTTATTACAAAATTAAAAATGAATTACACAAACGCTAAAATGTGCGAAATGCATTACCTTTACGGATTGGCGAGCGGTAATTTGGCAGAAGCAAGGCGGTTGTATCAAGAAAGACGTCCTGATCGCCAAGTACCACACCATTACTTGTTTCGACGCATTCACCAACGACTATGGAAGTTTTAAAAAGAATACTATTGATCATGGGCGGCCTATAGAAGTTGAAATTTCCCAAGAAGAGGCTGTCCTCAACGAAATTGAAGAAAATCCGACCACAAGTACCAGAAAAATTGCTCACAACTTAAACCTATCTCACTCGACGGTGTGGAGAATTTTGAAAAGACTCCTTTTGTATCACTACCATATCCAAAGAGTACAAGCCTTATTGCCAAGAGATTTTCCGCCAATATTAGATTTTTGTAGATGGATGCAAGACAAAATAGCTCAAAATCCTCAGTTTGGAGCCGAAGTTCTGTTTACCGATGAAGCATCTTTCTCGAGAGATGGTATTTCTTAATTTTCACAATAACCACATATGGGCTGAAGAAAATCCACATGAAATTGCAGAAGGTCATCATCAGTAACAATTTTCCGTGAATGTTTGGGCTGGCCTCGTTGGTGATCATTTGATAGGCCCACATTTTTTACCGAACAGATTAAACGGTGCAAATTATCGACAATTTCTAGAAGAAGTACTACCGGAAATGCTGGAAGATGTACCGCTTCAACTACGGCAAAACATGTACTTTATGCATGACGGATTTCCGGCCCACTTTAGTTTGGTTGCTCGCCAATACTTGGACGACAAATACCAAGACCGTTGGATCGGTTGAGGCGGTCCACTCTTTTGGCCCCGCGATCTCCCGAACTTAATTGTTTAGATTTTTTCTTTTGGGGCCATCTCAAAACCCTAGTCTACGTGTTGAGATTCCTTTAATGTTTGCTTTAAATAATTAGTAAATATTAGTTAGTCAAATTTATAGTTTTAATATAGAAAAAATTGAGGGAAAAACTGTAATTTTTTTTAAAAATATTTATTTGTTAAAATTTGTACTAGTAATAAAATTAAATAAAACTTAAAATTTAACTGTTTAGTGATTTTTTGTAACAGTTTTTCTTATTCGTGTAGTCAACTTAATAACTTGATGGAACAAATAAAAAAAAAGAGAAAAATATGGAGGGGCTGAAATCTCAAGGCTCTGAGATATTAAGACTTCGGTCTGGGTTAAGAATTTTGATATAGTTTTCGTCAAAAACTTTTATGAGGACATGGTTTTTAGTTTTGGGCAGCGATGTATATCAAACATATTTTTTTGTTAAAGTACATGTATTTTTTATCTCTGTTTATGTATGTATTACAAAACTAACACGAAACATCAATACGTTGTCGAAAAGTTATAACAGATCATAATGTTAATTTATTAATTAATTTAGTGAAAAGATTATACAATCAGCAAACTACTCAAAAACCTCTCCATTTAGCGTTTCGAGAAAATATTTCAAAATCACAAATTTATATTTCTTTCAAAATTCCAAAAATATTGTAAAAATTTAATAAAATCAAAAATTCAAACTTTTTTCGAACAAAATTCTAAAAATATTTCAAAAATTATTACAAAACAAAGATTAAAACTTTTATCAAAAACTCTAAAAATATTGCATAAATTATAACAAAATCAAAAATTGTAACCTTTTCCAAAATTATAAAAAAATCAAAAATATTCCAAAAATTAGAATAAGATCAAAAATTTAAACTTTTTCTAAAATCTAATAATATTCCAAAAATTTCAAACTTTTTCCAAAATTCTAAAATATAGCAAAAATTATAATAATATCAAAAACTGAAACTTTTTCCAAAATTATAAAAATTATAATAAAATCAAAAATTAAAAATTTTTCAAAATTCTAAAAATATTCGATAAATTCTTACAAAATCTGAAACTTTTCCAAAATTCCAAAAATATTTCAAAAACTATAACAAATTCAAAAATTTCCATGTTCAATTATATTTACGTAAACAAACAGCTAAATTTTGTTTTCAAATAATTATCTAAAAAAATAAATGAAATCATTATTTTGACACACTTGACTTTTTTTTTTTGACAAACTTATAATTCTCAATAATGATAATAAAATTTCATGTCGTACAAATAATTAATTTTATTTTTCCAAAAAATTGGGTAAAAAAGTAAATAAAAATCTTTCTTTTGACACACTTGACAACATTTTTTTGACAAACTTATAATGCCATAATTCTCAATAATAATAATAAAATTTCATGTCAAACAAATAATTAATTTTATTTTTTTCCAAAAAGTTGCGTAAAAAAATAAAAAAAAACTTTCTTTTGACACACTTGACAACATTTTTTTGACAAACTTCTAATGCAATAATCTAGTTTTTGATCTCACATACCAACCTCGACCATCCAGATTTCTCCACATGCTTGTAATGAAGCGCTGCTTCGTTGACAATCAACGAAGTGGCATAGCAGGTTGCGTACCTAGCGAGATTATTTTTTTTCTTTTGCCCCAGACTAGCTGCAGCCTATGGGGTCGAGAGAAGAATACCTGCTCCAGCACAAATAACTGAATTTGTACGCGAATTACGAGATAAGAACAAGAAAAACAAGTAAACTAAACAGACTCTGGCGACCCCCGTATGCGAAGAAACCACGATCACCACGTCTAACCCCATAAATTGATACACATTCACACGCTTTCGCACCTCAGACACTCATACACATACACTCTCGCACATGCATACATACCATCTACCGTACCCACATACTCTCATGCATACATATACACATACACCACTTTCATCAACGTAGTCACTGCGCATACTGAAAATAAAATGAAACAATAAATTCCCATAGAACTTTTATTTTTCTTAATATACCAATAAATGCATATTGAAGGTTTTATTTTACTTTCCGAGATGTATAAACATAAATGATTGATGATAATATACCCCATATGTCATTGTTTGTAGAACAAAATACCAACGGCATTGATTAACTTTTAAACGCTCTAGAATTTCCATTTTTTTTTGTTCTTTGGTTAATGTGTAAATAAAATATTTGAAATTGTAATTTCTCTACCTACCATTATTATTCAATTCAATTAAGGCAACATTTATATTTAAAATCACTGTTTATCAAAATAAACTAATGAAATACTCCTTAGATTGAACGGTGGTAACCAATAACGACTTCGTTTTCTTGCTATGATAAGAATTCTTAAGCAATTAAATTTCGAAGTAACCGGAAATTATTTGGAGGTGTAATCCATATGAAGAATATCAATAAAATAGCACGTAAATAGGTTTATTACACTTCAATAGTGATTTATAACTTTGATTAAAACAATAGGGTAACGTTATCAAGATAGTTGATTTAGTATAATAACATTGGTATCGCAAAATAAATTCCTCGACACACATCCACACATTCAAGCACCCGCAGTCGCACGCCTACGCATTCATTCACCTTGATTATAAAATAAAATCAAATAAAAGCAAACTCACCCCATGATATTGTCCAATCCCAATTCCATTCGTAATCTTTTAACTGCTCATCATACTTCGATAAATCGACGAATAGCGGCAACCAGCTGAACCGTTAGTCAAAAGCAGCTATCGACGTAACACTTCTTGTTCCAAGGTGTAGTTTAATCCAATAACCAGTAGTGCAATTTCAAGTTATCGTTTGTTTGCAAATGAAATGGGAACTTCGTTCCTATTCAGCTGTTCACAACATTCCGGTCCGCTTTCTTGTGAATCGCCCACCACACCAAATGCAGTACTAGGTGGGTAAGCTTACGATCCTTAGACAACAATTTATAAATGCCGAGAAATCGCGGGCTCGCGTTTTACTATCAAAAAAAAATTAGTACAGTTGGTGGATTTATACAGTTTTTGTGTTTTTATTCTTGTTTATACTTTTCTTTTCTTTAATTCATTTAAAACAGTTAATAAATTTATTTTAGTTTAGACTAATCCCATTAGATAAATACAGGTAATTTGGTCTCTTATTTTTTTTTTGTTATGCAAAAAAAAATTTAGGATGTACGACACACCGTTCGATAACGGTATAAATTGCACTGTATTTTTCTGTAGCGATGATTTTTCAGTTTAGAGTACATTCACAAAACAGTATATTTCTTTATACTAATAACATATAGGTAATTTTCTTTTTTTATAATACAATTGATTTAACTAAAGCAATTCTAATGAATTTGGCCCCTTCTTAGGTGCTTGAGTTCAACAAAAAAAAAATAATTTAAGCTGATTTGACAATACACACACATAATACTTTTTTGCTTTATCGGTGACTAACATATAATTAATTTATTTTTTATTTTATATCTTTGGTTATATTTCCGTTCGATTAATTTAACTAAGATAGAGCTAAGTAATTTTGCCCTTTTTCCAGGTGCTTGAGTTCACAAAAACCAATAAAAAGACTGACTGCACAGAGAACACAGATAATATTTTTCTACTATTTGTTTAGGACAATGCGAATTGCACGAAACATATACAGTTTTTTTTCTCTGAATACTTCTTGTTCTTTCACTAAAATAAGCACTAATTTAACTCAAGGTAGGCATAGAAAATTATAACTTAAACATCAAAATTGTGGTATTGGTTTTCACATCCACTAAACTACTCTGTTTGTAAGATAATCACTCAATTCATATTGATTTTCTAACAAAAAAGACAAAAAAAAATGTCTGCCATAACTCACCAATTCCTAATTTCCATCACAGCTCCATAAATATTCTACTGCCAGTCCACTGAGAGTGAATCCATTCCCCAAAATTGCAATCGGCCAAATTACCTTTGGTTTTTGATCGAAATATCTTATTTTTTTGCTTCTAAATTGCATTCTTTTCAGTTGTAGGTCAAAGCAAGCAAACATTTATACCACAACAATCGCCACGTAGACGTCAACAAAAACAAACAGCTGTTGCTTATCAGACAAGAAATCGACTAAGAGACCTCTATAGTTTCAATCGCGTATTTATAAGCAAAATCCCGTCGTTTTTACATCACAAATCAATAAACACAATAAGTTTATTTATAGGACATTTTCTTTCGGTAAATGTGTACCCGCTTAAAGTGTCTTCACTGTACTAAAATTGGTGAATAATTTTAGACAGAAACAAGGATTACGACACGATTGTAGGACATCTACATGGGAATAGCGCAAGTTATTGTACAACTGTTCCATGCTAATTCTATAGTGATCAACGATCACAAACTGAATAAAGGAAATTACATTGAGAAATATCACACAGCTATTTAATGTTAATTTTTTAAACGAAAACTATTGTAGATGCCAACCACTGTTTGAGTTTAAGAAAATATGGTTAAACGAAAAATGTAAACAACCATGAAAGTTTCTGTTACTGTAAATTTAATGGGTGTGGGAAAGTAGTGCATGTCTAAATCAGGGAATTACACAACTGCTTCGTTGATCACCAGTCTACTTCGTAACATTCTTTGTTCCTACTCGTAATCACTTAAAATGAACGTTTTTTCAAAAAATATGCAAATTTCCTTGTTTTGACACACTTGACAATTTTTTGACACACTTCCGGTACAGTTATCGAACACATCGTCCTTTCGGCTCTTTCCATTGAGTGTACCTATTTTTAGAATTCAAAATTTTTCAAATCCCGTTAGCCATTTTCTAGATTTCGTCGGTTGTGACGGCCGGCCGGCCGACAGACAGACATACATTTTTTTTTTGCTTTTTTAGAATCAGTTAGTTCTAAAACGTCGAGAAATTCAAAAAAGTGGAGGTAAGAATTCCACTTTTGGCTCATGAATGTAATACTTAGGTCTTTCAGACCGAAGTAATTATAAAATGTTGTAATTTAACTGGATTGAATACAGAATAAAATAGATTATTTTTTGTTGTTGTGTTTAAATTGTAAGAATTAGGAAAATTAAGTTTTATTGATTAAATTTATTGTAAATTTATTTAAAGAAGAATTAGACAAAGAAATTGAATGCTTAGAAAAATTTTGTTTTGTGTAGTTAAGTTAAAGAAGTAATTGAAGAACAAAGGCACAGTTTTATATAAGTTACATCCGCAATGGACCTGCTATTGTTTTTTTTAAGAATGGGTAAAATATTTCAATTTTTGTTTTAACATGTAATGAGTATATATTAAAGTAGTGTATGACAGTCGTGGTTCCTCCATCTTTAGGGGTCGTCAAAGTCCATGGTCCTTGCTTATTTAAATCCGTTCTCGGGTTAAGGTTGTTGCATGCATTTGTACTGGACTGTGGAAATACATTCTCGAATCCACAAGATTGAAGCTAGTAATTGAACCACGCAAGGCACTCTAATGTTTCTGATAATAATGTCAGGATCCATGTTCATTACAGCACGTTGTTTTGTGTTAGTTACATCATAACAACTTTGAGGAGTTTTCAAATGTTAAATCTATTGAATTAAAGAACCAATGTGATAATCTTTTCACCTTTAAGAAATGATTGGATTTGTATAAAGCTATGTTATTAAAAAGTCAATATATGGAATATTTATGAGTACTAATCCACAAAGTAGGCAACCATGAAGTTCATTTACGCCCGGTGGGAGTAATCTGATCCTAAAGTATGACAAAAATACTTTGTTCAATTTATGAAAAATATAAAAAGGATTACATAATAACTCGTTACCAGCTTCTCAATTGTTCTCTTTGAATTGTGCTTAATTCGACAATGACACAAAGCACAAAACATAAAAGAAAATTATGATTCTATATATTTTTGTCTATTTTATTTATAAATATAATTTTCTTTCTTCAAGATAAATATTTAAGTTTTTCTTTTATATTTATTTTTCTTTTAACTTAGTTTTGTTTTATATTTAGATCTTCCATTTTGGTATATTATCGTTTTACCAGAAAGATACGAGTAAATAGATATTAAGTTGATAATAGACAAAAATTTTATCAGTTTTTGTTGTTGTATTTTTACTATTATTATTATTGTTATTATTATTATTATTATTTTCAGCTTTAATCCATTCTATCAGAGTAGAAGAGAATATTTTAACGAAGGAAATGAAAATTATTGTTCGTTTAATGACAGTTTTCATATTTCTTCTTATGTTCTTAGAACTAAATATATTTTCCCTTTGTTGTCAAAACCGATATATGTAGATGGAAAAATAATTGGTTTTGGTGTTTATATGGATTAGTTATTGTTCAGAAAATGAGGATAGTAGGATCGTTAACGAACACTGTTATTTTTTCTTGTTTATATTTTTATGTTTTAGAAACATTCGATGTTGAAAAGTTTGACCTGATTATTTTATTTTGTTGTAACAAATTTTCTTTTTCTAAAAAAGAAACCCTTAGATGTAGACTTTTTATGAAATTTTGTTGTTTTCTGCTTTGTCATCTGTAAATTGAAAATATTTTATCATCTTTCATTTTGGAAGTTGAGTAGAAGAAATATCATACACAAAAACTTTTTTTTATAACTTTTGATCAATTTTTTTTTTACTTTCAGGTGAGTGTTTTCTTTCATCTTAAAATCAACGAATTTCCTATTTGTGTAAGTTTGTATAATTTAATTCAATACCACACAATGTTTCATTTAACATAAAATAGTAATTAAAACCTTAACCACAGTTTGTATACTATTTCACTTTGTTCACATCAAACATTGTTGAAACTTTATATTTTCTAAGTAACAAACAAAAATGTATATATTCGAACAGAAATACGTTTGCACATTAAAAATCAAAACCAACAAATATCGTTACAGGAAAACATCAAAATGAAAATAAAATCAAAAAATTTCGATTTATCAAGAAAATATTTCAAAATACAAAGTAAATAAAAATATAATTTCTTTTCTCTCAATTGAAGCTATTCCAATTGATGTTTCAAAAATTCATTTACTGATTTGATTTGTAAAATAATTAATTTTTGAGATATTTGGTATCTAACTAAAGTAAATCAAATGAAATTTTGTTGCAAAATGAATTTTTGATTTGAACATTTTTGAAAATTTCAGTAGAATTTTTTCAGAGTGAAATTTTGTTATTTGTACTTAATAAGAACAATTAATTCTTTTTTGTTTCATACCACTTAAGTATTTTTCTTTTCGTTTAACCCGGCTAGTTTAATTGGTGGAGCCTGAAAGTCTTTATCTTGTGGTTTGAGTTCGAGCTCGACTGCCATTTGTTTTATTCACAGGATAGGATTTGTAATGGAAACTGAACCTGTTGCTAGGAATATCAAAAGGAAGCAATCAAGAAACTGCACGCCTTGAAATTTTTATATTCCAGCTAACGAGAAACATGTGCATACGAGAATGAACGTCTCCATTCCAGCACAATTTATTCAATATGCACGCATTCGAGGATGTACAGACAAACCAAGAAAAAAATTGAACTGATGAACTTAGCCGCGAAGAAGCGAAGGCCTTCCCATCTACACCAATGCTATACTTTAGTTGTATAAACAATATTATCAAATAAACGAATGACTCACCCCATGGTGGTAGCAGATCCAACTCTTCTTCACCTTTTTTAGCCTCAGCCTATCATCCTACTAAATACGACGCCTTAGTATATATTGTTTCGTTGCACCATAACGGGCGAGTGTTGAACGGCAATTATAAAATATCGAATTGATCCAGTAGATTGTTGACAATAATGGTTATATAAATATTTGATCAAATAAATTGTTGCGTCACAACGAATGGACGACTGTTGACAACACTTTGTAAAATATATATTTTTTTCACTCTAATCACACAAAATTGAAATAAAATTCAACAAAAATAACTACGAAAAATTATTTTATTTTATTTTTCTCTTGAGTTTTCACAAAAAGAACTCGCTTTATTCTTAGATTTTATTATAAAATTTTCGTGATTTTGAGATTTTCTTGTGAATGAGGTCGGTCGATAGAAACCTCGCTCGAAACTAAAGAAAATGTAAACCCACTGATTTATTTGCCCGATTTGATAGCTCGTCCAAGTCATAACAAATGGTGCCAGAAGTGGGATCCAAAAACAATTTAGGTTAAAAAAATTCTATGGTTGACTGCAAGCCAGAGTTAGTCCAGAGTAAGATTGATATAAACTTTAAAAACAGCAAGAAGTAGCAGAAAGCGATCCAGCTGTTTGAGTGCTCCAAGTTTAAATTTTACAAGAAAATGGAAAACACAATTGGTTCAGAAAAATTGATTCTCTAGACGCAACGTTTAGCATTTGCTTAACGAGGCAAACTCGATAAAATGATACTGCTAATCAATGCAGCTGATGGAATTGAACTGAAAAACTTTAAAGAAACCAAGACCTACAATGGCAAACAATGTTACAAACCATTTTGAATTTTTAGATTCCGATTCAACATTATGGTTTCTGCAGATAGAGAACATTTTTAGAGTAGAGATGGGGAACTAAAACCGACTAGCTTGTACGACCAGTACTATAAACAGCTGGTGATTCCGCCGAAGTGAATCCAGAGCTCGTCAAAAAGTTATGGGTTGTCCGGTTACCTATTTGTGTTAAGCCTGTTGTCGTCTCCATAGAGAGTGATAACATACAAATACTACTGCCTATCGCAGACAGAGTTTGGGAAGCAGTACGCGATCTCCCCACCCCGTCTTGAAGTAATCTTCATCGTTTCTCTATTGACGCCTTAAATCAATCATCAACAACAACAAAAAACGATAAAATACTACAAAATTTACTCGAGAAGATGTTAAAGATCTGAAAAACCGTCATTTCGATGATAGTTCTTTATATCTAGAGGTTAATCACCTTCGTTTGGTAACCTTTGTTGGTTTCACAAAAAATTTGGACCAATGCTGAAATGATGTGTAGGAAGGGAATTGTTTTTACAAATTATCCAACCCTTCCAAAACACCAAACTCGGACAGCTTTTAATTCCCAATGTAAATTTGGCTCACAGACTTCAAGCCATTGGTTCGTCCCTTGCAAAAACACCAAACTTCAATTCCTTATATTATAGACTGACTTTCTGAAGATAGTCGATTTCAAGTGCAAGCGCTTGTCCGATTGAAAACTTACAAACAAACTTAGTAGTGAATATTATTTCGTTTTTAGATAACACGCTATCACTACGGTTGTTCAAAGTTTAGAGACTCTACGGAGAAATCCTTTCAGATTTTCCAACACTTACTCATCAGTCCCGATCCGAGACCCCGAGATTAAAATCAAACTATCAGTGTGCGAATATTTTTTAATTTCTTTAGATTTTTTTTGAGCGGAAAGCATACTCAGAACGATTCGTGGGTATGATAAATTATTAGCATAGATTTAAACCATACACAGCTGCACTATAGCCCTACCTCACGGCTATATAGCTAACAAAGCCAAGATTAGGAAAAATTCAGTTTCCATATAACCTGCACAATGCAGTACTGCCATTGACTTATCCAATATGGAGCTTTTAAACTGTACACTATTGGCTCATTCAACAGGAGTATTACTCGAACAAAATAATGAAGGATGTTGACAATTCTTAGGATTTTCTTCTAAAAAGCTCTTTCTTTGACCGCCAGTTATTAGTTATTTTTGTAGCCATAAAGCACTCGTTATTTTGTAGAAGTTCGTTTGTTCACAGTGTTCGCTAACCACTAACATTAATTGTCTCAAAGACAGAGAGAAGTCCTTGACAAGCACGTCATTTTGATTTTATTTCCCAGTTCACAACAGATATTCGACACATCTTTGGTATGGCTAATGTAGTTGCAGATACGCTTGCACAAGCTAAGGGAATGGGTATCAATTTGACTGGTTTTAATGTTGAAAACCTCATCAAACTTTACGCATTTAAACAGAAAAAAGCATCTCAAAAAAGGTCACAAAACGATATTCCTTGCCGCCAATGAGCGTTGACATTGGATTTTGGTCTAAGACATGCTTCCCATGTCAAAAATCCAAAGTTCATCGTCACACTCATTTGAAATTCAGATAGAAACCTGTTCCCACGTAGAGATTTAAGCAAATCAATATCGACTTGGTAGGTCCTTGGAACAGCTGAATTGCAAAAGCTTTCGTTGCCAATCATATTTCGATTTTTGGTATGCTGTTAAACATAACTTCTGATCGCGAAGCGAAAGCTCACCTAGCATGTACTCCGGCGGATCTTGTCTATTGACAAAGTCCGAAGATTCCTTTAGAATTGTTAATATATTGTCATATATCCAGACGTAGTGCCGGAAAAAAATATCGATATATCGATAAATATCTATAATTATCGATATACCGAATAACGATATCGAAATATATCGATAATATTGATCTATCGATATTATCGATATATCGATATTATCGATATTATCGATATATCGATATATCAATATTATCGATATTATCGATATATCAATATTATCGATATTATCGATAATGTTGATATATCGATATTTTGATATTTCGATATATCATTATATTGATATATTCATATATGATATATCGATATAGAGGTTTTATAAATATTTTTTGATATCGATATTTTTGCTATATACACTTTAATCAAACCATTTTTCAATACATAATGCCCTCCAATTTCAATATTAATATTACATAGTACTGTTTGCTTCGATTAAAATAGTTATTCAAATTAAAAAATTTTTTTTAAGCATTTATTTATCTCAATATCGAAAATATTTTCATTAAAAATAACAAAAATACGAAAAAAGAAAAGAACATAATACAATTAATAATAGTAGATTGTAGTACTAGTGTGAACGCGTTTTCCAAACACAAGTGTAGTTTGGAAACTCAGTGCGCGCTGGCAATACACACTAGTTTATGTAACCAATGCACAAAAATTATTATTATAACGATATTTATATCGGTAGTTATCGATCTATCGAATAACAATATTGGCATGACAATATATGGTATATATATATACAATATCGAAATATCGATTTGTCGATATATCGATATATTGATATATCGATATTATCGATATATCGATATATCGGTATATTATCGATATATCGATGTATCGATATATCGATAAATTTATATCAATATCATCGATATATCGATACTATTCATATATCGATATATCGGTTTTATCGATATTTTCGATAATTTTTAAAATATCGCCTAGCCCTAATCCAGAGTATTCGCACCTAATCCAACCAGCAGATTGGGTTGCCGCAAGATCTCACGAAATGCGACTTCGTTTTCTTCAAGTCATGAATAAAGTCAACACATGCTTATCACCACATTATCTAAGTGTCCATACAAAGTAGTCATAGAAAATAGAAGCAGTACAACGTCGGTGCACCATTTATAAAATATCAATAGATGTGACGGCATAATTTGCGACATTTCATAACCAGAATAAATATGTAACTTTTGAAAACTGTTATTACTTCGATTTCATATCCATCAGAGCCTCCTCTATTACATTGGCTGGGAAGTCCGAATCATTTAATCATCTGTGAAGTCCGAATCATCATGAAGTATTTATCCTCGAGGGAGTTCTATGTAATAGCACAATGTTAATTTATACTTTGCCTGAGTTACTTCATCAGTGTATGTCATTAGAGCATGTATTCTACATTGACCAAGATTCTCCGTTTGCAGCCTCATGTGGGTCCCTTATAAAAATTGTTTAAAAAAACAGCTAGTTAAATTAATCAAAGTTGTAAGCAATTCAAATGCAGCTTATACTAAACTGTTGGTCTATGTCTAAGCGCTTGGAGCTAGATAGGACAACAAAAACTCTATGCATTAAACCAAACGATGATACAAAAGTATTGAACAATTTTAGATAATGCAGTGAACATAAAAATTATTTTTTTAAACATTCACCAGGGAAAAGGTGTGATGAAATCAATGCTTAAATGTTTACTCACGTCGATCCATTTGATGTGGGATGATGAGGTGCTATTAAGAGAGGGAAGGAGAATCTGACAGTATAAGAATTAGTACATATGAGATACAACAAGATTCTGTAGGTATCTGACCTTTGCTTAGATCACGATGCTATTACTAGCAGATGCAATTCGTATTAGACGACCTAAAAACGTCGAAATTTGAAACGGACAATTTTCGATTGTGTGTGTTGAGTGGCCTAGCCGACTTTGAACTCGAAGAAACATGGTCTGGACATACGATGCTGCACACGATCAGTTTTTATTGGCTTAACACTTGGCAAGCATGAAAAAACAAAACGCGTTTTTAGAAAAAGCGTATTTTGAGAGCAGGTTAGCTCGATAAATTTCTAGAAATACAATTTCAGTGTAACTTTGAAATAATATTAAAAGAGAACGACTCACCCGATATCAACGCCATTTAAAAAAAAATGTTTTCAAAACATTTTTAATAGTGTTAGCAAAAAGTTTTCTTTATATTTTTCAAATTGACCTATAGCCTATAGGCCATATAATCAGTACCTTTCCAACACTCATAAAACCATTAAAATCGGGTGAGTTGTTCTCGTCCAATTTGATTTCAAAGTAACCCTGAGCTTAAATTGCCTGAAGTCTTTCGAGCCACACAGTTCTTAAAGAAAAGCATATCACTACTTGTATGCCAAGTATGGAATCGATCAAAAATATTTGAGTTTGGCATCTGTGTCCAGATTACGAATTTCATCTGCAACGAGTTTCTGAATTATTAGGGTCCCGTTTTTTATAACGAACCCTAATGGTGAGAGTAAAACGAGTTTTTCACATTATATCGATTATCTTGTAAGCCATAAATGCTATGGACCTGAAATTTAAGATGCGTATAGAATAAAAATAAAATTGTTTTCGTTTTTTTACAGGGCTACGATGTGAGGCATTTGAAAAAATGCTCTTTTTTATAGAGTCAAGTAGGTTATCATACGAAAGAGCTCTACTTCAGTATTCCTTAAAAATTTATTTTGGAAGTTTACACCCCGCCATTTTTTGTATAATTATTAAAGTGAAAACTTCTTTAGGCGCGTTGTGCGATTTTGCATTGGGAAAAATTTATATATTCGAGATATCATCACGCATATATGTTTAAATATAAAATAACTCTATCCGGTCGTAACGTTTTAAATGGAAATACAGATATCGCGGTCGACTGAGCTCGAGAGTTCAATTCCTGGAGTGGTACATTTTTTTATTGTTTTTATTTTAGTTTTTATTAAATACCATTACAATTATTTTACCGTTAAAATTTCTTTTTACGAATTTTAAATTGATCGATAACGCAGTTTCGTTTAAATTATTATCATTTTGATACTAACAAAAAAATTATTTATTTTTTTGAAAGGCAATGCTAAAAATAATAAAATATTGGTTTTCCCATCATTATATTCCATAATTTCACTTCCGTGAAATAAAATAGGGAAAATAAAAACTACTATTTGAGTATGTTTCTATTTCAATATGAGTTGACATCTTCATCACAAAAGATTGATTTAAACACAGTTTAAGGCTGCGAACAATTTACGGCATTTAAATTTGTCGATAGTGTAGTTTTTTAAGGTTATTGCAATTGTCTTTTGGCACAGTGTGACGTCAATACGAAGTAAATATTAGAATGTATTAAGGGGATTTTAACGACATCTTAATGTTTTCTCCAGTTTTTAATAGAAATGTTTTGTGGCTTTTCTGTTTTTTTATACTTTTTGCCATTGTTTTCTTTTTTCATTTTTTTCTATTTTCTTCTATCTTCTTCTTCTAAGTGAAAACTTCTTTAGGCGCGTGGTGCGATTTTGTATGGGGATTTATATGTTCAAGTCATCGACACGCAAAATAAATATTAAATATAAAATAAATATTAATAAATAAAGATAAATTGTATTCAATTGTTATTTTCTGATTGCTTATTCTCATTTTCTTGTTTATAATTTGTTTTTTTCTTTGTTATTGAATTTGATTTTTTTTTTGGTTTAAGTGTGGTATAGTTAGTAAAGGTTTTGTTGTATTTTTAAGTAAAATAAAATAAATTGTGTTTGTCATATATGATTTGTGTGTTTTTCTTTATCCTTTTTAATAAAGAAAACGCAATTGATAGTACGAGAAACCTAAGTATTGTTGAAATTAATGATAATTAGACCAGGGTCGATAATTTTTGAAAACAAAAAAATAATAGTAGGATGAAACCCATTAGAAAAGGAGGAGAATATTATAAAAATGAAAGGAAAAATAATTTACGGGCGATTTGAGGTCGGGAAGGGGAAGGGGTGAGTTTTTAAGGGTAAAAAACGGTTTATCTTGATTTCCGGCAAAACTAAAAGTCCTATGGAAAAAAGTTAAATGGTAAAGTTGTAGGTAATAAAAAGATCTAAAACTTTTGTATCGACACTTTTTTCACATAACTTCAAAATTTATGTGAAAAATTCAAAAAACCAAGTTTTTGGTTTTTTATTTTTATCTTTTACAAAAAAATTTTTTTTTCACGAAATTTGGTGAAACTTACCATTTTATGTTTCAAATACGCTGTAATTTATTTGATTTGAAATATTTATTTTTTCACCTTATTTTGAATTAATATCGAAAAAGCACCCTAATTTTCAATCGAAAATTCTCCCGACAAAATATCAGCTTTTTTCAAAAAGTTGGTATGCTTTCTGTTCGTTGAAATCTATACTTTCCGATGGTGAAAAAAAAAATATATTACTGTAGTAAATCTTCTCAGAAAATGCACAAAATGAATTGAATTTTCGATTGAAAATTAGGGTGCTTTTTCGATATTAATTCAAAATAAGGTGAAAAAATAAATATTTCAAATCAAATAAATTACAGCGGATTTGGGATATAAAAAGGTAAGTTTTCACCAAATTTCGTGAAAAAAAAAATTTTTTGTAAAAGATAAAAATAAAAAACCAAAAACTTTTGATACTTGAATTTTCCACATAAATTTTGGGGTTATGTGAAAAAAGTGTTTATACAAAAGTTTTATAGCTTTTTATTACCTACAACTTTGCCATTTATTTTTTTTCCATAGGGCTTTTAGCTTTGCCAGAAATCGAGATAAACCGTTTTTAACCCTTAAAAACTCACCCCTTCCCCTTACCGACTTCAGATCGCCCGTAAATTATTTTTCCTTTCATTTTTATACTATTCTCCTCCTTTTCTAATGTTTTCATCCTACTATTATTTTTTTCACTTTTTATTATTTTTAAAGGCTTCTACCCTGGTCTAAAAATATTATAAATAATTTTAATCTCGTTCTCTTTCATATATTGGTTTTTTCTTTTTTATTGAAGTTGATGTTTTTCTCAGTTAATAACAGTGTGGAAACGTGTGGTAAAGTAAGTAAAGATTTTGTTGTTTTTAAACGATAAAAACACAGCTATTTCACAGTTTTAAGTTTTCACTTCTGTCGTCAGTCCTCAAGACTGCCTTTTTTTAAAATTTATTTAAAATCCGGTCAAGTGGGTGTTATTTGAAAGAGCACCTAATTTATGAAACAAAACAATTTTTTTAGAATTTTGCGGTGCTCAGTTTTTGAGTTATTGAACAGCTATTTAAACACATAGATTTAACCTCAAGTAACATTTTTTGTGTCAATTCGATCAATTTAAAAGATATTGACATTTAATATTTACATTTACGATAAAACATTTATTGTGTTATGCGTTTATGGTCTGGCATTATAAAGACTTTACAACACAACTTTATGTCAATTATTTTTGATATTGTGTTCATTTACATCCACGGAACCCTTGGCGAGCGTATTTTATTCGCTCTTGTTTGACTCTTTTTTTTTATAAAAATGAGCTTAAGAAACCATTCCCGCTACTCATAATATATACGGGATCAGAGCAAGGTTAAGAGATGCAGAAGTAGAAGGCAACCATTTTCTGAGAATTGTTGAAACTCTTTAAATCCAGAAGTTAAGCCTCTTTTTTAAGCTCAACCAAAAACGATCTGTAGCAATTCAATTCATGAAACAAAACATTTATCTCAAGCAATTCAATTTGTTTTGATTTATTCAACTTTACATCAAGTAAATTCAAAAACAAATTAATAATAAATCAGAAAAGTTAACGAAGAAACTTCAAAACTAAAACTGTAATTACATAAACTTTAATTTTCTATATAATTCATCTAGTTTCTGAAGATTTATGGTTAAAATCTTTTCAGATTTCAAAATCTTTGCTTGCAAGATAAACAAGAAAACTTTTAATGGTTAGATGGATTTTCAGGAAATTAAACAGAAAATGATTAAGAATTAATAAGTCAAATTAATTTTTTATGTGATGAAATATTGTTGCAGTTGTGATCAATATATAGTATAGCAAACAAATGGGCTCCTTTTGTGAAATTTAAAAGCTATTCATGAACAAGAAAAAACAAAGTTTACTTTATTACTTTATTGTAAGTTAGTTGAAATATCCGTCCGCAAATAAATTACATTTTCTCTATAATAATTTTCCTATAAAACCCACAATTTTCATGAATACTAATAGATACAGCACACACACACATTTTGCTTTAGAAACTAGACTAAAACTTAAAAATTAATAAATTTTAAATTTTTGTGGTTTAAAATTTATTTTACATAGCAATGATAATCATGATAATTTGTCTTAAAATATTATTACGTTAGTTATTTTAAAATTGGTTTTATATGTAAAGTGTTGGTGTCAATTTTATGAAAATTATATTTTTATTTATAAATTATTAAGAAAACAACATTCGATCAACCATTTATGAAAGAACGGTAATTTGTTCAGTAGACGTTAAATACGAGCGTTAGCTTCAAGAAACCAATGTTGATGCTTAAAATTTTAGGAGTAGGATAAACAACGACATTTAAATCAGAACACGTAAAACAAATACACTAAAAACACAACACAATCCAGTTCCATGCAGTCCAACCTGCCGCAACACTCAAAGGTAAAAATAGGAACAACATTGAAAAACACAACATAGTTAATTAAAAAACGTATCATGAGGGCCAATTTCTAGTTTGATCTTATAAAAAATTAATTTCTTCACTCTATTCCAAACCGTACACTAACGAATTTTACACAAAATCAAATTATTAAAAATGTCCTCAAAACAAACAAATAACAAAATTTTTATGTCAACGTTAAATTAAATATTTACTGTAAAATAACAACAACAAAAACAAATTTCAATTAAAAAAAATTTATATCGGAAAGAAAATCCAAACAAACACAACAAATTGAATTATTTATTGCTTAGAAATTTCATTTTATTCTTCGTTCTCAGCACCAGGAATACAACGAAATAACAAAAAAAACAACAAATAAATTACAAATAGTGAATGTGGGGGGGGGGGGGGGGTGCTCGGTATTGCTGCTTTCAATTAGACACAAAAGAAAAACGATAGTAAATGAAAACTAACAAAATTAAAAACACCAACCTAGAATTTTTGTTTTTCTCTTTATTTATTTATTTGGTTTTTTTTACAGTGGATTTTTTTCTCAATTCAGTGTTTGTCGTGCTGAAAATTACTTGGAAATCTGGATAAAATATAGTGTTGTTCAAAACAACTTAAAGCTTGTTGGAACAACTTAAATTAAGAATAGGATTCTCTGACAATGACTAGGACTGAACAAAACATTTTTTTTTGTTTTAAAAAGTTCAAAAAACTCATTACACAATTTTCTATTAGCACAGTTTTTCTTATTCAAGAAAATGCACAAAAAAGTGTCTTATTAGTTTTTCTAATAAAACTTAAATGACGATTTCTTCTTCGGCGTTTATAAGTATGTATATGTTTAATATGGCAATACAGTACAGTATACAATATAGTGTTGCATATGGCAATTTTTTGCTACCAAATGTTTGTCGTTTTGTCGAATACAATTGAGTTGATTGTCTTTGAGAAAATTGCATTTTTAATATTTTATTACGAACGAAAATTTACAATTAAAATGTTTTTTTTTCGTGAAAATGAAGAAAAGTTCTGTAAAATTTAATTTGTTTTCTTTTTTTTTCGGTTTAATAAAATAAAATTGAATTGACAAAAGATGTGACCGAAACGAATAAGAAGTTGAATTTTTTTTGTATAAGCTATAAGAATATTTTAAAAACTTTTTTAATGCAATTTAGATAAAAGGTTTTGAGGTGAAAAATTACTTTTATAATTATTTTAAAAATATTCTTTCGCGATGCAACGTCGAAATTAAAATTCCATAAAAGAAATGGTTTTTGTTTAGAGAATTCAATTTACTTAATTGTACGTTGTTGGATTGAAACCTAAGTCACATTAATAAAATAAAACTATATTTTAGTTTTTTTAGAAAACTTAAGAATATTAGTTTTTAGTATTAGTTTGAAAAGATTTCGATATATTGTAGCGAGATGTCTGGTAGTCCGTGAAGGTCCACCAGTTAGTAGTCGTGCACGCTAGTATAGCTTGTCACTAGCTCATTTCAAGCGAGGTTGGTTCTACCGACCAACTTCTTTAACAAGAAATTTAAAAAAGAGAATAGCATTCGGTTGCCTTGTAGTGAACACTGTGCATTCCTGATAGTTGAATCACTATCAGGAATATTGGAAAAATTGCGTGCCAGAGATTTTTAATTTCCGACTAGCACAGTTTGCGAATTCCGGATTCTAATGAACAAAGAACAGGGAGCCGGATGACCCCAAAGTCAGAGGAACTACAGAAAAAATACAACAGAAAAAAATAGCAGTTTATATTAGTAACTAAATTATATTATGAATAAAATACAATTGGAATATATATTAAATGATATTCGTGTGCTGATTCTTGTTCATTCATCTCCAATATTATGTTGAGGGTGTTGTTAAGGCTACTGAATAACATATAACAGACAGCTGTTGCACACAATTAAGTTCAAATTCGCTTTCCAAGTAATCTGTTGCGTTTTGATGAGTGTTGGTAATCATAGTATTCTCACTAAATTGCCGATATCCTTTTTTAGTTCAAAATATTCACACTGTCCATACACCAAAATAATTGTCCATAGATGTGGGTTTATACAGAAAACTAATTCCTGCGCCGTTTCACACAAAAACAATTCCACCAGCACTGTTATGACGGGTAATTCAAGCTCCACTATTGTAATTCGAACTACTGTTCCGCTCACACCATGTTTGCCTTAACATGAATCCTCATATTTGTTTTCATAGTTGTCCTCAATTTTTTTAAATTAGTTTCTTATACTCACTCCATAGTTGTCATTCACTATGGTTTCCGCTACACAAATTTATTATTCTGGAACGGTAGTGTTATGTTTCCCATTATAATATTCTTTGTTTAATTTGTGATCATTACTCGCTGTTAACCAGTTGTAACTTTCATTAACGGTAATTCACTGATTTGGAGTTGCACTGCTTACTCGCGCGCATCGGATTTGCATTAGCGGAGATTTTTATTTATTTCCGTTTGTTGTTCTTTAATCATATTGTGTTAAACTCAAACCGTAACCGTCATCCACAATAGTTTTCGTAAAACAAGGATCGTCCCAACAGTTGTGTAGTATATTCTAATGTGATTTCCTATATCCATATTATTCGTCAATCATTATGAAGATTAACATGGAGCGGTTGTATAATATCGTCGATTCATGGCTCCACTATTTTAATATATAAACCTTACAATCAATATTATAAATCGGTTGTAGCCTCCGATATTAGAGCCTGATAAATCCTTAGTGAATAAGTTGGTAAATATAATTTCCTAAATCATTTCATTATGGATGTCTCTGTTTACCTTATCGAAGATTTTTTTTTGTACATCGAGTTATCGAATAAAATTATCCAATGGACAGATTTTTGTTGAGTTTATTAATTCGAGATGTAAAGTCGTTTTTATTGTGCTTATAAATAAGCAAATTTTTCTGATAAAAGGCTCTTAGTCTATTGTGACTCTTTTTTGATAATCGGACAAAACAAATGAACAGCTGTTTCATTTGTTTGACATCGAGAAGGAAAAGATTATTGGTTATAAATTCTCGGGTGTTTTTCTATAATTGAATGGTAAGCGAAAGTTAAGCTTAATAATAACCAAAAAAAAATTTTTTGTTTTATGAAAGTAAAAGTAAACAAAAACAAATTTAATTGAATGTTTAAAAAAAAATAATGTAATGTTTTAAAATAATTTATTGTGGAAATCTAATTTATTGTGTAAATCTAAGTTTATTGTGTAAAAATAATTTATTGTGTAAAAATACAAATCTACCCATTAACTAATTAGTGGATATATGAAAATAAGCTGAGTGAAGCTAGCTTTTATTGTAATTTGTGTAACTATGGTAGAAATAACTCAATGAAAAGAATACAAATCCACAATTAACG
The DNA here is from genome assembly GCA_963693315.1 of Diogma glabrata. NCBI lineage: Eukaryota > Metazoa > Arthropoda > Insecta > Diptera > Cylindrotomidae > Diogma > Diogma glabrata. Next base: position 53,267,817 of record OY856187.1, on the reverse strand, counting down.
AATCAGTGCATGTAAGCTTAGTGTGGATTTGAGTATTATTTGTATAAAGAACGATCAAAATAAATAGTCAAATTATTGTATATGATATCCATGTGTTTTTGCATGCTGTGTTGTAAAGATTGAATTATACCTATAAAACGGGAGAGCCTATTCTATAATCCAACTGATAATTTACCCGGATTACTTGGCCACGTGCTACGCGTGCATTAGGAGTGCTGATATTTGTTTTGTGGCGTTTCCGGGAACAACCATTTTGTTTTGCTATAATATTTTGACGCATTTTCCGGCTTGAATCAGAATTTTTATACAGCGATTTTGCAATATGGACATTTACCGGTTTGCTGAACTTGCCTAACAGGGAGCAGGATGAGGATGAACTAATTAAAATCGTGGAATGGGATTGGACAATAATAAGGGGTGAAAAATATTAAATATATATTAAATATATATATGTAAGGGTGTGTATGTATGTATGGAAGGGTGCGTGAGTGCGTGAACGAGTGCGGGGGTACCTGAGATGTGTATGGTTTGTATACCATAAATCAAACCAAATAGCTTGTAAATTATTTTGTTATGTGAAATTGCTCGTTAATTTTTAATGATTGTCGTTAAAAACTTAAACAACCTATAATAAAATCAATGATTCTGATGTAATTATAAACGATCAAACATAGCACCACTATTTATATATAGTAGTGTAATCTGGAATTTCTATAGTAAACAAGTAAATAACCGTAAAATGGAAAAACAGTGACCGAATGTGATTTTATTAGTATTTTTAATTTTTCATTACTCTCATACATAAATCATAATACAGAATATTATCGAAAACATATATAATGAAAATACCGGTTAAAGCTATGAACGATTTTGAACAATGAACTTTAAGTTTTTCTGTTTAGTTTTATTTATCAGTTAATATCAGAAATGGATTTCATTTTGTTTTTTTTTTACGTAAATTTTTTTTTTAAATAAACAAAAGAAACATACAAACATCCAATGTCAGTTGCACTAGAAGATGGACCAACAAGGAATGGTTCGTGAATTAAAGCGGTCTATGGATAAGGATATGTACATCTTCGATACCGTTACGTAGAATTGGACTTGTTGCTAAATTTTTTTTCCTGCATTTGTTTTTGTGGTCGATTATATTAATCTGCCAAAAAAAACAATGAAACCGAAAATAAAATGAAAAAATGAATTACCATGAAAATGTTTAATCATTTGGTGTGATTCTGAAGATATCCAACATAACAAAGAAAAAAACATACTCCAGTGAAAGATCACTATCAATTAGAATAAAGCAAGACCTGTTAAATTCCTTTCTGTTGCTAAACATATAAAACCTCTGCATTTAACAATAAAATTGATATGTCATGGTTTCATTATTCGCGCTCCATAACCTTTTTCTGGGGTAATGAATGATAAATGGGTTATTTCGGGTATGTGTGTAAGTGTGTGTGTGGGTGTGTGCGCGCATGTGTGAGTATATGAGCCGTGTGAGTGCGTGGATGTGTGGATGGGTGGATACGTTTTTACTGGCGGATACGAATTTTATTGCTATAGTTGTACCACAGTAATTTAACCGACAAAAAAAAGGTATGACTATCGAATTACCATTGGTGTGGGTAATTTCGGTTAAGTCATCGATAATGTGGTATCTCATTTACTTAATTGCGTTTGGGGTCTCCTTCGTTGCTATTACACTAATAACTCTTTCAGACTGACGTTGATTACCTTATCAATTAACAGGGAGGTGGAAAAAACAACTTCAATATTTATTACAGTGAATCTAGATAAGTACAGCAAATCTAAATAATTTCATTTTAAATTTACACTTCGAATTGAATTGGATGTTAGATTGCGCGGTTTTAATTATTACCATAAATTAAATAGGTCTTTACTCCAGCTCATATCTAAGAGAAGCTCTGGCCATGTCTATCCTGAAAATATGCCTAACCATTGATGCTTACATTTACAACGCTGTATGAAAACTCACATAATAATGTAGACTGCGATAAACTAATATTAAATTATAGCAATTACGAGGATGACTCCAAGTCATCTAAACTAAAGCAATTATCATTTCTGTATCGACTGATATAGATCATTTCTTGATCTTATCAATAATTTGTTATCTCCTCGATATTCATTCGCTGAATATGCTCGTAGTAAATGAAGAGTTCCTGATACGTTTGGGTATGAAAGACGACTGTTGGTGTATACGTATGGGTGAGCGCGTATGGGCATGGATGTGTGTATATGTGTGTGGGTGTGTGAAGGAATGAGTGGATAGAGTACGTGAGAGTGTGAATGGAATACATTATGGGGTTGGACGTGCTGATCGTGGTTCTTTCGCATAAGGGGGTCGCCAGAGTCTCATTATTTCTCTTCTCTTTTTTTCCCACCCGTTATAATATTGTATTTCGCATACATTATGTTTATTTGTGTTGAAGTAGCAGGATTTCTTACTCGATCCCAATGATTGAAGCTGGTCAGGAGCAAAAAAATTAATCTTGCTAGGTACGCGACCTGCTGTGCCACTTCGTTGCTAGGCAACGAAGAAGCGCTTCATTACAGCACCAGTACTAAACAAATGAAACTAGTTGTTGCTACACTTTCGAATTAATTTTCCTTCGTCGTTAAATTTCAAAATAGTATCACAATAACTAATTGTTGCTTTATTATAATTTTGCTTACTTTTTAAGCCGATCCACATAATTCAAACATTTATTCAGATATCTCAAGCATCATTTTCCGGGAATATTAATACTAATAAATTTAAAAAAAATTCTATTGTTACAGTGAGGCACAATTATATACAGCTTTTTTTAAACTACTTACACATTTCAATTCTTAGTTTTGATATTTAGTAATATAATTTCTTCTACTTGTAAAAAAACTATTAATGGTTTTGTTGTTGTGACAATTCTTTTCATTATTAAATAATTACAATTCACATTATGTGTTTATATGTAGGATCAAATAGAAAAATTAAAAATGGATAAATTATTTATGTATGTATATAAAGACATTCACGTATATGCCTTGTTTTCTATATGTCCAATTTTATCTCTTTCTTCTTCATCAAATATATAATGGGATCATTTTGATACAGCTATCGAACACCTTAGGATTAGTATTATTTAGGTTTTCATTTTATCTTTTAACTACTGATCAATCAAAAAACTTAGATGTTTTAGTCTAAAAAATATGGAAGGGCTGAAATCTCAAGCTCTGAGATATCAAGACTTCGGTCTGGGTTAAGGATTTTGATATAGTTTTCAGCAAAAAACTTTTATGAGGTCATGGTTTTTAGTTTTGGGCAGCGATGTATATCAAACATAACTCTTTGTTAAAGTACAAGTATTTTTTTATCTCTGTTTAGAAATTTATTACAAAACTAACACGAAACATCAATACGTTGCCGGAAAATTATAACAGATCATAAATTAACATAATTTAGTGAAAAGATTATACAATCAGCAATCTACTCAAAACCTCTTCATTAAGCGTTTCGAGAAAATATTTCAAAATCACAAATTCATATTGCTTTCAAAACTCTAAAAATATTGTAAAAATTGAATAAAATCAAAAATTCAAACTTTTTTCAAACAAAATTCTAAAAATATTTCAAAAATTATTACAAAATCAAAGATTAAAAGTTTTTTCAAAAACTCTAAAAATATTGCATAAATTATAACAAAATCAAAAATTATAGCTTTTCCCAAAATTATAAAAATTATGATAAAATCAAAAATTTAAAATTTTTCAAAATTCTAAAAATATTCCAAAAATTCTTACAAAATCAAAAATTGAAACTTTTCCAAATTTCTAAAAATATTTGGAAAACTATAACAAATTCAAAAATTTCCATGTTCAATTAAATATCCATGTTCAATTCATATAAATACGTAAACAAACAGCTAAATTTTTTTTTTCAAAAAATTATCTAAAAAAATAAATGAAATCATTTTTTTGACACCCTTGACAATATTTTTTTGAAACTTATAATGCAATAAAATTCCCAATAATAATAATTTCATGTTCATATACATTTCATTTCATACAAATAACTTATTTTATTTTTTTCTAAAAAAATAAATGAAAATGATTCTTTTGACACACTTGTCATTATGTTTTTGACAAACTTATAATCCTCAATAATAATAAAATTTCATACCGTACAAATAATTAATTCTATTTTTCCAAAAAATTGGGTAAAAAATAAATAAAAATCCTTCTTTTGACACACTTGATAACATTTTTTTGACAAACTTATAATGCCATAATTCTCAATAGTAATAATAAAATTTCATGCCATACAAATAATTAATTTATTTTTTTCCAAAAAATTGGATAAAAAATTAATAAAAATTTTTCTTTTGACACACTTGACAACATTTTTTTGACCAACTTATGATGCCAAAATTCTCAATAATAATAATAAAATTTCATTTCAAACAAATAATTAATTTTATTTATTCCAAAAAATTGGGTAAGAAAGTAAATCAAAATCTTTCTTTTGTCACACTTGACAAAATTTTTTTGACAAACTTATAATGCAATAAACTAGATTTTGTTCTCACATACCACTCCCGACCATCAAGATTTCTCCAAATTCAATGTTCCTTCTCGTAATCACTTAAAATGAAAGTTTTGTAAGCAAAAAATATGCAAATTCCTTGTTTTGACACACTTCCGGTACAGTTATCGAAAACATCGTCCTTTCGGCTTTTTCCATTGAGTAAACCTATTTTCAGAAAATCTTTGAAATCCGTCCAGCGGTTTTCTAGATTTCGTAGGTTGTTACGGCCGTCTGGCCGGCAGACACATGCATTTTTTTTGCTTTCTTAGAATCAGTAGGTCCTAAAACGTCGAGAAATGCCAAAAAAAGTGGGGGCAAGAATTCCACTTGTGGCTCATCAATGCAAACTTAGGTCTCTCAGACCGAAGTAATATCACTAAAAAACCAACTTGAATTTTTTTTAATTAATCAAATAAATTAATCAGATGATCCAATTTGTTTTTTACAATCCGACTGTCAAAATCGTAAAAGATTAGAAAGGTCAAAACTCAACGAAAGACAACAACAAAAAATGAAAGAAAAAAGAACCACTGAACTCATTATTTCGCATGGATATGAATTAAATTTATGAACTTTTAAATTTCATAATACATTCATACAAAGTAATATATGAGAAAAATGGTTTAGAATTCCGTATAAATTAAATATAACAATTAAGCAAATATAACAATTAAGCAATTAAGCAGATTTCTGCACTTAGATGGGTATCATGGTATAACCCAGAGAGTAATAGCAGAAAGATCAGTTCCGAAGGTAAAGTACACCTTTAATAAGTATCTAGTTGATATCAAGTATAGGGAATTGGTCAATTCAGGAGATGATTTCTAATTTTTTATTTATAGTTATAATAACATACCAACAACTCTCAGCAAATTTAATATTTAAATTCAAACTGCGAGCAGAAATTGATGCAATACTTTTCTAGAAAAAACAAACAGTTGCCGTAAGAAAAGCAATAAAAAAAACAAGGTTAGCTTTAAAACTCTCATAGTCTTAAGAACACAAATCAAATTCTTTTGTGAAGGTAATGAAAACACAAAAAACAAACGGGAACTTTGAAAAATTAATTTTAGTGATTTCAAAAAATTATTACACTTTTTGTTTCCCTTGTTTCATGTCGATTTACCAATATTTGAATTTATTTTTTCATATTATTACAAAATTGTGGAAAGATAATATTAATTTTTAAATGTAAGTCAGATATTAAATTTTTTAATTTCTCACTTTTTTCATCTAAATTGTATTATTAAAAATATGGTGCAAAATGGATGCATCATTTACAATTACAATCACACACATACATTTTCAATTCAAATACGACCTCTTTCTTCATTTGTCGTAATGACGTTGCCAAAAATATTAGTCTAAGAAAGATTATATACGTTTAGATACGTTATGTAACAGAAATGCCTACATAGTCACAAAATTATTTTGTATTTTTGCCCGAAAGTTCTATGCTCATTTTGTATACATGCAGCTTATGCAGCTTACATGATTTAAAATATTAACTGAAAACAGATATGTATATGACGTGAGCACTCAAATACTTTTAAACATCAACTAAATGTAAAATACACACTAGAATATTAAAACAAACTTAAAAGTTACTAAAAAGTGCACGAAATGTGAATACACTCGTGCACCATATACATTTTGTTTTGTCGCGATAGGAACCACTTAAAAAATTACGCAAATTAGACTAAAGGATATCGCATATTTAATAGAACTGTCTGGAAGTTTAAGAATGGCTAATGCTGATCAGTTCAAAAAGAATATATCAAAGTCAATAACGATGAATATTTCCCCACGACTCTTTACTCTTCTATGCGCGTGATCATCAACTAACATTACTATATAGTGATGGGTATTTTCCCAGGTCACGTGTATGGTAGTTGCTTTCTTCGAGTATCGTGCCGAAGGGTCGACATTGCACACTAATCGGAAAGAAATTCTTCCTTTTTCTCAATTACATCAGTGATGCCTACTGATATTTCCCTGCCCTGTTCATTTTTCAACTGGTTATCTTAAATTTTCCAACAACTTATAAATGCCACTAATTTTGAATCAGCAAGGCACGCGCCTTCTCGAGAGCCTGCTCTGAAATCATAGTTTAAAATATTGTAATCTTGTGAAGGACCGGAATATCGTCTCTCTTTATAGCAATATCGAATATCGTCTCTCTTTTCCTCTACACTCAAATTCTGCCAAAATTGCTACTCGCTTAAAAGGTTAATTCAAAAATATTTCAGAAACATTTAGTCATCAAATTTATATGTCACCTGCTTGACTTTTTTTTATGTTAAAATAAAAACTTTAAATATTTCCTGTTATAAAAGTTGTGTTAGTTTTACTGCAAAAACTTAATGTATTTTTTTTTGCTAGGATTAACACACATACGAAGATGTGTATCAAAGTTTACGGAAAATTTCCAAACTGTTAAAAAGTAAAATAGAACAATATGACAAAACCGTTCTCATTGTTAAATTAAATTTTAAAACTGCTGAATATAATACCAAAACCTGGTTGAAACATAAAACATCATAAAAGAACCGAAAAGTTTTAAACTAAACTTTCAACTTTGATTTATTTGTAGCTTTTAATTAAATTCTGAGTGAAACGTTTTTAAGTAATAATAGAACAAGGTGTCATCGGTTATTAGAAAAATTCAATGATATTTTTGTATTTGTTCAAAAAGATTTCTATCCACGTTTCATATCCAAATGATACACATAAAATCTTTTCTTAAATATATTTCCGTTGAAAATAAATCTCAACTTTTTTCCTACAACAAAATCAACTAAATCCATTTTCTTTTCATTTTTATTTACCACAACAATTGTAATTCTCATATCTTCTCATGTCATATCATCGTTCTTTTAATTCATTTATATTTTCTTTTTATTGCCCATTTTCAATGTGACATCATGACATAACCAGACACACATAGAAATATTTACAAAATTTCTTTTGTTTTGATATGAAAAAATAAATGAAAATTGTTTTAACCAACTTACCATTATTGTATTATTTTAATGAAAAATGCATCCACTATTAACTACTACTCGATGTTACTGAACTATATATTTACAATAAAAATGGTAATTAAATTTTCCGCCTTGACTACTTTTTATAATAATCACATCCTCATAAAAATCAAAACAGCAATAATAATAATAATAATAATAAAAATTAATAATAGAAAAACGAAAGAAAAATGACGGTGGAAACTAGTACTAAAGGAAAGCATGGAAAAGAAGAAAATTGTCTGATGTACACTTATGATTCTATTATGAATTTTTTTGTACTCTTTCTATATTAAGTTTTTTTTATCATCAAAATTGCATTTCAAAAATTTTTTTAATTTTTTTTCTATATGAAAGCTTTATTGTTGAGCTTTTACAAAATATAATAATAATATATAGGGAAAAAATGAAATTTTGTTTGATGTAATATTTTTTTTCGGTGTTGAAGAGTTTTGTATGTGTTTGTCATTTGATGTGCGAAAAGCTGAGTGAAAGGTGGAAAATGTATTTTTAATAATAGAATTTGGAGATTTTTGAGAGTCTGAAGCATAAATATAAAACTAATAAAGGGTTGAGTAATAAGTTTATATTCTTTATATCAATTGTAAATTTTAGTAAGTAGGAAATTTTAGTAATTTTGGAAATTTTGAAAGAACAAATATTTTTTAAATGTAAGGGTAACCCAAAAATTTTAACTAGACTTTTAGTTTGATTTGAAAAAAAATTTGAGTCTTATGATTCGAGTAGAATTAGATTACAAACCGCTAAACAAATGCCAGCTAATATATATCAATTTAAAATTAAAGATTTTTTACAATTATTTAAATTATTTTTTTATTATTTGAAATAAATTGCTAATTTGATGTGTACTAATACTAATTTGGTGTGTGAAATTGATTTTTTAATATTTAGTTCCATTTCAATGAAAGCGTGTTAATTGATGATTTTTATTTTTAGTTTTTTTTTTCAATTTGTAAATTCTTCCGTTTAGCTTTAGAAATGCCTTTCATTTGAAATTTTTAAATATTTAAAAACCCAATTTAAAATAAGTTAAATAATTGATTTATTGCATCAGTGCCGTACGACGTCGACAAGTGAAACTAGTTCTAATTTTTCAACAATTGTTCAGACGGTTCGTGTTTCCATCAGATGAACACAAAATGCTATTCCCTGCGCCAAGAGATTTTGCGTTTCGAATAGCTTAAGTCACGTTAGTCCAAAAGAGAATGTTCATCTTTCCAATTTTTAATCATTAACAAACGAACTATTAATGTCAAGTTTTACTCTTTTATGAACCTTACTATAGCATCTTCAAAGATAGGGGTGGAGCTTGTATTGTCTATCCACACCGTCCGCAAACAACAAACATTCCAACGCTTGCAAAAGAGCATCGTAATAATTTATCGATGGAGATAAATTATTGTTTTTCTTTAATTTAGAGAACAGATTATTTTCATAATTGTCGTATCGTATAAGTTTATAGGGAGGTTTGCATACCTCTGCGTATTATAAAAATCCTAACGAAAACAAAGTTGCAATTTTCTAACGACCTCGGAACAATTATGTCGCTTTGTTTTTTTTTTTCTGTGAAGGCTGTGCATAGTATTGTAAAGTTGATCAATAATCATATTATGACTTAACAACTGTGAAAATGAATTTTGACGAAGGATTTACTGAGAAGTTTTAGGAGTTTTCCGCAGACGAGTTCTGTTGGCGAACGCTTCAAATTTTCTTTCACAGTTGTTGGAATACTAAGAATACATTAGCAATCCATGCTTACATATAGGAGTATTCATCAGAAAGAGGAAGTGATTCTACGATATAGTTCGTTTCTACGGTATATGAATATATTCGAATTGACCTTGTGGAATTTCAAACTGTTCAGTTCCACTTTTTGTATGCCGTTTGACCTTAGAGTGTTGGTAAGATACACAAGATTTCGTCCAACGTTTTATATCTTTGTTTATATGTCTGACACCACGACTGTTGAAGATAGTTTGACACGAATCTGTGCTGTATGGCCGATTGTTACCCGTTGTTGTTTTGCATACCATCTCCAAACCTATAATTTTGGTAAGCTCCAGTTTGATTGATGAGTTTGCGTTACATACCGAACCAGAAAAAAAAATCTGAATTTCTTAGTCTGGTTTTTGTACTATTGTTGTCGCTGTCACATGGACAAGATAATGAAACCACAACAGCGCTATCTTTTTCTTGCTCATGTTGAATGTCGATGGTAAATTGACTTATAAAATCTAAATGGCGAGATTGCCGTGAATTTCGTGAAGTTTAAAACTGAATTGCTCGTGTGGGAGGCTTGTGGTCAGTGTAAATTGTGAATTTCCGAATTTCCCTGCTGGGTAAGTCTAACACGGATATATAGTTGACGTAATAAATCTAGCGCAACATTAAACGCTTTTTTAAAAGCGAGCGAAAATTTGAGAAATTACAATTTAGTTGTTTTTTTATTATTATATTTTTTGCAAAGCATATCAAACGATTATTTGTGCAACTAATAACTTGACTGACTCTAATATTGTTCAAGAACAATTCAATTAGTCTCTATTAACTTCTTAATCTTTAGGCTTTAAAATGTTTTATAGACAGGATTTTTAGGTTCTAGCTAGTAAGGTCTAAGACCAAACAACTTGCTGGGGTCGCAGGGAGTAACGAAGCGGAGGTCCCGCCCACGTGGCGTAATAAAAATCATCCATTCGACTAAAACTTGGTCGACTTATTTGAAGATGGCGGGTAAGGTTGGGAAAAGGTGTAGAATTGACGACTCTATTCCAAAAGAAGAGATTGTTCCTCCAAAAAGAGTGACGAACGCAAATAATAAAGGAACCGTTGAATCTCTTAGAAACATGATAATGATAACCGAGGAAACATGATACCAAAAAATACCGAAATACCGAAAATTATAAATAATAAGAAAAATAACCAAAACGATGTCACAAACGTGATCGGAAACAGACCTCAGGGGAACAAGGAACAGGGCAGTCAAATCTTGTACGCTGAGGCTGTTCAGCTAAAAGATCCGCAGACGCCAGTAGTTACTGACGCTCTGCTTAAACAAGCAATTGGCGCAGCTAAGTTAGAGAAAGGTTGAGCCCGAGTTGGGAATAAGAAACGTCGAAGGCGGAAAAAGTCCAAATCTGTAATGCAAAGGACAAAAGTATTGATAATCCACCTACCTGGCAAGGGGTGTGATGAGTTTAAGGCTGGTCCCTCAACCCACGTCTATCCATGTGGCGGAGGTTTGAGAGTAAAAGCTTTAACAAACACGAGAGACAACGGCATTCTGCTGATTACGGACCAAAGCTCTAATCTCGATGCTGTTACAAACAACGAGTCATTAAAAAGTGCAGGTTTCATTATTAATGAGTCAAACAAACCATTGCCGCGACTCATAATAAAAGGAATCAAAGCTGGCTTAACGGATTCAGGAGTAGCATCTGCCATCTGTAAGCAAAATGGTATCGATGGGGAAACAAGCGTAATCCAACCGATTTTTAAAATCGGGACGAGAACTGGTACGGATGTTAGCTGGGTTGTGGAGGTTAACCCTGAAACGAAGACTAAATTAGTGATCAAAAACCGAGCTTATATTGAATAGGCCTCGTGCAAAGTTCAGGAGTACGTCACGCAACTTCGATGTTACAAGTGTCAATGTTTTGGTCATATGGCTAATAAATGTGCTCAAAACGTGTGGTCGCTGGTCTCAAACAGGACACAAACTTGTTGATTGTCCAAACAAAGCTCTCCCTCCGGAGTGCGCTTCATATAAAGCAAAGTGCAAACCGCACGCTCACACTGTAGGAGGTAGCACCTGCAGCTGATATAAAAAAGAGCTCGAGCGCATGATAAATAGAAACCAAAATGAGTAGACGCCCAAAAACATCGAAAAATGCGAGTCTGAAATTGAAGTTTGCGCAGGCAAATTTACAACATTCAATGCTGGCAGTGCATGAAATGAATGCATCTCAAACCATGCCGTGGACGTCCTGGGTGCACAGGAAGTCTACGGCGTTAATTGGGTAGCATGTTTAGGAGTAAACACGCATTTTGCCTCCAGAAGAAACAATGACGAACACTGCTTACCTGCTTTGATCAGTATCCACAACTTAAACATTCAAGCAATGACCCTTCCGCATTTCACAGATTCACACTGTGTTTGCGTGGACGTCAGACACCCAGGAGGAAAATTTTACGTTGTAAATGTATATTGCCAGTTTCGTGAACCTATCGAGGATCACTTGATTAAAGTTGACGCAATTCTAAACAAGTTAAAAGGTCTAGTAATCAATTTAGGTGAGTTCAACGTTCGTTCGATCGTTTCACCGATAGCAGAGGTCACAAGTTAGAAGACTTCATCTCGCGATGAGATATTTTTGTGGCTAACACACCTGAGAACCTAAGCACATTTGCACACAATGGTGAGTCCTCTGTGAACGTTACCATTGTGTCAAAAAATATAGTACATTGTATTCAAAACTGGAAAGTCCATGAGGGCTGGACGTCCAGTGACCACCGTGCTATCTCTTTCAAATTTATTGGGCGAACAGAACTGTTATACTGGCGTCTCTCGTGATGATTATAACAAAAACAATTTTAATGTAAATGCTACCAACCGGGCATTACTCTTAATCTGCAACTTAATATTAAGCGCGTAGATATACGAGCCGAAGAGATTGATTGTCCTGCGGACTGCGGACTGCGGATTTTTTGTGTCCTTCCTTACGGATGTCATAAACAAATGTTGTGAAGACGCCATACCACGGAAATTAAATTGCATTAAAAAAAATGGGGCAAACTGGTGGACCAATGATCTAAGTCAGCTTAACAGTGAGGTAAACCGGTTAAAAAGGAAATACCACAAAGAAGGGGATCCAGATCTGAGGTAGCAAAAACAGGCTGCATACCGTAACCTTCGTAGCACATACACAAGTAAGGTTAAAAGAACTAAAGCGGAAAGCTTCAGGAATCTTGTCACGGAAGTAGGCAACAAAGATCCATGATTCCGTCTCTTCGAACGGAAACAACATGCACTCATGGAGCACCTCAAACAAAGTGCTACTTGACAGATTACTACCCGATGAAACGGAGGACTATCAAGAGCACGTGGAAATCATAAGGGTAGCTTTGCTACCTTATGACTCTCGTGATGACTCAAACTTTACAGCCGATGAATTAGATGAGGCTGTGATGAGTTTAAAACGTGGCAAGGCCCCTGGTTCTGATCAAATAGAAGTAAAAGTTGTACAACAGTCCTGGAAGGTTTTAGCTCTTACTTGCTTAAAACTCTTCAACGGCTGCCTCAGATTGTGTATTTGCAAAGGAGTGGAAAATTGGTCAAGTAATTATAATTCCAAAAGCTGGCGATAAGGATCTTTCAAATCCCAAATCATACCGTCCAATCATGCTACTCCCCGTAATGGACAAAATTTTTGAAAAAGTGATAAAAAACAGGCTATAAAAATGCATTGATTTAAATGGTGGGCTATTCGATAAGCAGTATGGCTTCCGAAGAGGCCGTTCTACTGAGATGGACGTTTGTAAACTTGCTGACATCGTCCAAGAAACCATTGAAAAGAGCTCTCGAGGCATTGATATATCGGGCGCTTTCGATAATCTTTAGTGGATTAGCGTTAAGAGCTACCTTAAATCAATAAATTTTCCTGGTAATTTCTACAGACTACTTGGCAATTATCTACTTGAAAGGAAGGCAATAATAAAAATGACCACGGCTGCGTGGAGGAAAACATAACGAGAGGTGCCCCGCAAGGGCTATTCTCGGTCCAACTTGTTGCGGACATTAGCGTACGCTGATGACAAAGTAATTATAATAACCGGCAACTCAAGGAAACAATTACAAGAAAGAGGTCAACTAACACTAGACAATAAGACTTCATGGTGCAATTTGAACAAACTAAATCATTCGACGCACAAAACTGTTATGGTTTAGCTGAAGGGCAAGTACGATCGAGCAAGACCACCTACCATAAAAATTAATGGAGTATCAATCAAAATGGTAAACACAGTAAGATACCTGGGTGTCGACTTGGATGAGAAAAGGTAATTTTCAAGTCATATTACCCGAATATGTGACAACTCGAAGTCTCTTTTCCACAGCTTCACGAGGTTATCTCATGAATGCTGGGGTCTTGACAAACACACACTACAACTAATATATAGGACTGTAGTAGAATCAATTCTAACGTATTACTCGGCTGGTTATTGGGCGCTCAAAGGAATACGTTGCGCCGCATGATCCGAGGCTATAGAATCATATCTACAGCCTCGATTCAGGTCATTGCGGGTTCAATCCCTATCGATCTTCTCCTAAAGGAAAAGGTCAGCATATACAACCAACTTCTCAGCTCAAGTTATGCAAATGATAGGAAATTAATAAAACAGGGTGCGCCCCAAGACACGCTCTGTAGCTGGAAAGCACGCTGGCATGTCTCTGATACGGGAAGGCATACGTGCCATTTCATCAGCGAACTTTCATTCTCCGAAATCCAAAGGTGGCTATAACCAGTCCTAGTGTTCAGTTCATCACTAGACACGGCAAATTTAGAGAGTACCTGAAACGTGTTGGCGTAACAAACGACGGAAATTGCGGTACCTGACATGTAGATGAAACTGCACTGCACGTTCTTCTGAGCTGTCCCGATCTCGAAAACTTACGTTGCGATCTTAGATCGCACTTATATGGAATTGTCACCCTGACAGTAGAAACACTTAGTACTCTACTGTCAACTACCTATATAGACGTATTTAATATTTTCTGCCATGGTGCTCTTGAGTTTCTTTTGGAAAGGAATCAGGTCTAACCCTTCAAGTTAGACAACGGAGCTCAAAAAATAGTAGAGCATGCTTACTAGTTAAGCATGTTCATCATTAACCTCCTCGAGGTTAGAGATGGAAAACGAGCAACTTATAAATCTTCGACTGAGATAATAAAATATTAGATAGACACAGTTGCGTCTAATAAATGGTTGAGCACATGGCAGCCTCCATAAAAGTTTTTAACTAGGAACAGAGAGACGAGCGAATTAAGTTAAGAGTGTTCTAGACAAAATATCTAAAGTGTTTTATTGGGAAAGAAATTTCGAGACACTGTCGATCGAATGCGGAGTGTTTTAGTTCAGCGTCCGTTTTTAAAATATTCCCGAAGGTTCCCATTATTCACCATTACGCTTGTAACACTGCTCCGACTCGAATGTTGAATGAGTCCGTACTGATGCTCTATACCGAATCGTTTTGTGTATGCGCTAATAATGGTAAATGCGAGTTGGCATTTGTTTGTCCATGTGAAATTTCTCGGAGTCTTGGGCTTCTTTACTAAAGCAGACAAGTGTAATAAATTGGGTCGAGTGTTTCAACTAATTTCGGGAAAAAACGGTGATAGTAATTTATTATACTGACGAATTGCTAAATTCGTTTGATTTATGTTTTTGCGAGGGATCGTATAATGGCATTAATTCTTTCTTAATAAGACTTCACCAAACTCGATAAGTTTTTGAAAGCTATTCCAGATGAAGTTTGTATTATTCCTAATTTATCTAAGCTACTCAAATAGCGTCTATGTAGATAAACAAGGAGTAAACATCCCGAACTATTTCGATAATGAAACGCTGAAACGTTTGTGCGGCATTCCGTAAGCCAAATGGCATCTGGGTAAACTCAAAAAGACCAAATGGAGTTGTGATTGTCGTTTTGTTATTATATTTATTCGCTACTAGAATGAGATGGTACGCTCTAACAAGGTCTACTTTAGAGAAAATTTAGTATCCATGTAGATGCATAGAGAAATTTTGAATATGAGGTTTGGGGCAGCTATCGTGATCTCGTTTAACCTGCGATAATCTCCACATGGTCTCCAGTTTTACTTAACCTCGTAAATCGGTTATGAAAAAGAAATAAGAAAAAGATTAAGCTTTGCCGTATTAGATCTGGTCATCGTAGTCTTGATACAGGCCAGTGACTGGTGGCTACAGTATGATGTGCAGCTTTGATCGGTAAATTGTGTAAATTTACACATTTCTAATTGTTTGTAAATTGACTTTGGTGTGAAGGAAGGAAAGATTTTTAGAAGCAAGTAATAGTTGTCAAACGTATAATGAATGAGACTAGGTGAATCTACACAAACAGCTGTGTATCTGAATTAATCAGCCATTTTCGCCCGAGATCAATTGAAAGACCGAATTTCCTCAAAAAAAGGTAAGTTGGAATGATTGAACGATCGAACGAAAACGTGTATGAATCTTCCTCGATAATTGTTGTTAGGAGAATAAAATCGGCTCTTTTACGTGAATCGACTAAACTATGTTAGAAAACAGTGAAGCGGTTTTTCTATTCTTTTAGATGGCCTTCACCTGTTAAGCTTGAAGTTGGTGTTTCTCACCGTTGATAAACACAATTGGTGAGTGTCGATGAGCTAGAATGGCAATGCTGTTTAAGACCATTATCTCGAACAACTTGTCCACCATCTTGAACAAAATCTCAATCGCTATATTTATTTCCTGCCAGCTGATCCTACCAAAACGTTCCGTCGTTTTGAAAAGTACTTGGTTGTCAAGCTCTTGACCAGTTCGATACAACGGTCGTCCGACGGAGATAGTCGGTCCACCAACGTTTGCTTGTGTGGGTTGTATTTTCTGGTTTCGGGCAACGCATGACAATGACTTTCGAAACTATCTCACACATTTTGGGGGGTAAGGGAATGCAGAAATTCAGGTATTTTTGTTTGTCTTTTTTGAAGTTCTGATCGTCGAACGTTTGTGGCTTTCTTATCTACAATGCATGAAGCTTCATACTAGTTGAGGTGCCTACCTTCAAAGACGCGTCTGATGTTACTCTTGAACTGAAATCTATTCTCGTCGTTAGACAAATTAATTGACGTGAAAGGAAAAATTAAAAGATAGAAAGTCAACGCCATTAATAAATTTTAGAGTGAGGAAAACAAATTTTTTAAATTTTTAAAACGTAAAGGCGAAATTTTGTGGCGAAACGCTAATATGCGTTTTACATAATGTACCACTGCACATTTTACCTATTTCTCAGGCTTTTTTTGATTTTTTTATGGTCATAAATCAATTTTTAACTATGGCCATAATTGATTTAGCAAATAATTACAAAACCTCAATTTCACAGTACGAGACGCTCCACGACAACAGGATCAAGGCTGTGTCCAAAATAAGTCTTATCAGTCATAAACAATTTGCTTATGGCCCAAATTGAAGCTTAGTCTATAGAGTTTCTTATTCTGTCTGGCATTTTCCTAAAATTCAAAATGCCGGCTGAAATCAAACACCTCATCGTGAAAGAATATTTTTTCTGATGTTTCACTTGTAAAACTCATCAGATCAAATAATTGAAACCATCATGTGTCTTTGCTTGACACGAATATAACCTTACTGTTTCAGCTTATCAGCCATTTTGAATTTTTTGGGAAGCCAGAATTAGAGCTATGACTCAAACTTATTGACTAATGGCTTCTAGAGTATAATTGACCTTGAACTTTGACCTACTTTCGAAAAATTATCAACTTTGAGACAGTTTAACTACTAAAGCCAAGAGTAATGCCCTGTTCAAATTAAGGTTATTTTAAGCCTTTAAGTCCTTAACTTACATTGAATGCACCCATGTGTCGGCAAAGTAGAGCGAAAGACATTAAATTTCTAATGACATTAAAAAAAGACCATAAGACCTTAATTGTCATTTTAATGATTTTACTTCTATAGCAAATTCATATGTTTTATAGTTTAAATTTATTTTTGGAGTTTTATTAATAGCTATTTATGTACCTAGGGCGTTATGTAGGTTATTGCGCCCGGAAAGCGACGTAATCTAGCCCGAGGGCCTCTGGCCCGAGGGATGGATGTCGCTTGATGGGCGTAATACCCAGTAACTCCAGTGGTGCATACAAGATTTTATGCTTCACTTAATAAGCTAAAACTAAGAAAGAAATTAATTTGTTAATCTATATTGATATGCAAACAAATACAAAAGTATCGTAGTATGCCAAGAAAATAACTATTTTGAAGTTTAAAATAAATATTTGTTGTTTGAACGTTGCTATGTAAACAAATTCTCCTAAATTTTGTAGCGTATGACAAAAACATTGTATGACGTTTAAAATAATTTGATAGTTTTGGAAAACTATATGAACAATTAATAACTAAAATGTTGCTAAACATTTTTAAGCAAATGTCAAAATCTTTTACTAGCTTAAATTCAATAAGAATTATTTACATTGTGTAGACAAAACCACAGTAAAAATAATTTTATTTAGTTTTTTAGGGTCTTAATAACGGGCGTTATGAATTCATAATGCCCTCTCATAACGCCCCGGTTTTTATGAATGTGTTTATATATTGCGTATCCTAGACATTATAACAACTTTATATCATTGTGAAGCATAAATAATTTAATGAGCAATGAGTAGCTTTACAGTTCTTGAAACGTAATTATCTATCTTGTTAGACATTCTTCATAAAAAAACTCATTCCATTATAAAAATTGCAGTTGTTTGGGAGAAAATATTTTGTATTTTTTTAATAATTTGGTTTAATATTTTAGCCATTTTTCTTTTTATTTTCCCATTAGAGTTAAACAATTTGAACAATTAATTAAAGTTAAACAAATTTGTTATTTTTCTAACAATCATTTAATTTTATTATCTTATGAAGGAACATCATGAATCTTTTGAAGGAAAATGACATGTCAAAATGATATTAATTAGAACGGTGGTTTTAAAAGACAATAGCAATAAGCTTAAAAAACTACTTTATCGATAAATTTAAATACCGTAAATTGTCCGAAGCCTAACCCATGTTGCTTTAAATTATTCTAAGTACTTTCATATTTTGTGTAATTAATCCAATATAGTTATTGCTGTGGGTTACTTATGGGCTTAGCAGATATTTAGCTAGAAAACAAGGCAACGAAAAAATTATTTATGCTAACATCTACCTAGTATTAAGTAGATTCCACAGCAAAAAAATGTCATGCATGGTGACACATGCTTTTATGAAGTAGAATCATCATATAATTTATACGATTTAACAGTGATCTTAAACTTTTACCTCTATTCAAGGTCAACCGCGTCGGATTTAAGAGGTGATAAACTGCACTTTTTCTTATCACAGTACTACTAAAAAAAAATTTTATTTAAATTAAATTACTAAATTACTAAATTTTTAGGAAATCGAAGGCATCAAGTATCAAAAGTGTCCAACTTTAAAAAACATGACGTTTAACACAGTTGGAATTTTTAATGCTAATGACGTTGATATTTCTGTTATTATAATGCTGATATTATAATAATGTTGTATTGTTGATATTGCTGATATATTATTCACATGTGGTTTTAAATTATTTGCTGTTATATTATTATTCTCATATACGTATTTTTCATATTGATGTTTGTAAATATTGTGGTTATTGCTCGTGTGTACGTATGACTCCCAAAATTATTTTGTTTTTATCATAAAAACCTAAAAATAAGAAAACAAAAATTTAAATACTGTCCTAGTTGATTTACGAAATAATTCACAACACATGTAATAAATTTAAAACGGTAAAAACTATCGTTGGGGTCACCAATGATGATCTTAGTAATATTTGATTATTTCACTTATAAAGCTTATTTTTTACTAAGGCTGTAATTATCGGCGCTTACAACAAAACATTTTCCTACATCACATTATTGTTAATTAATTATATTCCTTACTAGTTATTCAAAAAAGTGCAATATTTTCCAAATATAGTTTCAATCGTATATGTAAAGAAAAAATATTTGCTTGTTTCTAATTCATTTAATTCTTTCATTAATCTTCAAATGATACCGGAAAACAGTACGGAAGTGTAATAAATCTTTTCGTTTGTCCAAAATAACAACTTGATTGATTACATAAACATAATACATCATTAACACGCCATAATTCTTCTTCTAAACCTATCTACACATAACATACGTAAAACAAAATATTTCACTTACAATCAATTGTTTTAATCCTGTTTGTATGTAGCAGGGATGTGTGTTTGGTTTGGTTTTAGTATGTAAAAAGGATAAAAATACAAAAACAGGTTGAAATATTATCGGTCTTCTGTTTTGTATTTTAGTTTAGGAATCGATATCAGTATATATCATGATCAAACTACTAATGACTCTAAATCTATTTCTGAATCAAACAACTTATCAACTCTGGTTGATAAAATATTCTCAAATTCATGGTCTTAAGTTTTAATTCTTAAATGCATTTTGATAGATGTTTTGTTTCATGGTAAACAAAATAATATCCTTTTTTTATAATCCTATGCTTACTAGGATATATCAGTCAACAAAAATATATTAAAATAAATTTATTCAAACAAATATTAAAGGACAATATCCCAAAATTCAATTTTTGGACTTACGTGTGTTAGTCTTTAAAAAGGTTTAAGAGAATTATACTTTTCTTAAGGTGATTAATGGTTTTTCATTTTGTTCTAGGACAGTTTTTAGATGTTTGTTTTTGTATTTTTCAGATTACTAGAAATTTTAGTTCTGATATTGGACAATTGTTCTGATGAAATGCTCGAAGGCGTATGTATATGAAATTATAATGCGCGAAACTGACAATTTAAAAGCAAATCCATCATGTATTGCGCTGAACTCAAAATTTTACGCAACTAACTAACCATGGTAACCTTCCGGTTTGATTAATTTTCTATTTCTAGTTAATTAGGACTTGCAGTATTATCTGTCAACCATCGAATTTGACCAATCACATTTCAATTACACTAATAATCTCCCTAGGGCAATTATCAACAATATTTAATTTTTTTAATATGAATTAATAGAATTATAAATTAATAAATGTTTTAAAACTTTAGATTAAAGATAATTGTTTCAGTTATTCTGTTAAGTTGGTAAATCTTTTTCTAAACTAATTACCCTCGACTGGTGACTCTGGTGGGCTTTGAAAATTCATCAACCAAGCGGTATTAATAATAGTTCTTGGCGTACGGCCTTGGGTTATTATAAATCCACTTGCTTTTGAAATTCTCGCAACAACTGATAATTAAATCCAAAACAAGTAGTCACATGGTTTTAATATGCATCAATTTAACTGTTTAATTTTAAAATAAACCAACCGAGTACGATAAATCTGCTAAGCAATAATATTTTTTTATCCAACCATGATCCACTTAAATGTTAATCGTAATTGACATAATAAAAAACAAAACCATGAACTAAATCCAATAAAATGTCAACTTGAAATTTTTTTATTTAAAAAATATATATCCCCAAATCTCTAATCGTCTAAAACAAGTACATACAAAAAAACCGTTTCCTATAAAATTTTATTTACTTGATCGAAACAACCAAAAACGAAATTATCCTGTCGTTTCAAATTATCCTTAAAACAATAATCATCCAAATTCTTATTCCTCAGCCGTCACCATATTTATTTTCTCTTTAACGTTTTATGCTTTTTAGCATCGATTCTATTTCACGTTTCTAAATTGCCAAAATACTTTTCTTTTTGATTCAATATGTTGCCGATGAAAAATAAAATGTATATAAAAGAAATAAAATAAAACTAAAACTTAAAACGGATTTTCTTATTTATATTTTTTTCAGTCTTAAAATCGAAAATAGTTGAAATACCAAATTTTTTTTTTTGGTACAGTTTTATTTAAACAACAAAGTCAGCTAAAATGATAATACAATCACATCTATATAGTTATAATATGAGACTAAAATACAAAGTGATCGAAATTTAAAAGAATACAAAAGAAAAGTTGAAGAAAATTTTTCTTCTAACAAGAAAAAATACAAATGAAACAAATTTTCTTCATGTTTTTCCTTTTGTTGAAAACATTTGAAACTAAGAAAAATGGAAAAAAACTGCAAATTGAAGTTATAATAAAACTAAATTATGCTTAGAATGAAAAGCGATTTTCCTTATTCAGATGGTGTAGATTAAAATGAGGGGTGAGGCGCGTCTAGGATTGGAGTTGTTAGAATATCGTCATCAAGTTTTTATGGATATATCATCAATAATACAGGTATATGATACTATTTTGGAATAATCTTTGAAGTATAAAAACCATAAAAAGTCCAATACAATTTATCTTCAAATTACAGGATGAATCTCCAATTCTAAAATATTCCGGCTCAAAAGAAATATCGTTTAATTATTGTCGTGGAACTAGTGTCGAAATAGTGCGCTATAAAAATTTATATATCCGGCTGGAAGGACCACACGGTCATTTAATAAAGTTTTTCATTAAAATGCTTTAAGCTGTGTATGTTTTAAAGAAAACTATTTACTAAATATCTGTGCTAGAGGCCTGGTGCTATCTGCTAAATATCGAGTATATCTAGCACAGACAAATTGGGTCTGTATCAACTGTCCTCCACAGTCATTTCAACCATTAACATTAACATGAACATTAACATTAAATTGCTAATTATCTTGAACAACCTTGTTCAAAATGTAATTATAAACATCATGAGTAATTGCATTTTTCCAAAAAGAAAAGGTAGAATATGAATTTTCGTGTTTTGTTAGTTGTGCTATATAACTCATGTATAAAGCAACTCCTGGTAAATAGGTGTACATAGTATGGAATAATATTGTTTAAAATTTTTTCGGAATAATATTGTTTAATAAATAAGTAAAAATAGATAAACACTAAATGAAAAGTATGAATAAGTTGATTTGAGAATTTAATGTTTCTATGTTTGTGAAATGTAATTAATAAATAATTCAGCCACATGGTCAAAAAAAAATATGGTCCTTCGAGCCGGATATTTACTTTATATTTTCAAATGAAATTATTCATATTTAACATTTAATATTTATTTATTAAACAATGTTGTCCAAATTATTTTCATCTATTTACAAGGAGTTGCTTTTCACATGAGTTATATATTTATATATCAACTAACAAAACACGTAAATTAATCTTCTATCTTTTGTTTAAAAAAATGGAAGAGTGAGATTACTATGTTTGTTTAATAATTAGAATTCCTTTATTAAAGGAATATTATTTGTTGCGTAAACACTCGCGCCCCCTTGAAATAACTATTTCAAAACCAATTAAAAATTTCAACTAGTACCTTAGTTTAATTGTAATTGATTCTATGAACTCAGACAAAAAATAGATGCTGCAGACAAATATTTTTTTTATAAGTACAAAATCTTCCTATAAAATTATCTTAAGGTTATAAAAAACAGAGAGTGTGCTTAAGACCGCACGGCAGAAGTGAAAACTTCATTGGCAATCGCAATCAATTGATATCCTATTAGTAGTATTTGGATCGTATTAGTAGAATAAATGAGAAACAAGTTAGAACGATAAACCGCTAACTACACACACTAACCTCACAATGTTATCCAAATAATTGTCAAAATAGCACTCATATGCCAATAGCAGGGACTAAAGTACGCGTGGTTGTCACACCCATAGATCAACAAGTTCAAATTTTACAAATCTTTCTGCGGAAAGCTAAGCAAATTCATTGGTATTAATGCGCATTGTTGCCGTTTGCAAATCACTATCGGTTAAGTGCCACCATTTTTAATTATTTTATTTATCATGATTGCCATCCATGTTGCCATCAATGTTTCCCCCATGGAGGGATCAGTTTTTATTGTTTCGAATTTTTTTTTTATTTTTGATGTACGGGTGTGACAACCCCGCGTACTCCAGTCCCTGCTATTGGCATACGAGTTAACGTGAGATATTACATACCACTGGCAATAGCGGTGAGATATCACTAGCCAAGGTGACATCTTAGGGGTGGTGGCGGATGAACTGTATTCAGTCAACGGTGGCACCCTCAGTCTTAGCTGTGAAATAATCCTTGATGACGGGACGCTATTGTTTCCTTGATGAAACGAGCCTTCATATAACTATGTGTGGGCTTGGATCTTCAAGAAAGACGGTGCGTCACAGGATCTAGGAATATGCAACCGGCTGGATTATTGGTAACTACATTTTTGTTTTGTTCCAGCAAATTTTTGAAAAAATTTGTTATTTACTTTTTAATTTACTTTTATTTTGTCTATTCTATCATAAAATATTGGCCTATGTCATATTTTGTCAGTGATAGGATTTTTTGTTTAGTTATCCATTCTTTAACAAAAAATATAAAAAAACAAAAAAAAGAAAGATTTACGTCCATCAACACCTTTGAACGTATGTTGTTGTGGGACCTTGGTCTTAAAAGGTTTTTATGTGTTATTGTGACACATATTGTAATTCCTACTACACAACACATTTTATTAAAAAAAAAAAAAAATGTTTATTCATACATATGCTATGCTTCTTTGTATAGAATTTATGCGATTTCCGTCTCGTAATCGTGAGCTTTAAATCGATATAATCGATTTTATCAAGTATCAAGTTACAAGTATTAAGTCTTCACCTAATTTTAGAAACATGTATTACATACAATTCCAAACCGACAACATATTTAGTGAAGATGATAAAATTCCAATACATATAATTTTGATATACAAATGTAATTGTTTTAGCCTTCAGGTTATACTATCTTCCTTACGTTATTTTTAATTTCATAAAAAAAATATGTTCAAAAAAAACATTGATCAAAGCAAACTACCGTTTAAAACGATAGTTAAATAAAAAGCAAAAATTAAGCGTACACAACAGCTTCATAAATTTTCATGATGATTAATGTATTAATGCATAAAGGACAAACAGACATACTTTCGATTTTATATATATATATTCAATATTTATTTAGCATGACGACTCGAATGCAAATTGCAAAAGACAGCACCACTATAACTTTAAAAAACTGCGTTATAGATCAATTTTTTAAAATTCGTATAAAGAAATTTTTATTATTTTATGAATTCATAAATACAAAAAAAAATAATTTTAATGGTATTTAATAAAAATTAAAAAAAAAACGATAAAAAAATATGTACCATACCAGGAGTTGAACTCAATACCTACAGCACAACAGTCGAGCACGATATCCACAACGCAATTTGAAACGTTAAGAAATGATAGATAGATTTTAATTTAAACCTTAATAAAGTCTTTCATTTCAGAGCGTCACGGATCAGTTTAACTTACTACCTACGGAAAAATCTGTGTGTTTGATTGAAAGTAGTTTTCACTTCAAAAATTCATTTTCTAGTTTTTAGTTCGATTCCAATGAAAATATGTTTTACGATGATACTTGAATGTGTGTGAATGTGCGTCAGTTTTTTTAGATTTCTATCAATAAATCCATTATGCTTTTTTTAATAACATTATTGTAGGGAAGGTTGGGAAAGGAATGCTAGGTTACAGTAGACATCTGCATAATGCAAAGCCACGGTGACCTACTGTAACCAAAATAGGTCAGTTGTAATGCTCAGAATCTTTATCCCGAGTTCTTGAACTATTAAAAGTATATTAAGAAGTAAATTCCCGATTATGACATTTATCAGTTCGGTGAGACCTCAGTGAGTCGTTTCACACGCGGAGCAAATTAAATGTTATATCTGTTCTACCACTTCATTATGACAGATTCTAAAAATCCATTAACAGATGGACTAAATCTTTTAAAATTTCGAAAATCCGAATCTCGGAAATTTCTCAAAAGTTTTTTTTTTTATCAAATAATAATTATAAAAACGAATTATTTAAAATTTTTTTTAAATAAATAAGCATAAATTGCACTATTTCTTTTCAGTAAATATTCAGCATGTGGTTTTCTCGTCAACGAAACAAAACACTTGCCTGGAACATCCCGATTAAAAACTAGTTAGGGAAAACCTGAATAAAAATCAGAGTACAATGAGGACTATTCAGTTCAGAATGGGCAAGCGCTATTACGGCAATCTAATGTGGGCCAGATTTATAATCCCATTTTAGGGTAAACCTGATTTGATTCGGCCCTGATTTGGTTTTTCGTATTTGACAAACTCAGCTCCGTCTTCTTGTTTGGGACCAAATTTCTCGAAAATCGTTTTTAGTCGATACTGGTGCCGAAGTGTCTGTTCTTCCAGCTGCTGTGGAAGAAAATCTCTCTAAATTATCAGATTTCCCACTCTATGCAGCGAACAACACGAAAGTCAGAACATTTGGTACACGATCCCTCGAATTAAATATTGGTCTCAGACGATCGTTCTGTCAGACTTTTACTATCGTGGACGTTACCATGCCTATACTTGGCGCTGATTTTTAAATAAGTATGGTCTCTTAGTGGATATCAAAAAACGACGACTTGTCGATCCACTTACCTACTTGTTCGCTATCGCTGAAATCTCCACTTCTCCAGTCCCCACTTTAACTACAATCGACAATTCGATTGACCCTGCTGTCGTCAATATTCTAAGGAATTACAAAAATTTAACTTCTGCAAGTGATCTTGCTTTACCGGTCAAATATAACGTTGCACACGTTATCGAAACTCGCGGTCCTCCCATTTCTTCAAAGTACCGTAGACTAGCGCCGGACAAATTGGCGACAGCCAAGACCGAATTCGACACCATGCTGGCTCAAGGTATTTGTCGACCACTTAATAGCCCATGGTCTTCCCCTCTCCATCTCGTCAAAAAGAAGAACGGCGAGTGGAGACCTTGCGGTGATTACTGTGCTCTGAATAATGTAACTCCTCAACAATTATATGAATGCAACATTTTCTCAACTATCGATCTCGTTCGTGCTTATCATCAAATTCTTATTGATGAACACGGCATTGCTAAAACAGCAATATCCACACCGTTCGGTTCGGACTCTTCAAATTCATTCGAATGACATTCGCATTGCGAAACGCTGCGCATTTATTTCAACCGATGTATTCATTACTTCGAGACCTTGACTTTTGTTTCATCTATATTGATGACCTCCTTATTGCTTATAAGACTTTTGAGGAACACCTCACACATCTTCGAACGGTTTCCGAGCGTCTTTCAAACGCAGGTCTCATCATCAACGTTGAAAAATACAACTTCGCAAAAACCAACGTCGACTTTTTAGGACATCACATTGACTCGACTGGAATTAAGCCGACTTTAGAACATGTCGATGCAACAATTTCGATCGTCTAGAAACCGTTAGGCAACTCTGTCGTTTTCTAGGTATGATTAATTTCTATCGTCGCTTCATACCTCACGCTGGTGGCAATCAAGCCATCCTTAATGATTTTCTTAATGGTTCTAAAAAGAATGACAAATGAGTCATTCAATGGTCCGCAGACGCCATTCAAGCCTTCGACCTGTGCAAGCGGCAACTTACCGAGGCAACTACTCTTGCCCATCCCTCGCACACTGCCCAACTAGCGGTAATGGTCGATGCTTCTGATAAAGCACTTGGCGCGGTAGTTCAACAAAAAATTAACAACTGTTGGACTCCTCTCAGTTTCTTCTCTGTGCGACTTAATGAGTCGCAACAGAAATATAGTGCTCATGATCATGAACTTCTAGCAACTTGCTCTGCTATCAAACATTTTAAATATCTCGTTGAAGGAAGAACCTTAACACTTTACACCCATCATAAGCCTCTTATTTATGCTTTGTCGCAGAACCCTTCCAAAGCAAATCCTCGCCAATTCAGGCATTTAGATTTTATTAGTCAACTCACGACTGATATCCGACACATCTCTGGGATTGAAAACGTAGTTGCAGATACACTTTCTCGTATCGATCAACTATCAATACCAGAATATATTAATTATAACGAAATTGCTCATGCTCAGTTCGATGACTGCGAACTAAAGGAATTAGTGGACAGTAGTCCCACAAGTCCTATATTCGTCCCTGTATGGAGTACTGCTGTCAAGTTTGGGGTGCTGCCTCTGTTTCCATCTTGGCCCTCTTGGACTCTGTTCAAAAGCGAGCTATACGAATTGTAGGTGATCGAACTTTGACATCACAACTTGATTCCCTACAACATCGTCGCACTGTTGCTGACCTCGTTGTTTTTTACAAATATCGTCATCAGCAGTGCTCAGATGAAATCAGCGGCATCATGCCTCAAACTTATTCTTACCCCCGTTCCACTCGGCAATCGGCTGCCGCAACCAGTGAAACGGTAAAGATCCCGCGCTGTCATACTGGCAGATCGCAGAGAGACTTCTTTGTCCGAACTGCGTACAAATGGAATAGTTTGCCGGAACACTTAGTCTCAGGTGGCTTCAACCCACAGATGTTTAAAAAAAGCGTTAATCTACACCTCAGAACGCCAGTTGTTGTGGGACCCAGGTCTAGACCTAGGTCTTAAAAGGTATTTATGTGTTGTTGTGACACATATTCTAAACCCTATTACACAACACATTTTATTAAAAAAAAAAAAAAAAAAAAAAAAACACTTCAATTCCGATCTTTTCCGTTAACTTTTGGACAATCTTCGTCTAAAACAATTTTATGCGATACTTCTTCTGGTAACGCTGGCCCTGGTATAAACCAAAGCAATTTCGTCAATCTGTATTCAATAGTCTACATAATTTATCCCATCCAGGGGTTTACAGTTCCGTCGAACTCCTTACGGATAAGGTCATTTGGCAATCCATTAAAAATGACGTTAAAGAAATGGCACAGAGGCTGCCTGGCTTGCCAAAAGGCAAACATTTCTAAGCACATTCAATCTCCTTTGGGTAACTATGCCTATAATTGGTCCACTTCCTACTTCTGAGGACAAACGTCACAATTATTGACCGCTATACTCGCTGGCCTGAGGCCATCCCGAATTTACACAAATTTACACCAAATTTACACAATAGTTCAGCCAAAGATCTACGTAACATTACAGATGTTTCAGACGAAGTCATACGTGGGTTACAAGTTCTGGGACCAGAGGCTCAAACACGTGATCCGTGGTTGATTTATATTTTAGCTAAAAAATTAGACCACGACTCTAAGGAAGCATGGGCTCACGAATCCGCGGCGGTTGATTTTCCATCACTTGAGCAATTTTTCAAATTCTTGAACAACAGAAGCGATGCTCTGGAATGTCTTAACTTATCTGAAAAGGTTAGACCCATTTCTAAAAAGGTAGGAGCAATGGTTTCGCAAACAGTGATCAAAAACGAATGTACAATGTGTTTAGGCGAACATTACATTACCAAATGTGACAAATATCTTCAATTATCAATAGCAGAACGTAGGGAGTTTGCTTCAAATAAAAAATTATGTTTCAATTGCTTATCATCCAAGCATCAAGCAGTTGTTTGTCGTTCTAAATATAAGTGTCGCGAATGCAGAAGGCTACACCATTCTACACTGCATTCAGAAAGTACTTCTTCAACAAAGGATGTCGATCATGAAGATATCAGTTCTAATACACCATCAACATCTAAAAGCTTTAACACCACAGTACAAACTAAAGATATAAAGAACGAACAATTACAAACCGTTTTACCAACAGCAGTTGTGCTAATTGAAGACAATTGCGGAAACACACACAGATGTCGTGCTTTACTTGACTCTGGCTCACAAGCATCATTTATCTCTGAAAATTGTATCCAACGATTAAAATTACCAAGAAGCAAAGCCAACGTAAGCATCACAGGCATAACAACCGGCACAATGGTTTCAAAAGGCAAGACGGTAATAAACATGGGATCTTTGTATAATAGTAATTTAAATCTGGAAGTCAACGCTCTCATAATCAATCACTTACCAACCAACATTCCAAGTTACAACATCAAGGCAGCAGATGCACGCATATTGAAAAATTTTCAATTGGCAGACCCTGGTTTTTCAAGATGTGCACCAATCGATATTATAATTGGTGCTGACAAATTTTTCTCAGTCATGGAGAATGAAAAACAACAATTCAATTCGACTGTATTACAAAAAACTGTGTTTGGGTGGATAGTGTCGGGCGAACTAAATTCAATTAAATATTCAGGTTTATCAACCTTTATGGCTCTTAACATACAATTAGATATAAATATTGACAAAATATTACGTCTATTTTGGGAAGTAGAAGAACTTCCACTTGCAGGTACCCTAACACCAGAAGAAATTGAATGCGAACAATATTTCACCAATACTTACCAAAGAGGACTTGATGGACAATATATAGTCAAATTGCCGTTTAAAACGAAATCTGAAGATCTTGGAAATTCCCAAATAGTATCAACGAAGAGATTTTTGGCACTGGAACGTAAACTATCCTCGGATACTAAATTACGAGATGAATACGTAAAACAAATGCGAGAATACATTGAATTAGGTCATATGATAGAAGTTTCAGATTCAATCACAAGAAAATATTGTGACAAAACTAGTTACTATCTACCACATCATGCCGTAACCAAAGAGGAAAGCACCACGACAAAGGTAAGAATAGTCTTTGATGGGTCAAGTAAAACTACAACCGGCGTTTCACTAAATGACAAACTTTTGGTGGGACCAACAATTCAACCTACATTGTGGTCGATTTTGCTAAACTTTCGTACAAAAAAGATCGCATTGGTTGCTGATGTCGAGAAAATGTACCGTCAGGTGATCGTAGCTGAAGACGACAGAAGTTACCAAACAATTCTTTGGCGGGAGAAGCCAGACGATAAATTGAAGTGTTTTCAACTAACGCGAGTCACATTTGGTCTTGCATGTTCAGCTTATCTTGCTATACGAGCGATGCAACAACTTGCAGCAGATACTGAGAATGAAGATTTAAAACATTGTCTGCTAAATGAATTCTATGTAGATGACTTACTATCGGGTACCAACAATGTAAGAGATGCAATTGAATTGAAAAATAAACTAACAAGCTTATTAGCCAAAGGTGGATTTAAATTAAGAAAATGGAGATCAAACGTATCATGTTTTCTCGAAACGAAAGAAGATGAACACGCAAGTGATATTTGCAAGAATGAAATAGCAACAAAAACTCTTGGTCTGCAGTGGCACCCAAAAATGGACGTATTCACGTTTAAAATTCAAGATGAATCACAATGTGCCATTACCAAGAGAAAGATAATTTCAGAATCCTCACGCCTATTTGATCCTCTTGGTTTCCTTTCCCCTTCAATTGTCCTTTTAAAAATTTTATTTCAGAAACTATGGCTGTTGAAGGTCGACTGGGATGACAAACTACCAAGTGAATATGAAGAAGAATATTATAGAGTTCGAAATCAGTTTGAAGATCTTAAAAGCTTTAAAATACCGAGACACACTAACATTAATGGAGAAGTTCAAATTCATGGGTTCGCAGACGCAAGCGAAGTGGCTTACAGTGCAGTAATTTACAGCCGAACAATTACTAAAGATGGTGAGATTGTCAGCCAGCTATTGACAGCTAAAACTAAAGTAACACCAATCAAAAGGATTTCATTACCACGTTTGGAGTTATGCGCGAGTTATTTGCTAGCCAAATTGATGTATGCCGTTAAAGAATCTCTCCAAATTGATGCTGAATATTTTGCTTGGACAGATTCAAAAATTGTGTTGGCATGGCTTTCCACATATCCAGCACGGTGGAAGACATTTATAGCTAATCGGACAAGCCAAATATTAGACTATTTTCCTAGAAAACATTGGAACTATGTAAAATCCAACGAAAATCCAGCAGATCATGGCTCTAGAGGCATTACTCCAAAAAATTTAGTTAACTTAAAACAATGGTGGAGTGGTCCAGACTGGTTAGATCATGAACAAAAGAATTGGCCAGTAAATGATGAATCAAAATACACTGAATTACCAAACATCGATATGGAATACAGCAAAGCAAATCAACATGTAGTTACTTTAAACGCGAATTGTGAGTCAACTACTAATTTTTGGCTAGCAGAATTATTTGAAAGAGAGTTTAAACTGCAAAAATTATTTCGAGTAGTAGCATACGTCTTTCGATTCATACATTTTAAGTTCACTAAATTATACAAAAAAGATGAGGAAAGAAGCGGCACCCAGCTATCATCTAACGAGATCGAAAATGCGAAAACATTCTGCATTATGTGGATACAGCGAGAGTCATTCAACGAAGAAATACAACATATTCTGCGACATAAAAGGGTTAGTAACAATTCTAAGCTTTTATCTTTAGCTCCTTTTATAGACCCAAACGGGTTATTAAGAGTGGGTGGCCGTCTTCAGAATGCAGATTGTGACTATGATAGCAAGCATCCAATTATACTACCGCAGAAACATATACTTACCACGAGATTAATCTGGGATGTTCATTTATCAAATCTTCATGCTGGGCCAACATTGACAACACACCTTATCCGTCAAAATTACTGGATAGTCAATGGACGTAGCAAAGTACGAGAGATCACCAGAAAATGTGTTATATGCAAGAGATATGCCGCAAAAACCACAACGCAAATGATGGGAAACTTACCAAGTACGAGAACTACACTCACCAGGCCTTTTGAAAATTGTGGAATTGATTTTGCTGGTCCAGTACATTTAGTGGCAAGAAAAGGCAGGGGAAATAATCATACTACCAAAGGATACATATGCATATTCGTCTGTTTGGCTGTGAAGGCCATACATATAGAATGTGTAACAGATATGAGCAGTGAAGCATTTTTAGCAGCCATGAAACGCTTTACTTCGAGAAGAGGAATACCAAAAAACATATACACAGACAACGGCTCGAATTTCATAGGAGCTAAACGAATATTAGAACAGGCATGTAAGCTTATCGAAAATATTAATGACAATTATCTAATTACAGAGTTCTTAAGCAAAAATTCTATAAATTGGCATTTTATTCCACCTGCATCTCCGCACTTTGGCGGGATTTGGGAAGCTGCAGTTAAATCGGTGAAGGGACACTTGTTAAAAGCCACACGTAACGCAAATCTAACATTCGAAGAGCTGACAACGTTGCTATGTCAAATTGAGAATATTTTAAATTCGCGACCTTTATACACCACTTCAACCGATGATGACTTTGAAGTATTAACGCCAGCACATTTTTTGATTGGTACTTCGACTGGTTCGATTCCAGAACCATATATCATCACTCCAGAAAATCGTCTAACTAGATGGCAAATAATCCAAACTCGTATACAAGGTTTTTGGAAACGATATCATTTAGAATATCTCAACAATATGCAACAACGTCATAAATGGAAGACAAACAACGAAAGTTTAAAAATCAACGACATAGTGTTAATTAAAGAAGACAACACGCCAGCATGTAAATGGCCACTTGGTCGAATTATTGAAGTGCACGCAGGAAAAGATGACCTTATAAGAGCTGTGACTATAAAAACTGCATCGTCTAAACTACAACGACCAATTGTGAAGTTATGTAAATTACCAATTTGTTAACGGTAGACTCGTTAACGCGGCGGAGTATGTTAATGCTGATTTTAAAAGCTTTACGAACGTTTAATTGAATCTATATTAATACAAATGTTTAACTGAATTTATACTAATAATACCTTACAAATGTTTAAATTAATAATACCTTACAAATGTTTAATTGAATTTATATTAGTAATACCTTACAAATGTTTAACTGAATTATTTAAGTAATACTTTACAAATGTTTAATTGAATACCATACAAATGTTTAATTGAATTTACATTAATGCTAATACCATACAAATGTTTTAAATTAAAACTTTACAAATGTAAATTAAGGAATTAGAGGAGTATTGATAGAATAGCTATACTCTTCTAACATTAGTATATAAGCAATGAAAATTATAAACCAAATTCTATTCAAATAAAGCTTCAACAGAAGAAACAACCAAAAGGAGTAAGAATTTTATTGATGTAATTATTCTACAAATTGGCGATTTTGCACGCTCCAGTGCAAATATTATAATTACAAGGAGTTCTTGGGGTAAATACGTTCTAGGTCTACAAGAACGTAAACACTCTACTCTAATTGGATCGCTCGTTTCGCAGTTCCTTCAGTAATTGTAACTGATCAGGGTTCCCAATTCGAATCCTATCTCTTTAGTGAGTTGTCTAAACTCATAGGTTTCGTACGCAAACGCACTACTAGTTACAATCCTAAATCTAACGGTCTCATTGAACGTTGGCATCGGACACTCGAATCTGCTATCATGGCTTACGACAGGACAGACTGGACAAGGATATTACCTTCAATCCTACTTGGTTTGCGAACCACTTTTTGTGAAGTTTTTCAATCTTCATCTGCGGAGCTTGTTTATGGTACATAAATTCGTCTTCTGGGAGAATTTTTCAGCAAAAATTCAAATTTCATTCCTCAATCTGATTTCGTTTCACAATTGAAACAACACTTCGATCACCTTCGTCCCATTAATGCATCAAGGCACTGTTCTGACACAGTTTTTGTTTCAAAGCCCTTGATTATAGCTCACATGTCTTCTTACGCACTGACTTAGTACGTAAGTCGCTTCAGCCTCCATACGAAGGTCCTTACAAAGTCATTAGTCGCGATGAAAAGAATTTCGTCATTGATCACAAAGGTCAACACATGCGAGTCTCAATCGACAGGTTAAAACCTTGTTTTAGGTCAGAATCTGAAGATATCATCCCCTTCATTGTCTTCTAAACAAAATCTTAATCGCGCAGACAAAATTCCGTCTTCTACAGACAACGTCCAATCTTGTTCTTCGGACATCTTCAAGTCTTTACCTTTCACTTCCACAGAAGTGGGGAAACACAAAACAAACGCCACTAAAACGGCTAAAAAGGTAAAATTTAATCCAATACCGCAAACGTTCACCTTTAACCCTTCCGCTGCAACTACCCGAGCAGGTCGAACTACCCGAACTCTTGCTTGCTTTCTTAATGCTACAGCATTTTAAATCTCCTTTCTTCTGTTTTCATATCGTCACTAGGGGGGAGTGTTGTGGCGAACATCTAAATTGAAATTTTAAAAATTTCAATTTATTATGCGATGTTTTTTTGATTATAAATTTAAAAAAAACAAAATATTTTTCAGTTCTAATTTTTCCGCAAATATATAAAATTTCTCTAAATCAATTTTTTTAAAAAATTTTAGAATTATAGCAACAACAAAAGTTTTATTACCTTAATTTTCGATTATAATAGAAGTGAAGTATTTTTTCTTTACAATATAAAAATTTATCTCTTCTCAATGCTCTTACATTTCGTGTGTACCGTATCTTAAATTTAAAGTATGTAGTTATTTCAACTTTTTATAAATGGAACAATAGAAACAAAAATAGAAAGACAAAAAAGAAATCTTAAGAATTTGAAAATTTGTTTAAAAGAAAATGAAGTAGTAACAAGGAAAATTTGAAAAAGAATATTTATACAATTTTATTCATTATTTTATTTTATTCATGAATATACTTTTAACATACGGATATACTTTTAACTTGTTACGGTTCAGGTGGCACCGTAGGTGGTGAATAACGATAAGATATTTTCGCTATCAGGACACCTCCTAAATAACTAAAAATATTTTCAAACCAAACACTCTGCACTCTATTCTTTCTGTCTAGCTACCCTTTCCTACTCATTTCTATTATTTATCCACATAGACTAAACTATGATATTAGAAGCCAAATTCGAGTCTAAGACCGTAGTCTATACCACCAAACATAATTGCAAACAGTAAATTTCGATACTCCGCCTCACCAGTTTAGTACCTATATAATACCGATTTCAACTCGGTAGAAGCATTCGTTTGCTTAGACTAAACTAATAAAAAAACTATAAGAAATATTAAAAAGTTAAAGTAACACCCTTCAAATGGCTATAAATAGCTTAAGATTTGGTAACAACTATTATCTTCTGGATTTTATTTTAAACTCAAGTGAAGTTTCTAAAGTTCAAGTAAATGAAATTTTAAACGACAGTAACCTTGGTCATGCAACAAACGTTCAGAAAAATATCAAGCCTCGGATAAATTGTGTGTTGTTACAACATTAAAAAACAGATTTATCACAGAAATATTTTGTTATTTTATGTAAATTATAATTTAATTTAACAAACTTAAATATATTTACGGCAAATAGAAGTCTTAACTTGAAAACATTTACGAATAATTTAAATCCATATTGCTATTTGTAGATAAAAAGATAAAATTTAAAAAACTAGAAAATAAAGAATTTGGGAAAAAACGAGAATTTTGAACAATTTAACAAAATGAAGAAAATAGGTAATTAAAATTGAAAAATTCTTAAATTGCAGAAAATAAAGTAACTAAACAAATAAGAAATTTGAAAAAAATAAAGTGGCAAAATTTCAAAATAAAAACTAAAAATGTTTACATTGAGAAACATTAACATTTCAAAATATAAAATAAAACGCGTTAAAGAATAATAAATTTTTAAAACTTGGAATAAAAATTAAAATTCATGTTAGAGAACTAGATCATTGCAAAAAAATACATTAAGAAAACATTAAATCGAATAGAAAAGTAGACAACAAAAATGTTCTTAAATTAAAAAATTACTAAATCAAAAATCAAAATAATAGAACTTAACGTGGCGTTTATTTAGAAAATTTTAAAATTAGATAAAAATAAAAAATAAAAAACTAAAGGAGAAAAAAGACAAAAGATATTAAAAA
This sequence comes from Diogma glabrata, assembly GCA_963693315.1. Lineage (NCBI taxonomy): Eukaryota > Metazoa > Arthropoda > Insecta > Diptera > Cylindrotomidae > Diogma > Diogma glabrata. Next base: position 53,231,743 of record OY856187.1, on the reverse strand, counting down.
CCTTAGGTAATTGGAAAATAAGATCTTTTGAACAAACTAGGTAGTAAAGTTTCATAATAAACACAAAAAACATTTGAATGTTGAGAAACTGGGCAGTTAAATACAGAAAAATTCATTATACATGTGTTACATTAACATTTGAAAAAATAAAATAAAACAATTAAAAGATTAAAAATTTTTATAGTATTAAATAAAAATTAAAATTTATGTTAGAGAAATGAAGCATTGTAAAATAAGGTATTAGGAAAATATTAAATGAAAAAGAAAAAAGTGAATAAAATATTAGACAACCAAAATTTTTGAAAAAATTGCAAAATCAAAAATTAAAACGCTATAAGTAAACAAAATTGAACAAAAGTAAAAAAGTATCGGAATTGAGTCAGTTTTGTAAATATCGTAACAAAATCACAGCATTATGCTTCCAAAAATTGTTGTAAATCTCTATAAATCCCTATCTTCAATATGTCATTTTAAAAAAATTATAACTCTTTTGTGTATTATTATATTTCACCCTCAATAACAAAACCCAAAAAAGATCTATAAATGTAGATTCACATAGATTGACAATTACCTTCAAGGCATAATAAACGAAATAACGAAATAAGTCGATATATCAAATTCCTCTTGCAATCTATCAAAATAATCTTTGTCTCAAATGTAATATTGCTAGAAGATTAATGTGTCAAAATAGAATCGTAAAAGTATAAAATATTTGTAATAAAAAAACAAAAATTGTTGCAATTTATAGTTTTTGAAAGTATTTTGAATAAATCTATCTACATGTGGATATATCAAGTCGAGTCGATAATGGTATATGCACTTGTATCAAAACTTTTATGAAATGGTAACATTAAATATTAAACATTTTTTTTTCGAGATTTGTAACAGTTATTATTTGTTTTTCTTCAAATTTTCGAATAAAATTTATTGTGCTAAAAATTTTCCTAATTTTGTGGAACAAAGTTTTTCATTTTCTTTAGTTACCAGAAAATAAAAAAAAGAAACATGGAAAAACTTTTTTTAGTGTATTTATATAGCTATGTAGTTTTTGATTCAGTAAATTTATTTAGTTGAATTATTGTGGATTGAATTCTGGTTTTTTTGGTTTGAAGGAAGTAGTGTAAAATGTTATTTTTTATGTTTTTAATTCCTTAAAAGAAAAGTTTTATTTTATTTGGTTTTCAACTTTTTTTTCTCTATAGTTTCAATAGATTTACGATGTTTTATTGAAATTAAGTTTTTTAAGTTGGTTAAACAGAAAAGAATTTGTAAAATTTTATCGGTTTTACAGACAATTGGTTGAACTGAAAAAGGCAAAACAAATAAAGGCAGTTTTTTTTAAACTCGATAATTATTGCCTTAAACCATAAAAATGAATCATAAACGTCACATAAGAAAATATGTTGATGGTGGATGGTGGTTATGTTTTAGAAAAACCAAAAAATAATTTAATACATATAAAAAGATCTACAAACCGTTAAAATATATAATACCACCAGTGATAGAGAAGTATACAACAGACGATCTAGGTAGCAAAACAACATAATACGGTAAAAATCACCGAAGTTATACTTGCTATAATCCCCATATATATAAATGATAAATAAAAATTTTAATTTACATAAACTTAAACCTACTGTAATATGCAATGGCTCTCAACAATAGTGAGATTAGTTCAAAGAATAACGAATAACAAAATTAATTTATTGTTAAATAATTATACATGCTCAGAAAGTATAACAAAACTATCTTTAAAAACAATATGATTCGAACAATTTAATTTAAAACCAAATCGCCTCGTGTTCCAAAAAACATCTGACATAAACAAAACTTACAAAAACTTGACAAAAAAATTTTCCAGCTTGGAAGCTTTGAAAATACATTTATCTTTATCAAGAAAAAGGAAATATTAGAAAAACATATAGAAATCCAAAGTAATATTAAAGTTTTATTCCGAAATGGGCTTATCAATTTACTATGAGACATTTTTAATGCAGTAAGAATACTGGGTGGATTTTTGTTAAAGTGATAATAAGGAACGCTGATAACGTTACAATTGAGGGGATGACTTGCATGACCTGAAAGCTAAGATATCTCAAGCCGGGCAATCCACATCCATTGTTTATCATCCATTACATTGATTTTGTATTGAGGCAAATTAGTCTTGCTAAACCCTTCGAAAGCAGAAGAAGGAAACGTTTCAAATATTTCGGATAACTTCATATTTTTTTGAGTAAACAATTCGTGTTGATCGTAATTGAATCAATAATTTGATTCGTTCAACTATGGAGAATTAGTTTGTTAAAATTGAGATATTGCATACATAAAAAAATCCTAAATAAAAAATATATTATGTGAAATAAATGTTTGTTAACATAACAATTGGTCTGAGACTTACAGTTGTCTTTGGCGTCTACCTCTCGAAACCTTCGATTTTGGCCACTTGTTCAATACATAACAAATTGTAATCCACAAAAAATGTATAAAATTACACTGAAAAAAACATGTTCTATTTCCAATCGAAATGCAGTTGTCTCAACCTCACCGTGCGGTCAGATATGGCGAATAGAACTACGAAATTGTTTCAACAACTGTACGTTTATAGAACGATGTAGTTGAGACAATCACATGAAATATTTGTGTGAAAATAAAATATAGTTCAATTAATTTCAAATACTTCAATTTTAAAATGAAAAATTCATGATATAAGACAAAAGAAAATTTTGTTCATGGAAATAGTTATTAGTTTTATTCAACGACTGTTATGTTGGATGTAACATTTATATTTTAAATAAACCTCATTCTGTTGTCAGGAAAATATTTACATGTAGTTGTCCCAATCACATTGAAATTGTTTGCAAGTATTTTGTCTTTGTTTGAATAATAAACTGCCAACTTCGAGATGAGGTTTTCATTACTTTAACTTTTTTTTCAGTGTACGTAAACTGATTGACTGACAAACTGTTTGACGACGAAAGTTTACTGGTATTTTTGTACCTGATTTGTCCGAACTGTTGATTTCAGTGGATACCAATTCATTAAAACTACGTTAAGAAAAGTCATATTGTTATGACTACCTCGATGCAAATCAATGTAACAATTTAATTTTTGTTACGCACAATTATTTAACAATTTATTATTTTATGATACCGAAATTGTTACATTGATTTGCTATAGCAATTGCCAATTACAAATAAATAAAATATATTTAATAAAATTAAAAATAAAAAAAAAATTAGAAACTTACCAGAAAAAAAATATAAATAATTACAAAATGTAAACAATAATAAACATTTTGTCGTTTGTCAAAAATCTACAGATGTGAACCTCAATATTTTCCCTCATATACTGAGGAAATCTACTTTCTAGTAGGGCTTTCTGCCTTCTTCCGTTACATATCTTTAGAATAATATATCATTCAAAAATACTGAATGTGGAGGGAAATTTATAAAAAGTAGAGAGGGACCAATATATGAGGGATATATATATTGATGTTCTCTTTATTCAAATTCTTAAATCTATTTGAACAGTTTATTTGGGAAAATTGGACTTTTTTCAAACAACTCAAAATATTAAACCGGAAAACTACTGAATCTTTGACAAACAAATTACACTTGCAAATCTCTTATTTATGAATCACTTTGAATAATGTAAAGTAACTATCAATTAGCTAACAGAGAAAATAATCTAGCAGTATAAAAATAAATCAACAAAAATTATACAAATCAAAATACAAAAAGGCTTTTATTAATTTATTTCGTGAACGTTGTCTTCATCCAAAACTAGTTCTGTGAACAAATGTTGATTGTAGGCTGTAATTCATTTAAATAAACGTAATTCAATTTTATTAAAAGCATCATGAAATGATAAAATTAAATTAGTTCTGCTAACTTGAAATATATACCTCATAGTTTGATAAAATTTATCTACACGCCAATACGCTTTATCTACACGGTGTACTTCAAAGCCCAGCAAAATCATTAACTTATTTAGCCGCTTGCTGATTGACATCAAATTTATGAATATTTGCATTTAACATACATGTAACGACTTGGAATGAAGCGTCACCGTAACCGTTGGGTATAAAAAGTGTGTTGAACGGTTTCGTTATTACTTCACCTGAATAACTTTTTTCACGTTTTTGTTTTTGAATTTGTGTTTTCGATTTTTCATTTTCATTTTATTTACTAAATGATTTATCAAACTATTTTCACTAAAACTCATTACTTTCAAATAAATAAATAAAAAACTTCGATATCACAATTTAAACCAACAAATAATTTAATTTCATGTAGTAAAAATTTACATCTTTTTCTATCATTAAATTTACACAAGTTTTTGTTTTATTTTCAATTAATACTAATCATTTGATTTAAATTTATATATTAATCTTAGATCCAAACAATTTGATCGCTTATATATAAGGTTTCCTGTTTCCATCTCCACAATTCTACTTTTTACAAACTAAACAATCATTTATGCAAAACATGTATTATTAATTGAGTGACGTAACTAAACCGTCAACAAAAAAATGTTTTTGCACAGTAGTACAAACAAATGTCCCTACGCTTATTACAATTAAAGAGAATAAAATAATAAATTATTAGCGAATTTCTTTGAATATGAATACTATTATTTTAGAGTCAAAATTGAAAATAGTCCGTCATTACAGTATTAATGATTATAAAGTAACGTCGTTTAATCAGATGATCGCGATAACAATTAATTGAAAAGGATGTTGTTGGTGAAATCAAAGTAAAATACAATTATATCAGTTGGTTGACGCTGGACAAGGCAGCCTAAAAGTAAAAAAGAAATTCTCTTATTGTAAGTCATATTTACCTTCTCCATCGTCAATATGTTTCTGCCCCTTTAATTTAGCAATCAGCCACAGCGTTCCTGAAAAATAAATATTGTGTTCGTTTTGAAAGAATATGTATATTTATATATGTCATTTGTTATAGCATTAAAGTAAAATTAAGGTTCATGTTTTTGAACATTGCGACGCTGTTAACACCAGAAGGAATGTTGTGGGTATTATAAATTTGTAATTTTTAAGATAAAAATCTCTCTGGTCTTTCTATTCTTCGTGGCATCTGGATGTTCAAGGTGTTTGTTTGTTAAAATTAACGTTGTTTAAAACAAATAAAGTTTTTTTACTGTCTTCAAGTAGCGACATGTTTTTTTTGTATTGTTACTATAGCTGCAAGTCAATTGTTGTTGAAACCCAGTGCAAAATTTTGTAATAGACCGGGATGCAGCGTTGCAAATGAAAAAGTCATTTGATGCCGGTAGATTTTTATTTATTATAATTAATTAACTCCAGCTGATGATAAATCTGGCGGTCAGCTGCTAAAGTAGTGGGGGTGTGGTTGCAGGAGAGTTTTAAACTGGTAAAAAAAACGAATTTCAAAAGTAATTTGATGCCGCTTCAAAATTTGTATGATGCATGTTTACACCATAACAATTGAGAAAAAAGTGATCAGCTGATTGGCGGATGGGGGATTATAGGATAGCTCCTCGTATACATCAGTATAAAAATGCAATATAGTCAAGACCTTTCTGCATAGGATATTGATGAAACTTTGGCAAATGATCCAGGCTCACTTGAAAATGAAAAATCTGAATTCATTTTAAATTGGGACAAAATGACGGGGGGTCTCGCGAACACCTCTAAGTTTAAATCTTGAATAACTTCTAATCCCGACTTATGATCTTATGGAAACTTGATATATAAAGTTTTAGTACTGTTTCCAATATTTCTGCTTACCAACTTCCGGTTTGACACTTTCGGTTAAAAAGTTTTTTTTCCAGGTGTTTATCCCTACTGTAGCCTACAATTACCGAGCGATTTTCATGACACGTTGGTAAAAGCGTTCAAATAACATGAGAAAGATTTTATAAGCTTTTGGAGTACATTGGATAAAGGGTTGGGGGGTCCACCATACAACAGGTGGTTTTTTCCACAATGTTTTTTATGTTTTTTGGGAGCATAAAATATTCGTTCGGGAATGAATTTTGACGACACTTTGGAAAAAAATGCAAATATGTATGGCAAGGAACTGATTAGTTTGTGAGCGATAGTGAACAAAGTGGTGGGGTTTCCCCCAAACACCTGTTTTTGTTAAAGCTTAATAACATCTGTACCTGATAATCGAATTGGATGAAACTTGGTACATAAACATTTGGTACGGTTCACAACAGTTCTGCATCCCAACTTCCGGTTTTTCATTTCCGGTAAAAATTTGACGGCTTGCTTTCGAAATTTTTGGCAAAAAATTATATCGAATTATCACCGCCCTGGGGAAATGACAACTGATAATCTTCTTGACCAAAATAGTTTTCATTTTGTTTTTGTACAATCAACTTGGTTGGTATAAGTTATTGTAAAACTGCTCCTGCAACTGAAGAAAAGAGATTACTGTTACTCCATTATTGTTTAAATTTTAAAATTTATGCAATGTTGTAAAAATGAATGCCACAAAAAACTTAACTAATGCAAATAAAATAAATTAATTTTACCACACTTTGAACAATTAATTATAGTTAAATTGATAGTTAAGAATTTAATTACTTGTAGCATGACAACATTAGTGATAATCTTTTATTTTTTATTTAATTTTCTATATTGACCGATTACAGAATTTGATACAATTTATAGTTAGTATTTTCTATCTTTTGTTTATTTTTAATTATACTTTCATCATATGGTTTCAATATACAACCTCATTTTAACTTAAAAGAAAAATTAGATTACAATTATCCTTTCCATAAAATCCTTTTGTTTACAGAATTTGTTGTATGCTCTTGTTTAAGCCAAATCACAAAACAAAACAAAAAAAAACTTTTATTATTACAAACACAAAAAACGCACAGCGATTTCCTACCCATATAAACGCTACGTCGTTATTTCACATGTACTTCAAATGATAGAATATAGATGACGCTCATTAAAAACAACTTTTTGGAAATAATCGATGTGTCAGATGACAATAAGTTTTTGTTGCATCGTAAAATGGTATAAATTGGAAGAATTTGAGAAGATATTTCTCTTACCTTCATCAACCATCGAGATGACAACATCAAACACCAAGAAGGCAACGCTGGAAAACAGGTGAATATAGTGAATATAAGTGTCATAAAATGTTAATGGTTAACTGGATATATAAGTGTTAATATAGTATTGTTTTCAAATTTATATATCGTCATATTAGTATTGTGAAGTTCTCAAATTTATATATCTTCAAATTGTCATATTAATATGGTGAAGAAGATCTCTAATGTATATATTGTCAAATCGTCATATTATCTAGCAAAGATTCTTCATTTATACATTGTCAAATCGTCACACTAATATAGTGAAGATCTCAATTTTATATATTGTCAAATCGTCATATTAGCTAGCAAAGATTCTTCAACTATGTACCGTCAATTCGTCATACAAATATAGTGAAGTTTTCAAATTTATTTATCGTCAAACCGTCATATTAGCTAGCAAAGATTCTTCAACTATATACCGTCAATTCGTCATACCAATATAGTGAGGTTTTCAAATTTATATATCGTCATATCGTCAAATCGTCATTTATCGTCAAATCGTCATATTAGCTAGCAAAGATTCTTCAACTATATACCGTCAATTCGTCATACTAATATAGTGAAGTTTTCAAATTTATATATTGTCATATCGTCAAATCGTCATATTAGCTAGCAAAGATTCTTCAACTATATACCGTCAATTCGTCATACCAATATAGTGAAGTTTTCAAATTTATATATCGTCATATTAGCTAGCAAAGATTATTCAAATATATACCGTCAATTCGTCATACTAATATAGTGAGGTTTTCAAATTTATATATCGTCATATCGTCAAATCGTCATTTATCGTCAAATCGTCATATTAGCTAGCAAAGATTCTTCAACTATATACCGTCAATTCGTCATACTAATATAGTGAAGTTTTCAAATTTATATATTGTCATATCGTCAAATCGTCATATTAGCTAGCAAAGATTCTTCAACTATATACCGTCAATTCGTCATACCAATATAGTGAAGTTTTCAAATTTATATATCGTCATATTAGCTAGCAAAGATTATTCAAATATATACCGTCAATTCGTCATACTAATATAGTGAGGTTTTCAAATTTATATATCGTCAAATCGTCATTTATCGTCATATCGTCAAATCGTCATATTAGCTAGCAAAGATTCTTCAACTGTATACCGTCAAATCGTCATACCAATATAGTGAAGTTTCAAATTTATATATCGTCAAATCGTCATATTATCTAGCAAAGATTCTTCAACTATATACCGTCAATTCGTCATATTTACATAGTGAAGTTCGTACATTTACATCGTCAATTCGTCATATTTACATAGTGAAGTTCTTACATATATATCGTCAGTTCGTCATATTATCCAGTAAAGATACTTGAACTATACATCGTCAAATCGTCATATAATTTGTACCGTTAAGCTCGTCATATTCATATAGTGAAGTTTGTAGATTCACTTACCTTCAAATTCGTCATATCATCTAGGAAGATTCTTCAACTATGCATCGTCAAATCGTCATATAAAACTCGTCATATTATCCAGTGAAGATTCTTCAACTATACATCGTGAAATCGTCATATAATTTATATCGTTAAACTCGTCATATTATCCAGTAATGATTCTTCAACTATACATCGTCAATTTGTCATATTTACATAGTGAAGTTCTTACATATATATCGTCAATTCGTCATATTATCCAGTAAAGATACTTAAACTATACATCGTCAAATCGTCATATAATTGACATCGTTAAATTCGTCATAGTATCCAGTAAAGATTCTTTAACTATATACCGTCAAATCGTCATACAAATATAGTGAAGTTCTCAACTTATATATCATCATATCGTCATATTATCCAGCAAAGATTTCAACTATATACCGTCATATCGTCATACTAATATATTGAAGTTCTCAATTTATATATCGTCATATCGTCATATTATCCAGCCAAGATTTCAATTATATACCGTCTTAATCATCATAATCATCATTAAAGTTCGGTCAATACTAATTATCATCATTGTCGTCAGATCCATCATTGAAATCCAGCAAGTTATAATTAATTTCTCATAATGCTCAACTTTGGATCATCAGGAAGTACTTAACGATCATTTAACTTCTCCAATTAAAGGGTTTACTATCTTTCAATTAATTTATTAATATTAAAATTGGAATTATAATTGTTGAAATTAAAAATAATTTGATTAACTAATTTTTCTCTTTTATTACTATACCGTCCACTTAATTTTCAGTATTATTAGTTATATAGTGTCGCACCCAAGGCATTTAGCTAATAAGGTGGAAGATCCACCAACAGCTCTTACAATTCGCCTGAACTCACACAAAAACTTTCAAAGTAATACGTTTCAAAAACGGAATACGTTTCAAAAATTTATTGATTGTATTACTCATGAATTTTATACATTTATATAAAATTTTACAAGCTGGTTTCGACTTTAACTCAAATAAAAGCGGAACCGAAAAAGAATAGCAAACGATTTTATGTAATGTTTTTATACATTGAACATTCTTGTTTTAGAGTAGAAATCGAAATAGGCTCGTCGTTACAATAACTCTCGAAGTGCTACCCCATACGGGAGTTAAACACTAGTGTATTTAATTTACTCAATTGGGTTTTGATCTGACCCACAAAATACCTCCAAACTGATACCAACCATCATATAGAGCAATGCCTCGTCACCGCAACAGCATTTGTTCTAGCATCCGAAGTGAACCCTTCGATTTCGATGAAATTTCATACACAGATAGCCAATGACAAAATAAAAATACCATTTCTTTCGAAAAATGAAATTTCGCTCTGGGGATGGCACAGGGTGGCGGCAAAGTTTTACGGGTTGGCGAAACATTAGTATTTTTGACTGACGATTGCTAACGATTGACTAAACCGATGTAAGTCATTTATAGCTCATTAGAAAGGTAATTGATAGAACTTATAAAAATTTTTTTTTAATTTTTTAGTAATTTTTTAAAACTGTGTTAAACTTAAATAATATTTTCAAAGATGGCGCTGTTGAGGCTACCTCCACTTTTACAAGTTAAGTATTTGAGGGTGTGGATGCTTTTTTACATAATTGACTTTTTCTCCCATTTCTGCCTGGACCAAAATAATTATAGATGAATGTACCTGAAATATATTAAAACTGATGCTGAGATGTAAATAGTGAGAAAAATTATGTGAAATAAAATGCATGTTGGATAGAATTTATATAATAATTAACTTTTTATTTTTAATCTAAGTTGTGTAATAAAAATTAAAAACAATATACATTTATTAATAATATAAAATAATATAACAGAAATTAAAAATATAAAATAAATTTACATTGCATATTAACGACTTATCTGAAAAATCCTAGTTTTAGCTGAATTAGAATATATTTTTGTGAGCAATGTTTTTTCATCTTTGCGTATGAACGCATGAAATGATTGTGTACCTTTTATAGTTACAGCCTCTCTGTATCTTGCTTCTAGCCGTGACTTCATTTCCATATAATTATTTTTTCTGGTATATGGTGAAATGAAATTTGTTAGTTGTGGTAAATTACATGATGAATGTCAATGTGTGGAATGTGTTGAAAATCTTAAAGAAGGGGCTGATAAATTACATGAAAGCTATAAAACTAATGGAATTTTTTAGGTGAAATACATGCAATGGAATACCACCGATCGATGCAATTTGGACACGTTCATCGATTCTTCTTCAGCATTTATACATAAATTAACACACAGGCTAAAATTATTAATACCTCACCATTTTATGGCACAAAACAGTTCATGTATTTGGAAAACACAAAAGCCAACTTGAAAGCGGGAGAGTGCTTAGTAAGTGGCGATTTTTCGGAAAATTGCTCTTTTTTCATTCAAGATTCTGTGCAGAGTTATCATAGTAATAATTCGCAAGCTACAATATAACCGTTTTTAATGTATTATAATTCACCTACTAGTCAAGGTATCGATCACTTAAGTTTTGTCATTATCTCTGATATAACTGAATATGATAGTGTGGCAGTGTATCTATTCATATCACAAATGATTGATTTTATAAAAGATAAAATAAAACATCATGAAAAAAGTCTATATGAATATGACTGATGGTGCTGGATCTCAGTATAAAAATAAATATAACTTTATGAATCTATGTTACAACAAACCAGTTTTTAATATAGACGCAGAGTGGCATTTCTACGCTACCAGTCATGGAAAAGGACCGTGTGATGGAATAGGAGCTATATGGAAACAAAGTGCTCATCGATAAAGTTTGTCTAACAAGAATATTGTTCAAACCACTATGAATCTTTATGAATGGGCAACAAAATCAACAATGAATTTTGCATATACCAGTAAAAATCATTATACAGAAATGAAGTCACGGCTATAAGGCTAGATACAGAGACTGTAACTATAAAAGGTACACAATCATTTCATGCGTCCCAAAGATGAAAAAACATTGCTCTCAAAAATATATTCTAATTCAGCTAAAACTAGGATTTTTTCAGATAAGCCGTTAATATGCAATGTAAATTTATTTTATATTTTTAATTTCCGTTATATTATTAATAAATGTATATTATTTTTATTACACAACTTAGAATAAAAATCAAAGTTCACATAATTTTTCTCACTATTTACTTCTCAGCATCAGGGGCCCTATTCCCGAATACATAAATGTCATCACAATATTGTAAATGCACACAATATTGTGAATTTCGTATTATGTAGCACCAATTTGGTGAAAATTCAACACAATATTGTGAACCTGACAAGAACAATATAGTTACTATCAAAATAACAATTTTGCTTTATGTTTTGTGTGTTGACTTGTTATACAAATTTCATCGATTGGCGTAAAAATTAATTTATAACGCAAAATTAAGTCTTTAATAATATTAAATAATCCTATTTTTATATAAATATCATTAAAACATATTTATTTATTAAATATATTTTTATTTTATTTTGCATTTTTTAAGATTTAAAAAAGTTAGTTGTCAAAAGTACGAATCTAGTACTAAAAATCTGTTATAATTTTGTAAAAATTTGTTATAATTTGTTTTACACAAATATGAGTTACAGAATACCATTTTTAAACAAAGTTGTTAAGTATTTTGGTGAAATTGACAATATTGTCGATTGACAAATATGTGTTCAGGAATAGGGCCCCAGTTTTAATATATTTCGGGTACATTCATTTATGACTAATTTCGGACAGGTAGAAATGGGAGAAAAAGTCAATTATGTAAAACGCATCCACACCCTCAAATACTTAACTTGTATCCCCAAAATAATTAAATTTCAATAAAACAAGAATTCAGGCGGTTTTAGTTAAATAAAATGCATTTTTCATAAAACAAAAAATTGAAAAAACGGAAATTAAAATTTTGTAAGAATTTTATTTTCAAAACGAGAAATCATACCATTGGAAACTTTCTTTTTAGATTACGAATTAACTAAATATTTTTTTTTAATAATCCGTCAAGATTGATCATAGCTTTGTTGATAGGCAAATTTTGTTCCTTTAGTCAGTAAACATGTGTTTTGGTATTTATTGAAATTTTGTATAAAAACTACATTTTGCAATATGTGTCATCGGAAAAAATTGATCCTCAATATTAATGATAAGCGGAAACAAAAAACTAAAAACGTTACTCGCTGTGGCATTTGTTGAGTTAGATCAAAACTTGTTTTTTTTAAATATGCTATGTATAAAATTTATAAATTTTGAATTTTTAGAAAAATTTCTCTCATTGTCTACTACCTAAACGCAGAGTTCTGTATTGAGAAATGTTTGAGAAATCTGCTCCAACAAACAAGATAACAGTTTTAGGTATGTAGGATGTTTCGTTATTTTTTATTTATTATGAAACAATGATCCAAGTAGCAATTATATTTTTACTACGCACTAGTGCGTAATGAAGTAGTAAATTTTTATGACAAAAGTTATCGTGAAAAATTTATGAAAATTGGTGGATATTAAATATTATCAAATTTTTAACAAATACAAAACATGCGCATAACAAATATTCGATTAAAAAATGAATTTACGTATACAACATTTTTAATCATATATCAATTAACTTGAAAGGGTTTTAAAAAAATTCAAAGCAAAATTTCATCTTCACAAATTTGTTTTTGAGGAAGAAATCTCCCGATTTCAAGCGGTTGTACACCATCTAATATTGGTACTTTTATTTTTTTGTGCTTACAAGGAATTCTGTTTCATTCTCTTTTATCTGCAGACCATTTTAATGATGCATCAATAACTTTTAAAAGTAAAGGTAGTTGTATTGAGTAAATGTTTAAAATGTAACAGCAGATTATTTTAATTTAGTACCTACCAACTAGTACCTACCAATTATTTAGTACCTACAAATCAACATATAACAATACCTTGTCTAAATAAAAGTCTAAGTACAATAACATAAATTGTTTACATCAAATGTTGTGATTGTAAAAAATATTATATTGGACAAACTGGTGGATCTTTTGCAATACGATTCAACAAGAAATTATGAAAACGAAAATTCTTGCTTAAAACGTTTAGTTTTTGATAAAAACATTATGAAACATTATAATTAATGAAAGTTAATTTTTGATTGTTTTAGTTTGGAGTTTAAGGAAACTTTGTTTGGTCTAATTTTTTTGAGTTTTTGTATATTCATTTTGCTAAAATTCTCAAGGATGATTTTAATAACAGTTCAATAAGAGTTAACAGTTTAATGTCAATATAACTGACAAAATTAATAGGAAATAAAACTCAAAATAAATTCTAATAGACTTTTCATATGCTATCTTAAAAAAGTGTTTTTTATCTCAAAATTAAAAAAAATAAGATTTCTAGTGCTAAAAACAAAATTATTATTACTACAACTTTAATTGTTTAAATGAGTTTTTGTGTAAAACATACAAAGCTTTCCAGAAGGAGCTACTAACATGGCTAACAAAGCCAACTACTGTAGAGTTTTTAAAATTATACAATCGTTGTTTATCCAAAATTCTTTTATAGCTAAAGTTTTTTTGTTATGTTATAATAACAAAGGCAACCAAATAATTAAAACAAACAAATTGTAAAACAGAAACTATTATTTTATTATCTATCTGGAAAAATAATTATATTTCCTTTGTATACGTTACTCATACAAATACCTTTCAGCTAAACTACAAAAAACAAGACGGATTAATGTAGATAAATTTAATTTTAAACATAATATTAGCATTAAAATGTAATTAAATAATTAAAACCAAAATTATAACTAAAACTTTTACCACATGATTATAATTTTATATAAATATTAAGTAATAATAACAACAACTAGCAGCTATGTGGGCTTACAGTGAATGTTTGTATGAACCTCCACATAACATCTACATATGTAAGTTAGAGGATTTATAAGATAAAGGAAAATTAATGTTTGCTATATTCATTATGTGGCTTAGAAGGAAGTAATGTGTCATAGTTTATGAAAGATGGATGAGAAAATAATTTTTGAGGTTATGTTGTAGATAGGTATTTTTCGTGGTTAAAGAAAAATTTTTATTTTTTATTTAAAAAAGGACGAATCCATTTTGAAAACAAACGTAAAGTTTTAACCTCATCCGGTTGTGTTCTAGTTATTTCGATATCATCATAAACATCTTATCACACATCATATCTTATTTATTCACCCTAACACTTTCATTTTCGTTTTGTTATATATTCTATTAAGAGCATGAAATTTAGTGACATAACTAAGGAGTCAAATTTAATAAAAGTTCAAAAAAGTTCTCTTTTATCTAAGAAAGGTTTGTTGGTTTCAATTTTTTTTTCTTTCTAGTTTATGGATAAATAAATGTTGAATAGGGCAAATTGAATGAGTGGCTTCAAGTTTTTTTGTTGTTTGAACTTTTGAAAAAAAAAAAAATCAATTAGAGATTAGATTAAATGGTGAAAGGGTACTCGATAAAACTAGATTGGCTGATATTAATGGAAATACGATTAGGATGGATGTATAGAAAACATGGTGTGTTTGGTAATAGTTAATTCAATTTGTTTAGAAAATGAAAATGTAGTTTGAATGATTGGATTTTTTATGATGGAGAAAGCTCATGATGTTTGTTGTTTAATTTTTATGATTGATTTAGGTTTGATTTTAAAATGTGTTTATGGATACTTAATGGTGCCTTTTAGTTAACTGATCAAACTGATTCAATTTTGTCCTTAATTTTGGAAGGGGAGTGTATCACCTATAGTCAAGTCGTTAATTTGGCTAAAATCGATAACTACTCTCCAATGTTTTTGATAACATATATATTTTTTGGGAACTACTAATATAGGTGAGTTTCATAAACTATTACAGTTTTTATGATGCTATCATTCAATCCAACATCTTTTGAACGTGTCTGTTGTCTTTGAGTTTTGTTCCATGTCAAGGACGATCTTTCTTTGAAGCAAAAGGGATCTCAAGAACCGTAAACTCTGTATATATGTGCTTATTACTCTGGCTTTTATTTTATAAAGGTTGATCTGACTTTTCTATTATATATATTTTATTATATATTTTTGGCTCTGCTGTGTTTCCAAATTTGCTTAACAAAAATATACAAGTTAAATTTTTATTAGAAACATAAACAGTAAAAAACAATATGTTTATTAATAAAATCCAAATTGTACCAAATATAAAATAAATGATGCTGCATGGTCCATACTTTATATTCTTCTCATTATTGAAATTCTTTTAAACATCTATAATTTTTCTTTTCATGTATTTAAACAACTTTAACAGAAAATATTGAAATAATCTTCGAAACAAAAAAGATTATTGATTTTCAAACGTAATGACGAATTATCGTGACATCGCACTTGCGAACACTGCATATAAAATGTTTGCTTATGTTGTATTTGGTCAACTCTGTTCGTCGAATTTGTCATCAGTGACTATCAGTATGGTTTTCGTTCCAACAGTTCAAACACGACAATCAGACCCCTTCATTGGTTTCAAGCAATCATTTTAATTTACGGCAACCTTTATTTCTCTGCTTTGATATTTTTGATAATCTTTAGTGACCAGTGATAGCCTATAGAACCGACTGTAGAGTCTTATCAACATCCGAGATGAATTTTATGCTAACAATTTATGGTCGAAAGAATCATCAGATCACACAACTTCTTAGAGGCTACGACCTTATCAAATTTATTAAATCCATCCAAGATGCTTATATAGAAAGGTTTCTCATCAACCAGGATGACAGAATCAGTCGCTATGCCAAGGTGTGCAAGATTTATATGGCGCTTTTGTTATGACATCGTTTAAGACCTTCGTCCTATAGGATGTCAGAGTTGGAGTGAATTAGCTATGGAGCGAGATAAAGTAAAGCTTTGTATGGGAGGGTTTAGGAAGAAGACCAATAATATCTAATTTAAAATTAATTAAAGTAATGGATTTCAATTCGCAGTCTAACCAACCCTAAACAAGAGTTTGAATTATTCTTCAAACACATCAAAGGCGTATAGGATATGTTCTTGTATTGAGTTTCTGTAATGGCTGGAATCGTTTTAATGTTCAAATATAAGTTACAAAATCTTTTCTAATGTTGGTGTAGTTATTCTCCCTATAAGTGAAGGACTAATTTTGAGTTATGATCTTGTAAACATTAGCCATAGATTATAACATTACGTGGGTACACAAAACATTAACAGTCAACGCAGTTAATGCCGAAAAAACGTACACAAACTTTTTAGCCGCTGAATGCGGTTTTGTCTTGTCAAACTGTTTTAGTAATACCTGATTGTTCCGGTTAGCTAACTCATCAAACTGATTAAATTTAACGTGGCTAAAATCGATACCTACTCTTCAATTTTTTGAAAGTCTAAATATTTTTTAGAACTACTAATAGAGGTGAGTTTCAAGATACTGTCATTCAATCCAACATCTTTTGAACATGTCGGTTGAATTTTGTTCCATGTCAAGATCCGACTTCTCTATTATATATTTTTGTCCCTACTGTGTTTCCGAATTTGTTTTAAAATTACATTCAAGTTATCGTTGGCTTATATATTTTTATTAGAAACATAAACAATGAAAAACAACAAATTTAATATTAAAATCCAAATTGTACCAAAAATGAAATAAATGATGCTGCTTGGTCCATACTTTATATTCTTCTTATCATTGAAATTCTTTTAAATTTCTGTTATTTTTCTTTTCATTTATTTAAACAACTTGAACAGAAATTATTGAAAAAATCTTCGAACCAAAAAAAAAAGAGTAAGACAAATGAAGAAATTACGTGCGATTGAAAATGATGGTGGAAAATAAGGATACTTTTCTTCTATTTATAGTTATTTTGTCATTTTCAGTTGTTTATTGGTTGGGTTACAAAAGTTATTAACTGAAATCAATAATTTTTTTTATTTCACTATCCAAAAAAAAATTGGGAAATGGAAGATATAAAACATAACTACGTCGTAGGTAAAAAAATCATCAATCCAACTAAAATGATAATACATGAAACAAAAAGATAAGTTTGTTAACCTTATTTTGAGATCTAAGGTGATCCACAACTATGACATTAGCGTGGTAGATTGGCGAGATCTCCAAAACCACTCCTTTAATATTAGTAAAAATTACCTAAACCGACGAAATAACCAAACTGATCCACATAAATACAGATGATACCAATTTTGACAAAAGCTTTTTTTGAAGAATACTTAATTTGTTTATTTGTGGATTCATATGGTGCACTTTTTATTTATTTTTTTTATTTATTTTTTTTTTGTCAAATTAAGACAGTACAAAGAAATTACTAAAATCTAACACTTAATAACTAAAATAAATCTAAAATTTTAATACATATTAAAAAATAACAACAGAAAAAGAAAAGAATCAAGAATCAAACGGTATGCAATGTTTTAAAAATTCTTAATAAAATGTTTTTAAAACATGTCCGGCTCATATTAGTAGTTAAAAGATGACAACGTTTGTTCAAATTACGAATACATTCACTAATAGGATCAAAATACTTATAATCAGTATTGGAAATGCGTTCAACTAACAAACGACGAGATCTTAAGCCATAAATATTTTCATTCAATACCAGTGCATTGCACATATCAATACACTGAATATTTCTTGTTAACAAATCAAAGCCAAAGAGAGTTGATGATAATTCACGACGGTCTTCTAAAGAAATCATATTCAAAAGCAACAGTCTACTCTTATAAGGAGGTAGGTGAAATCCTTTGAATCCCAAACTTTTTAGTGCGAATATCAAAAATTGCTTCTGAACAGATTCAATACGTTTAATATGGTCTTTCCTAAAAGGAGACCAAATAATGCTCGCGTATTCAAGTGTAGGTAACACTAATGAACAGTATAAAGTCTTAGTTAGAAATATATCATCAAATTCTTTAGCCCTTCGTTTAATGAAACCAAGTAAGGAATGTCCTCTAGAGCAAATCTTATCAAGATGTTGCGCAAATGTGACTTTTGTATCTAAAAGTACTCCAAGATCGCGAACTAATGACGTCCTGGGGATCAGTTCACCAATGATACAATAATCTGAAAGAGAAGTAACTTTTTTTTTAGAAAAGGATATAATAGAACATTTCTTCACATTTAAAGACATACCGTTTTCATTGCACCATTTAACAACTATGTCAATGTTATTTTGTAGACCAAAGGTATCATGGGTATTTTCAATAACTTTATATAGTTTAAGGTCGTCTGCATAAAGATTATATCCAACTCCATTTAAAAGCAAAGTCAAGTCATTAATAAATAAAAGAAATAACAGTGGACCTAAATGACTGCCCTGAGGTACTCCAGATGATACATCAATAGAATTTGAAAGATGACCCAAAACTTTCACTTGCTGAGATCTACCTGTCAAATAAGATTTCAACCAGTCATAAATTTGTCCTCTAATTCCGTATTTATGAAGCTTGAACAGTAATAGCTCATGATCAACACGATCAAATGCTTTAGCAAAATCTGTATAAACAGTATCAATTTGTTTGCCATCAGCCAAATTCATTCTTAAAAAAGAAGTAAATTCAGCCAAGTTTGTAACTGTTGATTTTCCACGAACAAAACCATGCTGATAAGGACTTATAATATGTCTCACTTCATCGTACAATTTGTTTACAACCATGGATTCAAATAATTTAGGAATTGCTGATAGAATGGCAATTCCTCTATAATTTGATACATCAGATTTAATACCGCTCTTAAAAATTGGTACAATATAAGAAGATTTCCAATTTTCAGGAAACACACCAGAACTAAGTGAACAGTTGAAAATGGTATGAAGATGAGTTGAAATATTATGATTCAAAAGTTTAAGAAGCTTAGGAGTAATTGCATCAGGACCTGACCCTTTGTTAGAATCAATAGAATTGATTGCATTTTGAATGTCTGTTATTGAAAAACTAAGTTCGTCAATTACAGCTCTCTCAGAATTTTCAATGTGATTAAAGTTATTCACATTGAAGTTAATTTTCGGTTGGTACACTAATTGGAAATGCTTAGCAAACAAATCAGAAATTCCTTTGGGACATGAAGAAGTTTCGTTTTGAAAATTCATAACAGATGGAAAACCAGAATTATTTCTCTTATCATTTATAAAATTCCAAAACCTTTTAGGATTTTCAGTCATTTGTAATGCAATTTTCTCCTTATGTAAGTTGAATGCATGGATTTCATCCAATTTAAATTTTTCACTAAGACCAATGAATGCTTCGTAATCCGAATCCTTCCCTGTCCTTTTATACTTTCTATATGCTTTATTACGTTTGTTTCGCAACATTCTTAAACATTTATCAAAATGAGCAGGACATGTAAGATTTGTTATGATTTTCAAAGGTACATATTTATTCAAAAGATCTAAAAAAATTCTACAAAAATTGCTGCAAGTTTGATTAGCTTCATTCTCTATATAATAGTCTAAAATAGAAATTTTTGTTAATTCATGATTTAAATTAATAATGTCAGCTTTTTCAAAGTCCAAAACTGTAGTTTTAATATTATTAATAAAATTCTTTAAAGAATTCATTTCATAACGATATTCTAATGATAAAATATTATGATAAATGCTTGTTTTAGATGTAAGTGTTAAAAGAGCTTTATCTAATAAAAAATTCGAAGTTACATTGGTAAAAATAATATCTAATACATTACCAACACAGTTTTGAAACTGAGAAATTTGGCAGTAGCCAAGAGATAATACTGATGCCAGAAATTGATAATAGGTATCATTGATGTTTGAAGGATCAAATAAGTCGTGTTGAGTTTCGCTTGGAGTCCATATAAGATGACTCATGTTAGCATCACCAAAGATAAAGATGTCATCATTGATTGACAAATTATCGTTAACTTCGACAATGTTGTTTGCCAAGCTATTATATTGCGCTTCGTTAGATGAAGGAGGGATGTAGAAAGAACTGATGTAAAGATGTTTATCATTCAACTCCAACCTGCAAGCCACAATATCATACAAATTGTCGTCAGAAAGTGTGAGATTTACTGGCTGACTGTTGAATTTGTCATTTACTGCAATGAAAACGCCACCCCCAAGAGCACCAGAATGATCGATTTTCGATCTGTCTTTACGGTATATAGACCAACCTTTTGGTAATAACTCAGTGGTAAGATGTTGACTTTGAAGCCATGTTTCTGTGATAACAATTACATCGTAGTAACAAGAATCGACATCTCTTCGAAAAGTCGCCATTGTTTTTGAAGACCTCATACCTGACATGTTGTGGTAATAAATTCTTATCTTATCCAGTTGTTGTGGGCACGATTTCGAAAATTTGTTGCATTTATCGTATTATTTGCATGATGAGTAGTACTAGGTGCGCTATCAATAAAAGGTTTAATAACAGTACCTCTCTGCCATAAATTAGAAGAAATTAATTGATGGAAAACGTTTTCTGGAACACCTATTTTAAACGAAAGATAATTTGGTGGGTATCTCAGCTGTTTTGGTGTGATTTCTTTGCAGATGGCATTATTACAAACGAAATTGCCCATGACAAAATTCATTAGTTGAACATCGGTCGTCTTGGTGTGTAAATTTGAAACATATAGGTATTTTAATCTATTTGTGAAAGAACCCGTTTTGAAAACTGACTGAGAAGAAGCTGATTGTGGAGCAAGCTGCGATGGATTTATAAATTCTGTTGATGCGTTTGTACTAAATCTAACACCTTTGACAACATTCTTCTTTTTCATTGTCATTTTTTTAGATTTAGCTGTTTTAATTGCAGAAGAAAGAGATGTTGTATTTGCAGATGTTTGCGTTGGCTGGATTGAAGATGTATCTGAAGATAGTTGTGAAGATATGGGTACTGATGAATTAAAAGATATTGATATAGGTGTATCTGAGCTTAATGTTTGACTGTTTGATACAGGTGTCACAATCGAAATTGAATCTAGGACAGCAGCTTTGTTGTTAGTTGAATTAATATTATTATTATTATTTGATACTAAAGATGTAAAATTATTCTCATCCACAACTACAGTTTCTAAAATATTATCAAGGCTTATATTTTTATCATGTATATTTCCCATAATTGGTTTATCGCACATAATTTTAATATTTTCATCGACAGTTTTTTTTAAAGATTTTTCAAGTTCAATGACATCATTTAACAGTATTCCATTCTCTTGTGTTTTTAAATCAATTTTGCATATATAATTTAACATCAATTTCATGTTATTCTTTAAATTTTCGCTAGGTTCCGATTCACATATTTCACAAACATATTTTATTTGTTTAAAATCTTTAACTATTTTAGCCGCTGTTTTAGTGATTCCAATGCACGAACAGTGATAAACACCTCCACAAGAACCATCATATAATAGGTATTCCTGATTGTCTTGAATTTCTTTATTGCACTTCAGACAATTATCTTCCATTATTATTCCGAAACAACGAATATTAGTAAAAAACAGAATTGGAAGTCTAGCAACACACTGATATTAAAACTTATGGAAAATATAAATAAAACAAAACACAATATATTTAGATGACAAGGCAAAAAACTATTAAAATAAATTATATTGATTTGATACCAAAAAAAACTCAAAAAATTAATAAAAATTAATTGGAAAAAAAATATTTGAAATATTAAAACAAAAACACGTCTAATCTCTTTTAAGGTTGCTATGATGATTTAACATTAAAAATTGTGTCGCTTTAATTTATAGCTCCCATAAAGTTCCACTTGATCAAATAGTTGATGACTGCGGGTTTTTGCTCAGCGGTACGGCTAACGATTTTTATTGGGTGTATCTCGAACGGTCGCGGTGTAAAACTTGGTTGCAGCTTCGACAGGCCCTAATTGACCGTTTCCAAGATCGCCGTACTGACACCCATATTAAACACTCGCTAGAAAACCGAAAGCAAAAACCTCGTGAAGGATTTTTGGATTTTTATAACGATCTAGTAAAGATGTCTCTTGCGCTTAAAATCCCCTCTTCAAGACGGGGATTTGATGAACATTGTTAAGCGCAATATGTGGCCCGGTCTACAAGCCGAGCTCGCTGCCAAGAGTTTTTATGCATCAACCTGCTTATTCAAAAATGGGTAGCAAAAAAGGACCCTTGGAAATCTGTTCGGTTCGGTTCATCATCCAGAGAGTTTCTATGGAGAACAGCGTAGAGTAATCGAGGTCCATGTACACGAGGAATCCAATCCATTTACAGAACCCGACATGAGCATTTACCGAGTTTGATTTTAAGACTCGAATGTGGCTGCATTACGTAAACCCGAGATAGCAACCACACCTCTACATATGCCACAGTCCCAACCAGTTCCATCCCGCATGTCTCGGTGTTAGAATTGCCAGAACGGAGTGCACATATTTTACAATTGCCCACAAGAGCGATAAAGAACCTTTTGTTATAGGCATGAAGCTCAAGATGCTCAAGAAGCCAACCTGTATTATTTAAGTGGAGGAGCTTATCACCCGAGATCCCTTTCCAGTCCACTTCCTCCTACAACGGCGGCCAACGCTAACACCGACCCAGAACTCTATCGGCGTAAGTCAAAGGGGTGGAGCCTTCCCATCCTTCGATACATCTATCTTCCTCTGTCCTCCCAGCTCTTCCTAGCTCACTTATCATGCAATCTAACCAGCGAATCTCCAAATACTTTCAGCAAAGAAGGATCCTGAAATCTCAAGTGTCTGCCTCTATTTTGACTCTCAATCCTGGAGACAATCGGCTGTATGCTGACGTGCAAAATGCAGGAATAGCCTTAAGGAGGTTGCTAGACAGTGGTGCAAACATAACTGTCTTAGGAAGTGGTGCATGGCAGTTCTTGGGGGAAACCGGTTCAGAAAATGTCCAGGACACCAACGTGGTCGGTTCGTGTCGTGGTGGAATTTAATGGTAAATCCCAACTTATGTAAATTTTTCTCGCTCCAAGTTTGCAACAACCCATGTATTTGGGCACTGACTTCTGGAAGAACTTTGTTCTTCTTCTTTGTCCCCGACCGCACTTCGTATCCGAAGTAGCTCCAAACGATGAGTCTTTTATCGCCTCGAATCATCATCTTTTGGTAATAGCTCAATAACAACTGCTCGCCATAGCGGTGCAACAGTTTCCAAGCTCCAAATTACCTTACTCTTCAATCGACACATTACCTTACTCTTCAATCGACACTGGAGATGCCAATGCAGTGAAACAGCGTTACTACGCCGTGTGTCCTACTGTTCAGGCTGAGATGTACAAAGAGCTGGACCGCATGATAGCTCTCGGAGTGGTCGAGGAAAGCAGCAGTTGCTTGAGCTCCCCAATGGCAATGGTGTGCAAAGCAAACGGAAAGGTTCGTCTTTGTCTAGATGCTCGTAAATCAAATGAGGTTACGAGAAAATACGCTTATCCGCTCCCCATTATTGATAGTCTCCTTAGTCGCTTAGGAGATCCTCGATAAATTTCTAGTATTGATTTAAATCCCTCGATCTCGAGTCTAGGGAGAGAACCGCTTTTACTGCACCAGGTCGACCGCTGTACCAGTTTGTTGTATGCAACGCTCCCCAGACACTTTGCCGACTTATGCATAAAGTGACTGCTTATCATCTTCACTAACGTGTTTCTATTTATTTGGATGACCTGTTGATGACTTCGGCGTCGCTTGATGAGTATTTGGCGTTGTTATCCGATGTCGCAAATCGTCGTAAAGGTGCAGGTTTAACCATTAATGTGGGAAAAAAGTCGATTTTGTCTAAATGAACTGGAATACCTGGGCTATGTAATTGATGATGGTTGTTCGAAAGTAAATGCCGAGTAGATCAGAGCTATAACCGAAATCCCAGTACCAAAAACACAGCGATAAATTCGAAGGTTCTTCGGTATAACTGGTTGGTATAGACGATTTATTCAATTCTCACAACTATTCAATTCTCACGTCCCCACTTACGACTTACTTAAAAGCACAAAAAATTGCAATGGAACTTTGAGGCACAATCTGCTTTTGAAAAATTAAAAACATCTCTGGTATCAGCTCCGGTTTTGGTAAACCCAAATTTTGCAAAGCGATTCTATATTCAATGCGATGCATCGACAACGGGAGTAGGAAGTGTGCTCTTCCAACGCGACGAACAGAAACAAGAGAAGTTGATTGCTTTTATGTCATAAAAACTTAACGCGACACAAAGAAACTGCTCAACAACGGAAATAGAGTGTTTAGTTGCTGTTTTAAGCGTGAAAAAGTTCAGAGCATATGTGGAGGGATTCTCGTTTACGGATCATTTCAGTTTAAAATGGTTAATGCCACAAAAAGACCTGTCAGGACGACTGGCTAGATGGAGTTTGAAGCTGCAAAGTTTCGATTTTGAAGTTAAATACTGCAAAGGTTCGAACAACACGGTACCGGACACATTATCACGAGTTTACGCTGACGAACTAGCTGTAAAAGATGTAGAAGATTTTGAATTACCTCCATTACATATTGACTTATCTTCCGATGCATTTCTTGAACCTGAGTACCAAGACATTATTAAAACAGTTTAGACCAATCCAAGAAATACCAACTTAGTGTTACGTGATGGTAAAATTTACATTAACCTCACCCCCTTCTCAGACCTAGAAGAGTATCGGTTGATTTTGCCAAAAACTTTGGTATCTGCCGTTATTAAAAGTGCGCATAACCCTGCCTTCTCTGCATATCCTGGGACCACTAAGACCCTAGACAATATTAAGAGACTTTGTTACTGGAAAAACATGTGAAATGACGTCACCACATACGTGCGAAACTGTAAAACGTGTAAACAAGTTAAAGCACCAAATTATGTAACACGCAGTCCTATGGGGATTCGATCTACAACCTTAAGACCCTGGCAGCGTATTTATGTAGGCTTTATGGGTCCCTATCTAAGAGCTAAAACTTGTAATTCGTAGTTAATGGTCGTGTTGGATGACTGCTCTCGGTTTGTTCAACTTCGCGCAGTTCGTCAAGCTACTGCCAAGGTACTAGTAGAATACTTGAAAAATTATATTTTAAGCGTATTTGGTGTTCCTGAAACCCTTGTATCTGAAAATGGACGCCAGTTCGTGTCGCACCAGCTGAAAGACCTCTTAAGCCGATTTGGAGTTTCGCACATGTTTTATCCCAATCCCCAAATATGCCCTTCAAGCGAACACTTCTGAGAGAGTAAACCGATCGATCTTGGCCGCTATATGATCGTATATAAGAGATCTGGGACGATCATATGCAGGAGATCAATTCAGCGCTTTGCAATAACACTCATGAATTGACTGGACATTCACCTAATTATTTGGTTTACGGTCAACATTATTTCGGACATGGATCATATTATGCCCTAGCCAAGCATCCGAACGAACTGGTTTCACATGACTTGCACTTTGTATCAAAATCACAGTTGTTGTTTAGATGCTCCGAAAAAAGTATTATTTATTTATTTATTTATTTATTTATTTATTTATTTATTTATTTATTTATTTATTTATTTATTTATTTATTTATTACAGACTTCATTAGCTTATTTCAAAACTGCTGACCGTTACAAGCTACTCAGCAATGGTAGAACATTTAGCATTGGGGATAAGGTGTATTTGAGAAATTTCACGCAAAGCAACGCTGTTAATAATTACTTATCAAAGCTGGCTTCAAAATTCATAACCGCTTTTATCGATCAGCCCATGGGTAGCACTTCCTTTCAACTGAAAGGTACCGATGGGAAAATTTTGGGTGTATATCATACTGAAGATATAAAGCACAAACTTGTATACCTTAATCCCGGCTTGAGAATATCTCAGGGTGTGGGACGTCCCCACAATTTTTTACAAATTCATTGTAAATTTTTTTTTTACTTTCTATTCAAATTATCCAATTTCTTTCTTTTTCACATTAAAACTGAAACTGATTTACACTGATTTTAATTCTTTCTTGTAATCTGATAAAATGAAATGATTCTTGAAATCTGTTTTTAGTTGTGGGAAAATGTAACTTCGCAGAGTTAGTGGATAGCTGGAAACGTTTTTTTTTAATTTTGTTTTTTTTTTGCCAGTTAAGTGCATTCAAGGTAGGGTTCGGATAACACCGAGGTGAATACTTTGGTGAGTTGTTGGTTGGTCGGGAGTTTTGAGACGTGGGATAAGACGGTTATAAAATAAACGGTTGTTTTTTTTTTGTTTTTGATGGCGTTTTGTTCTAGTATTTTTTTTTTCTTTTCTTTTCTTTTGTTCGGGTTTTTTTTGTGTCTTGCTTATTAGTTCGGAAAAAGGAAATTAGTGAATTTGATTAATCAACTTGGTTGTTTAATAGTGAATAAAATTTTGGGGAAAAGAAAATTAGTGAATCAGATCAACTAATTATTTTGTTCATTTAAATTATTTGGAAAATGAAATTAGTGATTTTGATTAACTAACTCGTGTGTTAATACCATAAAACCTCACCATTATACTCGAAAAAGGAAATATGACCCGGGGATAACCCGCTATGAATTATGCTGAAACATGAAACATTCACTGGGAATGATTATGGTGAGTTTTAGTTATATAGTTTTTTTCATTTAATGTGATGAGTGAACATGTTGAGATCAGTATGGGCGACAGGTGGTTTGTGTTCCTTCAGAACACGCAACTACAAGTTCGCATAAACAGTGTCTGGTGAGGG
Organism: Diogma glabrata; assembly: GCA_963693315.1. Classification (NCBI taxonomy): domain Eukaryota; kingdom Metazoa; phylum Arthropoda; class Insecta; order Diptera; family Cylindrotomidae; genus Diogma; species Diogma glabrata. The sequence goes on along the minus strand of OY856187.1, from coordinate 53,204,532 downwards.
CTGAGAACATGGCGCAGGGATTAAAGGTAAGTAGGGACGGCTGTCTGCGTTTCACCATCTTGCAACCACTCACTTCTAGGGTTTCCTGACTGCCGATTCAAAGGTAGATTGTATAACCATAAGAGCAACATAAAATTAAAACAAAACAACAAAGCTCTCTCCCAACACGCTATTGATAATAACCATCGTTGGAATTTCGAAGATGTTGAAATCATAGACACCGAAAAATACAAGAAAAATAGAGAAATTATAGAATCGGCTCACATATATATAAATAAACAATCAACAGTTAATTTTAAAACGGACACATACAATTTAAAAACACCGTACATACATCTGTTGAATACTTTTAAATTTAAAAAATTAAAGAGGTTGTTTTTATAAAAGATATTCTCCTTCAAAATTAATTTACTCAAAACATTTTTAGAATTAATCATTATTGTGTGTGTACTGTAGACCAATTGTTAATTTATTTAACTTATTCGTTTTGTCTTTTTTATCAAACATTTTGTATTATAATTAATTCTGTGATATAGTTTTTAATTTTTAATATGTGATTTTAATTTTTTATGTTACATTATTTTTTAAAAATTGTTTTTACAATGTAAGTTTTTACAGATATTTGTTGTGTGTTTTTTTAGACAATAATTTTTAATTCATATTAGTTATATTTACATATATTTTTGAAAAAAACCTAACCATAATCCCTATATTTTTAGATTCAACTTGATAATGCCTATGTGGCGAAATATCGTTAAAATAAAATAACAAAAATAATAAAAAAAGAAAGAAAAGTTAAAATATTTAAGATTTAAATGATTTTTTAATTTAAAAAAAAAAAAAAAAAAAAAAAAAAAAAAAAAAAAATTTTTACTGGCTGAAAAAAGGTGTAAAAATAAATTATCTCTACTCAAAAAACAAAAACAGCCGAAATAAAAACTTTTATAACAATTCAAACCCACGACCGATATAGACTGATCCAGGTCGATAGAGCTGGAATCAGGCAACGGTCAGGGAAACAAATTTATAATTTTTGCACTGCTAAACTTTACAATCACTTTACTAAAATTGTAGATAGTGTTGGACTATAGGCTTTAAAATTAGGAAATAAGAATTCCAACTTTCATAAACAAACAAAATGTTAAATTAAAAATGTAAATAAAGTAAACAAAATGTAACATATTTGTAAAAGAAATATGTTACTGTTTGTGACGGAATGTGACATTGTGACAAATTTGACAACGTGACGTGGTGACGAACACGGACGATTTTTTCAAAAATAAAATTAAAATTACGCTTTTCGAGATATTCGTATATCTGGAAGTTATCGTTTTTTTTTCAAAATGGTCGATTCCAAAATTAAATTGTGTCTTGCATTTTTATGATTAAATGCAATTTTCTCCAAAATCGAGTGGTTTTGTATATCATACACATTTTTGCCTTAAGACTTATCATCTAACGCAACAAAATTTGTTATATTTCTAAATGATAGTTTTCATTTTCTGTCATTTTATCGTTTGTTTTTTGTTTCAAAAATTTTCATGAAAATGAGTTTTATTTTTTTTTTGTGTTGACAAAATTACGAAATCTTCTTTTTCCTTGTTTGTTTACTATTTACAACTTTAAAGTTTTTGTTTATTTATATTGTTTGTGTTTACTTATCAAACATGAAATTAAAATTTTGTTGATTGTGATGTATTTCTGAATGATGCTCTTCTGTGTTTATTTTGAGGGTTGTTTGTTGAATTTCGGAAGTATAAATTTACAGTGCTTCTGTTGTTTTAAATTTTCATTTAAGTTTTTTTTAATAAACTTTTTTTTTTCATAAAATATGTTTGTAATAATATATTTGTTTGTGAATTCGTTTTAAATATATTCAAAAAAAAGGAAAATTGCTGTGGTAAAAATTAATTTATGGTTAGATTGTTTGTTTTAAAATTAAATTTGCGGATGTGATAATTTCGTTTTAAAAATATGGGAATTGTGATGTGGGAAATGTTTATCGTTAATTTGAAAAGCTTGTTTTATATTATATTTTTGTGGCTCATACTCTTACTAATAACATCATTAAAAACCGTCAAACTAACACGTAACTAAACTCCAAACTATTTTCCTGTCACATACAATATGCATTGTAATAAATTAGAGTAATGTTTATTTTGCAAACGTAATACAAAAAACCTCGAACATAAAAAAGTTTAAGGTAACAAAACTTTTAAACATAACAGAACCCAAATGTCGCAGCTATAATTTTTTTTTTAAAAATTGAAGTGTGAGAGTTGTAACTTTTTACAAAAATATAATTAAAAACTTTCTTATAGTTTTCAATAAAAAAATAATTTTAATAAAGAAATGAAGATAGTGTGCAGGCAGAAAATAAGATTTTCACAAAATAAATTTTACTTAAGCACGAAAAAGTATAATAATAATTTCATCATAACTTAGAATTATGACTGTGAAAAAGTTTCGGTAATTATCATTCTATGTTTTGTATGTTAAGGTTTAATTGTATGTTATGTCATTCATATCGGTGAAATTTAATATGGAGTACCATTCTTTCTCTGTTCCTCTGGCGTTCTTTTTCATGATGATGAATAATTCAATTCTTTTAGTATTTCGTTTAAAATGCAATATTTAAAAATATACTTTTTAATATTTTTATTTTTAATTTTATTAATAATAATATAATGATAAGAACATAAGGTATAACAAAATGATAAAACCAACAGCACCAAATATAAGAGGATTACCAAAAATACACAAACCAGATACATCGATAAGACCATTAATTAATTTCACCACAGCACCAACATCCAGAATAGCGAAGTACATAAACAAACTATTGAAGTATCACATAAATTTCATAACAGTTATTCAGTAAAAAATAACACAGAATTAATCAATAGAATAGAACCAATAATAATACCTCACAGCACAAAATAAGCATCGTTTGATATAACCAACATGTATCCTAACATACCAATAAAAGATACAATAAATATAACAAAAAATATGTTAATAAAAATGGTTTAAACCCAACATATACCCAAGAAATAATAAATATATTAACTGAAATAACAAAACAAAACTATTTCACACATAACAATGAGAATTATCAACACACATATGGATTTCCTATGGGGAGCCCACTATCTGGAACTTTAGCCGAAATATATCTCAACGATTTTGAAACAAAATATATACATAATAACATAAATCCACACAAAGAAAAAATCATTTATTGGTATCGCTAAGTTGATGTATATAATTTTATTATTCAAAGGAACGAATAGACAGCTTAATCTATTACACCAATACATAAATAGCATAGAACCTTCCATTAAATTTACGTTAGAGAATGAAGAAAATAACACAATAAATTTTTTGGATTTATCAATCAAAAATGTAGATTCAAAACATACATTCAAAATATTCCGAAAACCAACCCAAACGGATCAAACAATAAATATTAAAACACATCATCCATACCAACATAAACTAGCTGCATACAACCACATGATCAATAGATTGAACAATATACCAATGAATCCAAAAAATTATCAAGACGAATTAAATAACATAAAATAAATAGCCAGTAAAAACGGAAATAAAAACAAAATAGTTGACACATTAAATAGAAAACATAATAACAAGAAAAATTTGCAAACCCTAACAACATTGAAGAATGAAGAAAACTTAGCAGGCAAAAAATACATAGGCGTAAGATACAATAAAACATCATTCAAAATAATGCAAAAAAATTTAAAAAATATAGATATATTGCAGCTTACAAAAACAAAAATAAAATAGAAAATTACCTAAAAACCAAAAACACCAAAACCTTAGACACAGGTGTTTATAAGCTTACCTGTGATGACTGCAGTAATTTTTATATAGGTCAAACGGGGCGGTCTTTCACAAAAAGATTTATTGAACACACCAGTAAAATTAATATAAGCGATCCAAAATTCAGATATGCCCAACACTTTAAAATCGAAAAACACAAATACACTAATATTAACACAAATTTAACCATATTACATAAAAAAAGATATGGACAACATTAGGGTTTCTAAATATCCGACCTATTTGATTATCCGGATATCGAATACATAAACAATAAATTATCCGGATAATCCGGATATCCGGATAGTTAAACAATAAATGAAACATGTCTTTTACTTTGCGGTATTTAAATCATTTATGTATATTTTTCGTGTATCTATATTAATTAATATTTATACATAGTCACAAAATAACAAAAAAAAGAACAAAATCATAAATAATAATAATAAAAAATAAAATTATTGATAAATTCAATAAAATTAATGAAGTTATTGATGAATTTGTAAAAATGCATATTTTAGAAAAATTATTGCATTAATTAATTAATTATTACAATGTCTCGAAATTGAGTCGAGTTCTTATTTTTGTCCTGTTAAGACCAGCAATTGAAAATGCTCGTTCCGTTGCAGTCGATGTAGGTTTTATTGGTAATAATACGCAATATAGAATATTTAAATTGCCCGTCCGTTTTTTATAATTATTTAAATAAATGAAATCTTTTTTCAGCAATATGGAACGTCCTTCATTCTGCTACTCAACATGAGTAATTAACACAATAGCATTCTCAAGTACTTTCTGCAGTCACGATTTCTTATACAAACTTCACTACCTAGACTTTCTTCATCTTCACTTTCAATAGTAATTTCACTAGTGATTTCCTCAGAGTCATAAGCTCTCATAAACTATAAATAAATAGCCAACGCTTCAGATTTTATGGACAGGGCCACAATAAATATATTATAAAATATTATTTTTTTAAAATTAATATAGCATTAAATAAATATTAGTAAAAAATCTTTACACTGCAGATTCACGAAGTGTTTCATAAAATATTCAATGATTACAGTTTTCAAAACATTAAAGTTGTTAATACATTTTTAAAACCTATAGTCACTTCACTGCAATAACAAACTTTGCAACGCAAGTCAATATTTATTTGAACATTTCAACGCAATTTGATTATTTTTTACAAAATAAAAGGTTTTTTAATATTCGGATTGTCGCAAAAAAGTATCCGGATAATCGAATAGTCAAAATATGGTTGAATAATCCGGATAATTCGATATCCGGATATCCGGATTAGAAACCCTAGACAACATCTAGATAGATTGGAAGAAATAGAAATATATGAACATTAAAACAATAACAACATTTTAAATGATAAAATCAACACTAAAACTAACAGAATATATGACATAATAATAAAAAATGGCAGTTGAAATAGTAAATAAGTAATAGTTTATGCAAAAATTGTAATAATAATTTAAGAACTGAGAATGACGTAAGTCATATTATATTTGTTGATGGTGGCATCCACTAAAGAACCATAAACTTTAATTTGGTTGAAAATTGGTTGTCATAAGCTCAATCTGTTGAATTTAAAACGCACATAACGGAATGGAAAACCTGTAAGAAATTTGTTGACAGAAGGGCTGCTTGTTTATGTAGAGCAGTCAAATACAATTTTATACTAAATAAAGAATATGAATATTAAGGTAATTATCGGTGGTATCAAACACTCAGAAACCAGTCAAGGGATAGTGGTAATATCAAAAACAAAGTTAAATGAAAAAGTTTCATATGCATTCCAGATTTCACAAATCATCTGTAAGAATACTGTGGGTTTAAATATAAGAAAAGCATTAAAGTCAAGACGGGCTACTGAATTGGGCTGGGTGTGTGACGAACAGGATCACATTATATTAGTGGGTAAAGAAAAATAATCAAAGAAAGATAAATCCCAACATTAAAAGCAGCAGTACGAAGTTTTGGTATTTGATATATAGAACGTCGGTCCCTGTTTCACACGACTGTTCGAACAAAAAGCGTAACTCTTCCTTCTTTCTGTGCTACAAAAACCATTTGAGGTACTTTCTGTGAATCTGTCTTTCTAAAGTAAGAAGGATGTATTAAAGCTTCAAACAAAAACAAAAGGATGCATTGATAGAGAAAGCAAACACATCTCAAAATTAAATTAAAACTGGTTTCATCAGGAAATGGTTTTGATAGACCAAATGATCGAAGCTATTTTAGATATAGGTGTCAAAGAGATTCAACTTTGGTATGACGTGCATAATGTTTCTAAATCCCAATAATATTCCAGCATTTTCTAAATCCCAATAATATTCCAAAAATTCTTAAAAATTCAAACTTTTTCCAAAATTCTAAAAATATTGCAAAAATTATTACAAAATCAAAAATTAAAATTTTTTTCAAAATTTCAAAAATTATAATAAAATCAAAAATTCAAAATTTTTCAAAATTCTAGAAATATTCAAAAAATTCTAGCAAAATCGAAAATTAAAACTTTTTCCAAAATTCTAAAAATATTGCAAAAATTATTATAAATTCAAAAATACAAACTTTTTCAAAATTCCAAAAATATTTCAAAAACTATAACAAATTCAAAAATTTCCATGTCCAACTTCATTTTAAATTACATTTCGTCATAAAAACAGCTACATTTTTGTTCCAAAAAAATCGCTAAAAAAATAAATGAAATCATTTTTTGACAAACTTGACATAATTTTTTTGACAAACTTATAATGCCATAATTCTCTATAATAATAATAAATTTTCATGTCATACAAACTATTAATTTTATTTTTTTCTAAAAAAATTGGGTAAAAAATAAATAAAAATCTTTCTTTTGACACACCTGACAACATTTTTTTGATAAACTTATAATGCCATAATTCTCAATAATAATAATAAAATTTCATTTCACACAAATAATTAATTTTTTTTTTCCAAAAAATTGGGTAAAAAAATAAATAAAAATCTTTCTTTTGACACACTTGACAACATTTTTTTGACAAACTTATAATGCAATAAGCTAGTTTTTAGTCTCACATACCAATCCCTACCATCAAGATTTCTCCAAATTTAAAATGAACCTTTTTTAAGCCAAAAATATAAAAATTTGTTAATGATTTACTAATGATTTTTTTGACACACTTCCGGTACAGTCATCGAACACAGCGTCCTTTCGGACCTATCCCTTGAGTATACCTATTTTTAGAAAAAAAAAATTTTTGAAATCCGTCCAGCGGTTTTCTCTGCAGCGTAGGTAATGACGGACGGCCGGCCGGTCGACAAACAGACATACATTTTTTTTTGCTTTTCTAGAATCAGTAGGTCCTAAAACGTCGAGAAATGCCAAAAAAAGTGTGGGTAAGAATTTCACTTTTGGCTCATGAATATAATAATTAGGTTTTTCAGACCGAAGTAATATAGCGAAGCCTCAAGTGATTTTGTTTCTGTGTGTTAAGGGGATGGGAGTGGGGAAGGGTGAAATAAAGGTTTTTTGACCCGCGTGAGTGAGGTGTCAGTTGAAAGAGTACCAAAACTAAGAAACAACACATTTTTCTAGAATTTAGAATTTTGCGATTCACATTTCTTGAATTATTGTCAAAAGAGTCCTATTTTTAGTGTTAACACCTCCCACACCTTAAATTTCGTCGTTAATTAACGGAATCTAGTCGTTCCTTAGCTACCATAAACAGCTATGGATAACATTTAACCTAAAGTAATATTTTTTATATCATTTCGGTCAATTTAGATAAGATTGACATTTACAATTGATATTTACGATGAACCATTTATATTTTATGTGTCTATGGTCTGGCAATATAAACACTTTACAACACAACTTTATGTCAATTATTTTGATATTGTGCTTTTTGCATTCACGGAACCCTTGGCGAGCGAATTTTATTCGCACTTGTCTGACTTTTTTTTGTCATCACACCAAAAACATTTCGGGTATGAGCTAAAATCACGTGGGGTGTTGGGCGCAAATATCATAGTTAGTCAACTACTTTACAACTTAAATATATAGAGTGTTATTTAAGAACTTTAATACAATGCTCTAGGCTTAACTGAAGAATGCATTTTACCCAAAATGGAACCAAGGGGTTCGACAGGTTCGCCCCATATCTTTATTCTCCATGCATATTTTAATTTAATCTGACAATCTTAAGACAGAAAATTTCAATTGTTATAAAAATCTACCTACAAACATTGTATTTTTGACTTGAAGATTTACGAAAAACAAAATACTTGAACTTTCTTTTTATAACAAATATAAATTTCATGTTTCATGACAACGCTTTTTGCTGGCTTTTCCTCTCAGCCTCTCTCTTACAACCATTGTTATCGTCTCTTAAATGTTAATAATACTAATTTGTTTTTTTCGTTTTAGGTAAGCAAAAACATTTTCAATGTGGAAAATTTGAAGCAATATAAAGTAAGGTAACGATTAAAAATTATCTTAAATGTCAAGTTCTAGAGATCAATGTGCAGTTGTAGAAGGACCAAAAACAAACTTTATTATGGCAATTTATCAAATAATTTAATAAGATTAAAACTGTTTCCCACATAAATTGTATTGACAAATTTACAACATATTGGTAAACCTTCAAACGACGACTTTATTTATAATCTTATCCATATTCTTTTCCATAACATACTGTTATTATAGAAAAACATAGTTTGATCGTGAAGATGTGCTTGCTATGCGGTTTCATAACATATGGTGTGAATTGCTTTTCTTTCCTAACAAATAAAATTATAGCACAAGAAAAACGTTTCTTCTTAATCTTTAAAATTTTATTTTTTGTTTGCTTTCTTATGTTTTATTATATTTACCATCGGAAAGTTTAACCTGAATGTTGTTGAATTAAAAGTTTTATATTGTGATGAAACAGATTTTTTTGTGCTCTTGATGTTTGTTGGAAAAACTATGAGGAAACAAATACAGTTATTGAAAAGTTAATACAAGGTTATCGTGAAAGCTTTATCGCAATTTATTGCAAGATATGTGATAAAACATTTAATACATCCAACAATGTAAAATCGGACGAAAACTATGTACTCTCACAAAATTTAAAAAAAAATATTCATATATTACTACCACGGCTGTCACGAATAAAAAAATATTTACAGTTAAATTCACTTGTTGATAATTTTCTCGAAAACATAAAATTTTTAATTAAACCAAAAATTAAAATAAATTTTTTTTTTAGTTTTTCGTTTATTTAATTTTCACATTTTTGTTTAATTCCTTTTTGTCTGCAGCTTTTCGAAAAAGTTATCGAATAAAATCTTGTTGGTTTTTTTTTCGTTATGTGGAAATTGAATGTAATTTGAACTTTTTAATTAGTTGCAAATGTTGTAATTTTTTTTGTAAGTTTGGCAAGGGTTTTAGTTTAACGGTGAGTTAAGCCCTTGGTTCTCAAACTTTTTGAGGTCGCGGAACACTAAACTCTGATATATTTTTAGGCGGAACATCTACAATACAGCATACACTTTACAACAGGGGGCGAGGGTAGCTAACATTTTTGAAACCAAAGTGCAATAAAAAACAGAATAATGTTTGCTAAAACACTCCATTATTTACTACGTTTTCATGCTTAGTTCAAAACGATTTGAAAACCAAATTCGAATTCAATTCACCATGAAAACATCAACAATTACAGTTTTGAATACTATTTATTTTTAAATACGATCTCGATTTTTTTTGGGATCGTATCGGTATCCAAATATTCGAAAATACATGAAAACGGAAAACTGGATCGTGTCATGCGCAGTAAAATGTTTATGTTTGTTTTTAATTACAAAACAACTAATTTCACATTGATTTATAAAATGTTTATTTCATTAACGTTATTTAAAAGAAAAATACAATTAGGCCAATAGAATTACGGATTGTACGTGTTGTTGTCGGTAACAGGTCAGAAATTTTTTTAATCTCTGGGGTAGGGTACTCACATAATGGACATGCCGAGTCCACTCGCCCAGCACCTGGGGACTGGAGTTATGCAACAAAGTGTGCTTGAAATTTTTTTTTGCTTCTTTGTAAGCGATATAACTCGTAAATGGTGCACTTTAGGATGCTGGTGGCGTGGAACTTTTTTGCTCCTTAAATGTTTTTCTATAACTTAAAATAAAAAAACAAACAAAAATAATTTGTTTTGTTGCAAATTTTGTAACGGTATCTAGATGATGTATTAATTAATTCCAGAAAGATCACTTGGTACTTCAATTTGTATAGCTGGGTTATAGCTCTAGTATCAGAGTTCTTTTTATGATCCTGACCGTAAACAAAGATTAAATTTATAATGAGTACCTTGTTTTGTAAAATTAAATTAGTATTGTTTATCCAAAAAATTATTTGCATACCCAAGATTCGCGAGAGAGAAAGAGAAGAGAGAGATCATTTACTACACCGGAAAAAAATAGTATCTATCTCATATTATTTGGTCGTCTATCGTTGTAAATTTATTTTTATATTTCTTTTTAATATCAAGATAATCACAAATGTGATTATAAAATTTAAAGTTTCTATGTACAAAATGAAGAATAAGTAACAATTACTAAAAAAAAATTTTAAGTTATATTTTAAATTTCTAATTCTAATTTATTTCTGTTTCTTTTTATTTTATTACTGATTTTTATTTTAAGTATTATGTTGGTTCTAATTTTTTTTTTCTTTTTTATTTTTATTTAAAATAAGTATAAGCTTTTATATTAAAAAAAAATCTAAGCAAAATAACTCACTCATACAATGTTGTAATGTGGTCATCAATTCATCTAAGCTGGATAGTAATATCTTGATCAAAATCCCCGCACAGGTATAACATAAATAGATTAGATCCAAAATTACGCAGCAAGTATGAAATTCTTCCTATATTTTCGAGCTCCGTACGATTTTTAGTAACGATGTCTTCAACACCAATCACAAGTGTGCAAAAACGTTGACATGAGATCATACACGCTATTATAATTTTACTGCCTACGTGTACCCAAATTATATTTGAATAATATAAACATTATTATTCAATAAACTTTACAAATGTTTATTCGGCATGACATATAGCTTTGCACATTTCAGCATGACCTCGAGCATTAAACTAATCACGTGCTCATGGGTCCACGAATTTTAATATATCCAAATATATTATTAATTTAACAATCACTATATGGTTAATAACTTAATTAGTAACTGATAATAATTAACTAGGGATTGTACAGATTTTTTTTTTTGAGTTTATGTATCTTTTAACAGTTTTTCTTCTTTTATTTATCATCTAATAAAACTCCACATAGATTCACAATTTTAGAGGGCCTTGGTATATATAACAAACACAATAAACTTTACACAAGGCTATTTAACCAAAACAAATTTTCTTTATTTAATCTGAAGATTTTCATTTTCATTAATAATTTTATTTTTTTGTTTTATTTTCTCTTTTTTATTTAAAACTTATCTTATTACATTAGTTACAATTTTTTTGTTCTGTTTTTCATTTTAACACAATACACGACAACAAAACTATGCCGATTAACTAATTATACAATTATAAACTCAGACGCGAGTTATTAGTCTCAAAGACTTATTAGATAAGAGAGTTTTCTACTAGAAAAAACTGAATTTATACTTTCTTACACCGGAAGCTTCCTAATTAAATCGAAATTTCCAGAAACAACCGGACTCTCGATTATCGCTCTCGATTTAATTAAAAATCCTCCGGTTTACAATGAAGATGGCAATATAAATTTTATATAGTTACATTAAAATTTCATATAAAAAAAAAATCATAAATCAACTTTTTTTTGTTAAAAAAAACTGGAATACCTTTAATATTTCTGTTTGACCTATATATAACGTCTTCTCGTTTATTTAATTGACCTACCTCAATTACCCAAATCTATTTATCGTTGCATTTTAAATGAATATGATTTTGTTTTAAATCAGTAAAATCTCGATGATGTCATATTGTTAGGATTACCTTAAAACAATAACAATGACAACGACTAAATTAGCTATGGAATGGATTTAATTTAATAATTAAGGGACTTTTAATTTAAATACCGTCAACTCTAGTATTTTATGCCTTGGAATAAGTTAGGGTTGTTATTTACACACTATTAACACATCGATTATTGTAAAGGTGTTGAACAACAATAAGAAAAGATGTAATAAAGTTGTGATCAATGGTTTATGGAAAATTACAATTTTATTGTAATTTGAATTGATTAGAGAAAAGTGAAATGAATACAATTTCGCTATCGGGAGATGGACGAAGGTTTTTCTTAGCTTAAGATTAGGTATCAAGTCAAGTGCAACAATTTTTGCGAAAAAATGTCTAAAAATCGATGTTTTTCAATTGAATTTAGTTATTTGCAAATAATTGTTTATAACATAATTGACACCTTTATCTTGTAGCAGAAACCTCAACGAAAAAAGTAAGCTTCAAAACGTTTCATTCGGGCTGATAGTTTTTGCACAATTCCATTTTGCACTTAATGCCCCTAAAAAAGTTGTTAACTTTGGGCAGGCCGCAAGGTCTGAGTTTTCATCCGATCGCAATCTGCTTGACGGGAATTGAAAGGGTGTAGTGCCAGCTTTAAATAGCATCTATGTTGCCTATACCCATATTCAATATTAACAACAATTACAGTGGTTCAAAAAACCGCGAAAATTCCTTAGTTGTAAAATTAAATTTCTCAACGGAATTTCAACTTAACGAGATGCGTTTTTAAAATTTGCAAAGTGCTTGAAAAACCTCAGATTTTAGAAAATAGACCTCTCTAACATGATTTAGGACATGATTACACATAAGTAGCTCATTACTTTTTCATTAAATTTATTTGTCATTACAATAATACTCAATTATACATCGTGTCGCTACGTACGTTTTACGTATACTAAACAGGACGTTTTATTTTTTCATAGAGTACGTTACAAGCAGTAGTCAGAGTAACCAATCGCGTGTTGGGTAGGCACAGACCCAGCATCTTGTGAGCACAACAGTATCATTTTGGAGGGAAATTCTTGGTTCCTGTCGATATATGGCATACAAAATCAATGTCACAATCGTGGTTTCAAAAACAAACTGGGCCATAACTCGGTCCAAATCATGTTAGAGAGGTTTCTTTTTAAATCTTCGGTTTTCTAAGGGATTTGCAAATCTTAAAACCGCATCTCGTTAAGTGGAAGATTCGTTGAGAAATTTTATTTTGCAACTAAGGAATTTTCGCGGGTTTTTCAAACCACTGTAGTTATTGTTAATATTGAATATGGGTATAGGCAACACAGATTTTATTTAAAGCTGACACTACACTCTTTCAATTTCCGTCAAGCAGAGTGCGATCGGATGAAAACTCAGACCTTGCGGCCTGCTCAAAGTTAACAACTTTTTTAGGGGCATTAAGTGCAAAATGGAATTGTGCAAAAACTATCAGCCCGAATGAAACGTTCTGAAGCTTACTTTTTTTGTTGAGGTGTCTGCTACAAGATAAAGGGGTCAATTGTGTTATAGACAATTATTTGCAAATAACTAAATTCAATTGAAAAACATCGATTTTTAGACATTTTTTCGCCAATTTTCGCAAAAATTTGCAACAAAACAAATTATTTTTGTTTGTTTTTTTATTTTAAGTTATAGAAAAACATTTAAGGAGCAAAAAAGATCCATGGCACCAGTATCCTAAAGTGCACCATTTACGAGTTATATCGCTTACAAGGAAGCAAAAAAAAATTTCCAACACACTTTGTTGCATAACTCCAGTCCCCAGGTGCTGGGCGAGTGGACTCGGCATGTCCATTATGTGAGTACCCTACCCCAGAGATTAAAAAAATTTCTGACCTGTTACGAGCAACAACACGTAAGCCATATCTTTTTCCGTTATTCTATTGGCCTAAATATCAAGTATACAAAAATAAAATATTGAACACAATTAATGAAACACAATTAAACGCTTTTTGACATTTTGACAGTTTTTCAAAACAGTTTTAAAAACGTTTTTAACCCGTTTTCAATCCAATCATGAAAACACTTTACAGTTTGAAAACGGGATGAGGATTCAATTCTTTTTCGATCCGCATGAAAACGTAGTAATTATAAAGCAAAAAGGAAACGGAATCGTGTCGCAGCGTGTGATTGGCAACCCCCTGCTTCCAAGTGCTACTTTTAGAAAATAATATTTATATAAATAAAATATGTATAGATATCGATTGATGCAAATATATTTATTGAAAGCACAATTAATATTACAATACTTTTGAAAAAATCTCAAACTTAATGCGATCCGTGAGCTTGACGATCTTTACAGATCTCAGCGATATCGGGGCGAATAAATGATAACGCCACGCGCATTTCTTCTTCTAAATTCCCTAGTCTCTTACGTTTGCTTGTCTTTATATTGATCATAGTTGAAAATCGCAAAGTTATGTCGTGGAAAATAACAATAATATGTTCAAGGATTTTTTGCTTATACTCGGGTATTCATCTTTAACAGAGATCCAAAAATTTTCAGGAGTGTTTTCATGGAACTGTAATATTAATCCAGATCTGAAGAAAGCGACGTCAATTCTTCTTCTTCATTTAAAGTAAAACTAGAAAATTTGGAAGAAGTAAACGGGTTTCTTATCCAATCATTTGTTCATATCGTGTGAAACAAAAACTTCATACATTTTTTATTTATTTATGTGTAAAAGGAGAATATTAATAACTGCAATAATACTTTATGTTTTCAAGAAGTAATTTTAACCCAAAAGATATTTTTATTCATACAAAGCCGAGAAACGTGTAAATTTTACGTACATGTAAATTTTACTTTGAATTTTATTTTCAAACAATTTTTAATTGAATTAATTGTACATTTGATTTTTTCGCGGAACAGTGGAAAGTGCATCGCGGAACACCAGTGTTCCGCGGAACACGCTTTGAGAACCACTGAGTTAAGCTATGAGCATTTTAATTTTATGATTGAAACGGTGGAAAAGTTGAAATTTACAATACATACACTTTACAAACAATTTTAAATATTTTACGTACAGGATCTACCTAGTCGTAGCCTTTCATCTGTAGTCAGTTTTATTGTAGTTGTTTGTATATTACATTGCTTGTTGTAAATAAAATGAATCTTTTTTAATTTCAAATATTTTGTTCAAATTTCTAAATTCTTAAATGTTATTTATTTGTGTGATTAACATTTTCATAGCAGATTTCTTTTATTAAAATAATACAACAACATCGTTTCACTTTGTCTCATACTCAGCATGCTCTTTGAAAAAATTGAAAAGTTGTTGTGCTTAATATATAGAAAACTGTTCAAAATGTGGTCAAATTGCAGTATCCAAACGGTCAACTTATTAAATTTGAGTTGAGATCAATTACATGAATTACTAAATGGGTAATTTTCTTTTCTATTCCATACTTTCCAATTTACCTTTACTTTAAATAATCTACTATGTCAATGCCACCAATATTTTTTGAAAATTTATCCGGCTCGAAGGACCAAAAATTCGTAAATTTAAGGTTTTTTCATAGAAACTATTTAAAAAAATTCACTTATTTTTCTCCTGACCTCAGAATTCAACCAATTGAGAATTATAAATTAATTAATGTTTAGAAAATTTTGCTATCAAGATAATTGTTTCAATTTTTTAGTTATGTTGGGAAAAAAGTTTCTAAACGAGTTTCACTCGACGTTTGATAAATTTTCATAATTTTTTGGAAAATTCCTCAAGCAAGTGGGATTGATAATAGTCCTCAGACTACGAACTCAAGTTATTGCCAATCAATTCACTTGCTTTCGAAATTTTTGCAAACGATTATTTCGAATTATTGCCGCCTTTGGGAAATGACTACAAATTCCAGTTTTTATCTACAATCGATATCCTCAAATGTACCAAACAAATAAAGTTTCTTAAGAAGTGTGATTGATACACAGACAAGCAAATAAAAATCATAACATCAAAGGAAAAACTAAATTTTTCACAAACAAACAAATAAAGAATATGTTGAGAAAAGCAAAAAAAAAATAGGTGGAAAATTATGAGTAATGATATTATGAAAATTTTTTGAGATACGAATCGTCTTTAAAGTCATTTCATATCGTACAAAATAGGGAAGAATGTAATGATGTTGTGAATGAACTGTAAAGTGGGTAATTGTTAGAAGAATGAAATTTTGTGTTAAATTTGTTGAAGACGTTTAGTTTTTTTTTAGTATCGCTTTTCATTTTTTTTTTGGTCTTTTGTAACAGGTTGATGTGATATGAATGATAAACAGACGAATAATGTTAGATTAAACGAAATAATTTATTAAGTTGAATTTCAAAGTTATTTATTAGGTTTAATAGAAACAAGATGTTATTTGTCCAAATCGTTGGGACAAGTAATACAATTTCACGGTTCATTGAATTTGGCATCTGCTACTTGTAAATTTATTGTTAGGAGGATTTGTCATTTTATAAGATTTGAATTTATTTTTGATTTGTTGCTATAAACGAGATATACAGAAAGTGTTTTAATATTTATGATGCTTTTATCTACAAGAGTTTAGATCGTGGATAAAATACTGAGTTGTAGAAGAATGTTTTATTAGAATTTTTTAATATTTATGAGATAATAATGGTTTGATTACCTCTCATTCCAAATCTAAATATTTTCAATAAAAACCTAGAAACAAAATTTTGCAACTCAGTTATGTTCATTTTCTATTATTTGATATTGTCTTGTTGGCTTTGATGTAATGACTGACATTTGTTCAAAAACTTTTCTCTTTAATATATGCGGGTGTATGACAATCTAGAATACTTTAGAAGCAGACTATAGTCTTGATTGAAACTGTAGTTTTAATTGATGTGTTTCCTTCAGTTTCATAATATGTTTTTAAAATTATACTGCTGAAACGTTTTCTATTTTCTGACTAGAGTTTTGAGAGTTACAAAATCAAAATCACAAAATTTCCATTAAAACAATGATTTTTTATAGATTAACACTCGACTCGATTAAATTATTTTAAAAATAAATCAAATCTAATATTATTCTCATATCGTTCTTTAACCTCAACTCAATCAATCTCAATTCAACCAAACAAAAAACATACATCAATGTTATCTAATAAATTTCCATTCATTTTAATTCCACATCACATTATTATTCATATAATCCAATAAATTTCGTACGTTATTGTATAGATAATCAGATTAGCTTATCTATTGCGCTTACCACCACATCAATATTCATTTAAAATTTGAATATATTTTCCCTTTTTCGTTGGTTTTCCTTCGTTTTTTTGTTGTTGTTAGTAATTTAAATATTTTTTTTATTCAATCATTTTAAATTAAAACCTAACAAAACTTTTCTAAATTTTAATAATTAGAAAAAAAAATAGAAAACTGATATAGTTTGGAAATGGTTGTGGTCGCTGGTTGATTGATGGTTTCATTTTGAATTTTTAGTTCTATCTAAACAGCATCCATATCGCTCGCCTATGTTTTTACAGATAATTTATTTGCTTTCTCTTAAAATTTTTGCGGTATTTTCCTTAGAACAGTGGGAAAGAGTGGTATTGGTCGATAAGCGGTCGATGTAGCTTTTTCTCCTTTAACGTTCCTAGCTTTTTCTACTTGATGATTTTCGTCAGTATTGCATTTGTTGTCTACTGCATTCTAAATTATTATTTTATTTGCTTATTAAGCGACATGGATCGGTTTTTATGATTTCATCAGTATGTTTCGGCTACCATAAATGAAAGTTCGAAACTCAAAATTGACAGATTTCGCGTAATCTCCGATATTTAGAGACAAAATTGTACTTGCCTCTCTACTACTATTATACTACGCTCTTGCTACTTTTTATGTCTGTATTTCGTGACATAATGGTTTTTATTAATGCATTATCTATAGGGGAAATGTAGGATTAATTGAAATCGACATCGGATCGAGGTGATCCAATGTGACAGTATGAGTAACTTGATATTGATAGTCGCCATAGTTATGAAAACCATCGAGATAATTAAGCCAAGAATACTAGAAGAGAATGAGTTACCTCAACCTTATGAACATGTAGCATATTTTTCCATCATTTCTCCTCGTGATCTATATCTGATGGGATAGTTGATATGTCGGTGTCAGATTTACTGTCCATAAGTTCTCAAGTTCAATAGCAGATTTCGGAACAGAGTCAGGGTCTTTTTCGAACTCATGTTCTTCATCTGAAATGTCCAATTTGTCAAAATAATTAGTTATAGTTGCATGCCATTTCTGACATAACCTTAGAGACAAAGTAGGATATTTAAGTTATTGATTGGAATTGAGATTGGGGATTCCTCTCCATCCAAACATTTTAGAGACTTAATAAACCTAGTTGGTTCATCTCAATCAGTTCCAGATGAGTTTTTAAAACAAATGTGGATGAATAGCTTACCCTCGCATATGAAAGCCATTCTCGCAGCGATTCATGAACCCACATTGACAACCTTATTGGAAACGGCTGATAAAATTCACGAAAATGCTCCAACCCTTGGCATTTCTGAAATCAAACAATTAAATAACACTTCGAGCTGTAGCGAAATAGCCGAAATGGTGCTGGCAACAATTCAAAACGGAATTTCAACACATACTTGATCTTAGCATGTGTACACCTGCTGCTACACCTGTATCTTCACTGCTACAACTTGTACGAAAAAAGATAATGATGACTGGAGACTTTGTGGAGACTATCGGCGTCTGAATGCATGAACAATTCCACACAGGCCTCCCATTCCCCATCTTCACGGAAGAAACATATTTTTCAAAATAGATCTCGTCAGGTCATATCACCATATCCCCATAGCCACAGAAGATATTCATAAGACGGCTATAACAACACCATTTGGACTGTTTGAATTCAACAGAATGTCGTTCGGATTGAGAAATGCTTCTGGAACCAATCTATTCCCATCTGGTTACTTTGCAAAAACTCGGCAAAAGTAAGAAACACTTTTTCTGGCCAGACAATTGCGATGAAGCATATAAACAAGCTAAATCAGCCTTAGCTGTGGCTACTCTTTAAGTTCACCCCGTAGACGGTGCTCAATTCAACATCACGACTGACGCTTCTAGTATTGCAACGGGAGCAGTACTCCAACAGTATAGAAATGGATGTTGGGAACCAGTGGCATTCCACTCCAAAAAATTACTACCAGCTGAGACCAGATACTCAGCATTTGACAGAAAACTTCTGGCCATATACTCAGCAATAACGAGATTCAGGCATTTCGTAGAAGGTCGGAAATTCACCATCTAAACTGATCACAAGCCCCTGACAATGGCCATAACAACAAAAACGGATAGATCGCCACGCCTCTCAAGCGAGAACCAACAGCAAACTGGAAGTTGGAAATGACACTAATTCTAGACTCGAAAACTGAGCTTTGGTGCGAGACTTCAACAGAAAGAAACCGTCCATATCTTCCATTTGAGATTAGACGTAGTTTTTCTTAATTTACACAACATATCACATCCAGGTATCCGTGCAATGCGAAAAATTACCTCTTCCAAGTACTACTGGCCTAAAATGAATAGAGATTCAAATTCTTGGTCTAAACCGTGTATAAATTGCCAAAAATCAAAAGCATATAAACACACTAAGTCACCGATCGGCACATTTGAAATTCCAGAGCTCAGATTTGAGCACATTCACATGGATTTAGAAGGACCACTTCCACAATCAAACGGTTTCGTCCACATTCTAACAATACTCGATCGCTTGACTCGTTGGCCAGAAACATACCATATAAAAGATATCACAGCTGCAACAGTAGCCAAAATATTTGTAGCACAGTACATCGCGCGCTTTGGTTGTCCTCTCCGAATCACGACAGATTAAGGATCCCAATTTGCGTCAAAGCTTTGCGTAGAACTAACCAAACTCCTAGGCTGTCACAAAATTCATACTACCAGTTATCATATCATCCAACCAGCAATGGTATGGTAGAGAGACTGTATCACCAACTGAAGACCTGTCTGAAAGCTAGAGCAAATATTGCAATCTGGAGTGATGAGCTACCGATTATTCTTTTAGGGATAAGAACATCACCAGAAGAGGATATGAATTGTTCCCCGACAGAACTAGTTTATGGACAAGCACTTAAAGTTCCTGGTGAATTTGTTTGTACAAAAACCAAAGGCAGCAGATACAAATCCATCAGGAGTTGTTTAACGTTTACGCCAAATCATGAGGAAAATAACAGCAACTTCTCCAAGTCAATCGCAAAACCAAAAGTTGCATATGCCAAACGATTTACAGACCTGCAAATTCGTATTTATTCGAATTGATCGGTTAAGACCTGGACTCGACCAGCCATAAGAAAATATAAAGCTATCTAGTGTTGAACATTGAATTATTAGAAGTAACTTATAAAACTTTGAATTATTATAAATAACCATTTCTATATATTTTGATGAAATAAAAAGTTTTTGTTAAAAGTTAAAATAAATAAATAAACACTAGTATTTCTATTATCATCGGTGAAGTGCGCAATTCACAAAATAAAATAAAACAGTTATACAATAATAAGGTGCGCGTAGCAGAATCTTATGGAGGGTGACCGGTATCTAATGTGTTGTGCTAATGACCAAGCGTTCCCTTAGGCATGCAACGTATCTGCACTTAGGCATGCAACGTATATTCACGTATCTTGTTCATGCTTTTATGAATCTGCTTTTAGCTTCGAATTTTTAGAACCTCGTTTATGACCGTGTCGATTTGAATAGATCTTCATCTATAGCCCACAAGTTCACTGAACTTTACTACACTAAAGTAAATATAACTCCAATCTCTCTACTGTTCTCACTGGCTGGCTTGCCATTCAGTAATATTATCCTATGGTTGCTACTATAAAGGAACTTCATCTTTGCTACTATAAAGTTTTTCATCAACTATGCACTATTTTTCGCGTTTTGTCGAACAATCGGACTACAGACAAACAGATATAAACTCATTACAACCAAATTTCCTGTTGGTAAATACATAAAAAAATTAGATAGGATTTTGGAAATTTATTTCTCATGGCCCCAATACTACACTGAAAAAATTTACTGTTATATTAATAATATTGCAGTTAAACTAACAAAAATGTTACTAATTTGGATTTCAATAACAACAAGAGTTTTTAAAATAAAAACAAATCCTATAGAGGGAAAGACAGAAAATCAGGCTAATAACAAATATGATTATAAATTTAACAATAAAATTGTTAATCTAACACACAAAAGTGTTTAACAACGGAGCAGTAGTTATTTAACAAGTAAAATTTTTTTAATAATAAAATTATATATTTAACAACAATTATTTTAAATTTAACAACTAATGTGTTGATTTAACAGACAACAAACAAGAACAAACTTGTATAATTGACTTGATTTTTGATCCACGGATGTGACAAATCCGTGAACTCCAGTCCCTGCTATTTGCATATAGGTTAACGTTAGGTATCACATACCATTGGCGAGTGAGATATCACTAGCCAAGGTGATATTTTAGACTGGCGAATGAACTGTATTCAGTCAACTTGCACCTTGAAGGTAGCACCCTCAATCTTATCTGTGTTATATTTCTTGATGATAGCACGCTGTCTTGCTCGAAGAAATGAGCCTTCATATAACTATATCTGGGCTTTAATCATTTAAGAACAAAGTGCGTCGCATAGTCAAGGAATATGCCACTAGCACCCCAATTTTAGTTTTCTTCCTGCAAATTTTCAAAACAAATTTGCTTTTTATCTCTTAGGCTGTTTTCTAAACCAAAACTTATTTGAAACTTATTTGTGGAGACTTACTTATTTGAATAAGTAACCTAAATAGGTGACTTATTTGAAATTTTTTTTTCATAGAAAAATCTAATTCGATTTGACAGTGTCAAATATTTTTATGTTTGTTTACTAAATGATTTTCAGGAATAAAACTTCTTTTTGGATTCGTAATAAAATTGATGTAATAATTTAAAATGAAAAAAATAGTTTTGAAAACTCTTTTAATTGATCAAATCAAATAAATCGTTTTAATTAAATTTATTTTCCAATTTACTTTTTGTTGCTGTCAAAATAAGAATGCTAAATCGTTTAGAACAGCTTTTAAATACTTATTTAAAATGGCGGTGAATAAGTAAGTCTACATAAATAAGTTTCAAATAAGTCGTCGTTTAGAAAACAGCCTTAGTTTATTTTTATTTTCTCTATCTTATCATGAAATATTGACCTATGTCATATTTTATATGTGATAGGATTTATTGTTTAGTTATCCCTTCTATAAGCCTTAGAACGCATGTTGTTGTGGGACCTTGGTCTTAAAAGGTTTTTAAGTATTGTTGTGACACATATTGTAATTCCTACTACACAACACATTTTATTAAAAAAAAGGAATCATTTGAATTTTTCCAATTCGAATACATTTTTGTGTTGCGCTTGCCTTTGCTTTTATATTAGTTTTATAATTTCAATGTAATTCAACTGCCAGATTTTAAGAATTTAAGCAGATTCCACACATTACAATGAATGACATTTATCATGTAATTTACCACAACTAACAAATTTCATTAAATTTTTGTAGTCTGGAAATTGCTCACTTGAATATTGAAACATTAGCTTAAAGATTGGATGGATTGTCCAGACACACATATTAAGAATTCTTTGGCTAATTTTACGCATTCATCACACCGAACTCTTGCCAGTAAAAATGATTATACAGAAATTGCGGCTAGAAGCAAGATACATAGAGGCTAGATACATGTCGGTACACAATCATTTCATGTGCTTATACCTAAAGATGAAAAAACATTGGTCACAAAAATATATTCTAATTCAGTTAAAACTATGTTTTTTAAGATAAGCCGTCGTCAATATGTAATGTAAATTTATTTTATATTATTGATGAATATATATTGCTTTTAATTACATAACATAAAATAAAAATAAAAAGTTAATTATTGCAAACATTTTTCTCACTATTTACTTCTTAGAATCAGTTTTAATATATATCAGGTACATGCATTTATAATTAATTTTGAACAGGTATAAATGGATGAAAACATAAATTTTGTAAAAAGCATCCACACCCCCAAATAATTTGTAATCTTAAAATAAATAAATGTTTATTAAATTCCTATTAAACAAGAATTTCGGTGGTTAAATAAGTTGGTTTTAGTTATTTACTGCATTGTTTAAAAAAAAAATTGAAAAAATTTTGATAGAATTTTATTTCTAAAACGATACCATTGGGAAATATTCATATGGGATTGAGAATTAATTGAATTTTTTTCTCCGCAAAAAAGGTGTTTTAAAAATGGGAATAGCCACAACAGCTAGCCATTTTTGAAAATATTTTTTACGTTTAATACAGTTTTAAAAAATTACTACAAAGTTTTAAATAACTTTTTTATGAGACCTTTCCAATGAGCTCTAAATTCCTTAAATCGGTTAAGTCAATCGTTAGCAATCGGTAGCCAAAGTAACTAATGTATCGGCAACCCGCAAAACTTTGCCGCCACCCTGTATCATCCACAGAGCGAAATTTTAAGTTACAACAAAAGTTTTATTTAAATAACAAAATTTAACAGGTGTAATTCTACTACCGCAATTGCTGAGTATCCCGTGCCAACCACTGTGAAACAGATTAGAATATTTTTAGACATGGTTGGTTACTACCGTCGTTATTCCAGCGTTCAGTTTATTAATGGCACCAGTATCAGATTTATTGAAAAGTTTACTAGTAAGTGTAGACTTTTGCAGCCGATGAAGCTTTTAACTCGATAAAAAAGTTACTAACTTTGGTGCCAGTTCTGATGAATCCTTATAATGCCGAACAATTTAATCTGCAATGCGACTCAAGCAATGATGGTGTAAGATGTAGAAAGGTAAGTGGTTAGATAGGTTGACCAAGGCTCAGCAGTCCTGGGTTCAAATCTTGCTCAGAGTAAAAAGTGTTTTTCAAACTTTTATTTGAAAATCTTCAATAACCCACCGGTCCTGCGTCTGCAAATAAGCCTCAACCAATAAAACTGAATGAAATAATGAAATAACAATATTGAGGAAATTTGAGGACCGTCCCAAAGAAGTATAATGAACTTAACAGTCTACATGCCAGTTCTTAAAAAATCATGACCTTCTTTAAAAAATAAAGTTGAATGTGGGGGTTAAGGCAAAAGGGATATTGCACCTACATCATGCATATCTAAGAAACTGAACTCAACTCAACGCAATTACTTCTACTATCCTGGGTATTAAGAATAGCCGCCCATACATCAAGGAACATCCTTTTAAAGTGATTATTGATCACGCTGCTCTTCAGCGGTTTCAGTCTCTGGGAGAAAGTTCTCCGTCTCCTAACGCTGTTGCCTTTAAAATGAGCAATCATTGAACTTATTATACTTGTGTTTAAAACGGGAAATGTGGGACCTGGAAGAGTTTGTAATGGAGACTGGACCTATTCATGAATCAATAGGAAGCCAATTGGTGGACCGTGCGCCAAGCGATGTTATGTTCCAACTAATTCAAGTCTTATGAGTCTGAAAGTTAACATCCAAAATTCCAGCCCGAAAATATACAGACTTAAACAAAATCAAAAAAAGGAGACTCTGACGACCTTAGAATCGAAGAAGCCACGACCGTCACATCCACCCCAATACTATATTTTATATACATAATGGAATTAAAAGCAAATTACATAATGGTCATTCACCCTATAGATAGTGCAGATCCCTATCCTCAGCACTTTCGTCCCTCCTCGCCTAACATTTTTTTTTATATTAATTTTTTGAATTTGTTGTGCCAATGGAAAGGCGGTTGTTGAATTAAATAAGGTATGTATAATGTATAATGTAATTATATTGTTACGCCCCAAAGAAACGAAGATTGATGAATTAAATATTGTACATATGTACAATATTTATAGTAAAATTGTACTTTTAATCAGAACTAAACAAATACCAAAATTGGCTAAAAATGATAACTAAGTGACCTTTCGGTTGATGCTAACGATTAAATGTCCCGAAACAAACAATTAACTTTTTCTTTTCTAAATAAGAACGAAATTTTTTTTATATTTATCTAATTTTGATACACACACCACCCGTAAAGTCTAATTTTATTCTATTTTTATTAATAAAACTGGATTTAAATTTATCACTAAACAAAACATTAACAATTTAATTAGGAAAGAAAGACTCAAACATAATTTAGTTATAGCGACGATTCAATGAGTTTGAGTGTAGTCACGAACTCTAGTATCAATTGCATATTTTATTTGTATCTTTTTCTTTATTTCCTCTTTTTAACGTTCAAATCGTTATCTAACCGTATGTATCAAACATAATACATACATCAGAGACAACCAGAAATCAGGACTTATGTATTAAATCAAGTTTAAAAAAAAATACCAATAATACAAAACCAACGAGAAATTCCTGGAGGCCCAAAACAACACGAGAATTGATTTACGAGAAATAGTAATAATTTAAAACCTTTTTTAAATCATTAACAAAAAATTATTTATGTCAAGTTTCACTCACTTCTGAATCTTACTATAGCTTCTTCAAAGATAAGGGTGGTGCTGTTGATGTCCACCTGCACCGTTCATAAACAACAACCGTTTCAACGCTAGAAAACAGCGTCGTAACAAGTTCTCTCACAAGTTATTTGCCCAAGCCCAAGACTTTTTTACCTCTGCCCACTAGGGTTTCTAATCCGGATAGCCGGATATCGAATTATCCGGATTATTCGACCATATTTTGACTATTCGATTATCCGGATACTTTTTTGCAATTATCCGAATTTTAAAAAGTCGGACAAGTGCGAATAAAATTCGCTCGCCAAGGGTTCCGTGAATGTAAAAGAACACAATATCAAAAATAAATGACATAAAGTTATGTTGTAAAGTCTTTATATCGCCAGACTATGGACGCATAACAGAATAAATGTTTAATCGTAAACGTCTATAGTAAATGTCAATCACATCTACATTGATCAAAAATGTTACTTGAGGTTAAATCTTATCCATAGCTGTTTATGTTAGCTAAAGAAAGATTTAACCAGTATTTTAACGGTCTAAATTGGGAATATTTGTTCTATAAATCAGCGTCGAAATATAGGGTGGTATACATACACTTAAGATAGCACTTTTTTTTCATCAATAACTAAAAAACTGTGCATCGCAGAATTCTAAAAAATGTTGCAATGTTTCTTAAATTAAGTGTTCTTTCAAATGACTTCGCTATAATTTTCGTTCAAAATATAGCAAACTTCCTGTCTCCATGAATTTGTTTCAATTTTTTCTGTCAATCAGTGTCGAAACGTAGGGGGGGAGGTCTGGAATTTGCACATTTCTTAGAATAACTCAAAAACGGTGTACCGGAAAATTCTAAAAAAAACTGCAATGTTTTGGAAATTTGGTGCTCTTTCAAATGATACCCCACTCGTATGGGCCAAAAAATTTTTTTTTTACCCTCTTTACACCAATCCCCTAAATACACAGAAATATAATTATTTGAGAGTTCGCTATAATTTTCGTTCAAAATATAGCAAATTTCCTGTCTCTACGAATTTTTTCAATTTTTTCTGTCAATCAGTGTCGAAACGTAGGGGGGGGGGGGAACGGTCTGGAATTTGCACATTTTTTAGAATAACTCAAAAACTGTGTACCACAAAATTCTAAAAAAAATTGCAAAGTGTCTGAAATTCGGTCCTCTTTCAAATGACACCCCACTCGCTTGGGTCAAAAAAGTTTTTTTTCACGCTTCCCCACCCCAATCCCTTAAAAACACAAAAATATAATTATTTGAGGGTTCGCTATATTTTTCGTTCAGAGTTTATCAAACTTCCTGTCTCTGTGAATTTTTTCAAATTTTTCTGTTAATTAGGCTCGAAATGCAAGGGGGGGGACCAACTTTTTGTGTCACTTTATTGATAATAATTCAAAAACTATGCAATACAAAATTCTGAAAAATATGGCAATATTTCTAAAATCAAGTGCTCTTTCAAATGACACCCCACATGACCTGGTTTTAAATGATGTTTTTACTCCTTAACATTCCCACCCCTTTAATTAATATAGTTATGAGTGTCTGCCACTTTTCTATATTTTTCATTAAAAACCTCCTCAATTTTCTATCATTCCAAATATATTTCAAGATTTTCGATGAAGTAGGGTCGGAGTTAATCGGGGCAATAAAACATCCCGAAAACGTCATTTTTCAAAATTATACAAAAAATGGTGAGGTGTAAAATTCCAAAATACATTTTTAAAAAATGCTGAAATGAAGCCCTTTCATATGATACCCTACTCGTCTCGCTAAAAAAATGTATGTTTTCAAAGGCTTTACATCGTACCTCCTTAAAACAAACGAACACAACTTTATTTATTTTTTAACCCGCCATCTTGTGTGGATAGGTTAGTTTTATAAGCACCTCAAATTTTAAGTTCATCGGATTAATGGTTCACGAGATAATTGAAATAATGTGAAAAACACGTTGTACTCTCACCAATAGTGTTCCGTATAAAAAACGGAACCCTAAAAACCTTTTATTTTGTAAAAAAATAATCAAATTGCGTTGAAAAGTTCAAATAACTATTAACTTGCTTTGCAAAGTTTGTTAGTGCAGTGAAGTGACTACAAATTTTAAAAATTTATTTACAACTTTAATGTTTTGAAAGCTGTAATCATTGAATATTTTATGAAACACTTCGTGAATCTGCAGTGTAAAGATATTTTACTAATATTTATTTAATGCTATATTAATTTAAAAAAAATAATGTTTTATAAACTTAAGCCCTGTCAATAAAATCTGAAGTGTTGGCTATTTTTTTTTAAAGTTTATGAGAGCTGTACTTCTAAATTATGACTCTGAGGAAATCACTAATGAAATTACTATTGAAAGTGAAGATGAAGAAAGTCTAAGTAGTGAGGTTTGTATAAGAAATCGTGACTGCAGAAAGTACTTGAGAATGCTATTGCTTTAATTACTCATGTTGAGAAGCAGAATGAAGGAAGTTCCATATTGCTGAAAAAAGATTTCATTTATTTAAATAATTATAAAAAACGGAGGGCAATTTAAATATTCTATATTGCGTATTATTACCAATAAAACCTACATCGACTGCAACGGAGCGGGTATTTTCAATTGCTGGTCTTACCAAGACAAAAATTAGAAATCGACTCACTTTCGAGACATGGTAATAATTAATTAATTAATGCAATAATTTTTCTAAAATATGCATTTTTATAACTTCATTAATTTAATTAAATTTATCAATAATTTAATTTTTTTATTATTATTATTTATGATTTGCTACTATTTTTGTTATTTTGTGACTATGTATAAAAATTAATAATATAGATACACGAAAAATATACATAAATGATTTAAATACCGCAAAGTAAACAACATGTTTTATTTATTGTTTAATTATCCGGATATCCGGATTATCCGAATAATTTATTGTTTATGTATTCGATATCCGGATAATCAAATAGGTCGGATATTTAGAAATCCTACTGCCCACGGTAGGTTTGCAAAAACCTAGTATCATCTTCGTCGGTTCTATTTGTGACCCAGGATGGTCAACCAAATTAAATCCTTTAATGCTCACTGTGACATCTGCAAAACAGTCAAAGCTCCTAACACGGTTTTACCTGCTCCAATGCTTATATTACTGAAATAAGAAAGACTCGGTCAACGATTATACATTCACATAATCGTTCCTTAACCCAAAACTAAGTCGAGGACCATAGCAATTTTGATTATCTTAGTCAACTTAACTCACAGTCCCCTTTCCTTTATATTTCTTACAACCAAATACGTCAGAAAAAGTGAACAGATGTGTAATCGCTGGACTACGTGTTGATCTGGCCAAAGACCATAATCAGTGAGAAGTGGATCTAAGCGAAGTTGTTTGTGCGCTCCGATGCTCTGTGAATCAAATTTTAGGTTGTTCTTCCTATTATACATCCTTTAATCTACCTATAACCACGCATTGTATCTGCTTATATTTGCTTAGTTAGACGTTTCGATTGTCTGGAGGAGAATGGCGAAAAATACGATAGTCCAGAGCAACTAGACTTCCGAATTAAAGAGCTGACCGATATAGCTTTTTTGCAAAATACGGCCCGCTATAATTTGCATGCTCGATGACATCGTCTGCCACCACAACTTCGTATGAAGGAAGCCACCAAGTTGGTAAGTGCTAAATTAGCTCCGAAATTTGTGAAATTCAAGGCTTGAGGTCTGACATTCCCTCTCCTCGAGTTGTCTTCTATTACCCATTGTCCAAACAGTCTTTTCAACTTTTAATTTTTTGTAATTAGCTCAAATAAATATAAAGGTCCTTAACATTGGTAGCTTTTCTCGTTAAGCCCGGCTATCTCGGTCAGTAAAGCATGAGACGATTTTTCTCTGGGTTTGGGTTCGATACCCTGTTTACCATCATTCATTCTTTTTGTCCTCAGAACGAATGTAGTATGCGGATCTCATCCTTTAGTCTTGTCCTGTAATGGTCAAGACCACAACCCGTAAATGCGCAATTTTTTTAAACTTGTAAATCCCCACTTCACACCACATCAGGGGCAAACGTGCATTCTCGAAAACCTTTCATCTGAAAGTTTCAATAGCAATATAGAAAACAACTATCAAATGAAACCCAAACAAAATTGTATCTTAAATAATTTCCGCTTGTATTTCGAAAAGAAAATTGTTTTTAGAAATCAATCTCAATCTCTCACACACATTCTAATGCAAAATTATTAAGTAAATAGGATATACCATCGCCTTTGGCTACAGTCTACAGAAGCATTTTTTTTATTTTTCAATGCAGCCATTGACAAAAAATAAGATTTTTATCCTTCCTTGCTGCTGGGTACAATTACCTACGCTACGCAAAAATTAAAAATAAGGACTTAAGTCCTTTTTATTCGGATCTAATAAAATATAAATAACTAGTAAGGTAGGGTGTGACCATAGCGGCCACGCCAAGAACTTCCCGTTAAGTTAAATAGGTAACATAAAGATATTTTCTTAAAACTTTAATAAATTGAACTTCTCTTTCTAAGACTTGCAATTAATCCTCATTTTTTCATCTTTTGGTTACACTGGAAAGAAGATTTGCATTGCACCATATATTTAAAAAAAAAACTAGCGGTGGAGTTTACTTAAAGTCTACTTTGTCAACGTTGCTAAAATTTTTTCGATTTTTCTCAAACAATATCACCATTTTAGGGTTCCGTAGTTTGAAAAAGTAAAAACGGTACCCTATAGGTGAGACTTCGTCCAAATTTCTACATAATCGATTTTCTCAAAAACTATAAGTGCTATCAACTTGAAATTTTTTACAGTTATACAATGTATTTGTCCACGCCTACTGACAACAAGAAAATTATGAATATTATTTTTTAACCAATATTTTATGGACATTGATAAGGAGATAGTAAACCAAAAGTGTGTTTTAAGGAATCGAGTTTGGTTTAAAAAAATTAAAAAAAGTCCAAATATTTCAAAAAGACATTTCAATGAATTATCGACTGCTTAGTTTTTAAGTTATTTCCAAAAAGGTGTGTTTATTTTTTTGTCACACCTTAACTTCGAACATTACAAAAGCAGCAAGTTGCAAAACTACTATAAACATTACAAAAACCTTATGCTCTAAGTTTCAACAAAATTAAATGTCAAGACTGAGAGGTCTAAAAAAAAAGTTGTTCAACGAACCACAGACATCCTCCCCGACTCCTTTGCCAAATTTTGAAAATAGCTGATTCAAAATAGCACATTTTTCATATTCAAATAAAACCGGATGCGTTTGCGGCTCATTTTAATTCAAAAGTTTCATCAAGTTCTCATGCGTTTGCGTAATAAAAATAACGCCTATTTTTCAAATTTTCTTAAAAAAAACTCAAAAAGTAAGATAGCAATTGTTTATACAAATGTCATTATAAATGGCTGACATGATGACAAACAAAATGGGAGGTAAATGATCTTGATAGCATTATTTATTCTAGTAATACTTGCAAGAGATGATATTCAGTTTTTTGGAAACCCCTAAAATATAAATGAGCTGATTTCATTAGAAAAGAACTGGGCTGTAAGTTACGCCAAGATGTATCGATTGTGACCATTGAAGTTGAAATCGGATCATCCTTCGTTGAGAGAGCGTTGGACAAATGTTTGTCCATATACGATGATACACACGCACATACCCATACACACATACATACTGCCAGCTAAAAATAGCCTCAACAGCTTCAGGAGGTCTTGGAACGTAAAGATATTATAAAAATTTCGATATCGAAAATCGACCCAAAAACAATAACTTCTAATATCGGGAAGTTAATAAACAGTTGACCAGGCAATCTACTCTCGAACCTCTGACCTGTTTGTCAAATTTGGAGAATAACTCAGGTTTTTGATATTCAAGTAAACCCGGATGCGGTTGCAGCTCATTTACATACAAATGTTATGTTATGTCATTTACATACAAAGAAAATAACACGTAGTTTTTTCACATTTTGTTAAAAATCTCAAAAAGTAAGATAGCAATTGTTTATACAAATGTCATTATAAATGTCTGACATGATGACAAACAATATGAAAGCTGCATGACCTTGATAGCATTATTTATTAATCTCATGATATTTGCAAGAGATGATTTTCAGTTTTTTGGAAACCACTAAAAAACAAATGATTTAATTTCGCTAGAAAAGGACTGGGCTCTAAGTTACGACAAGATACATCGATTGCGACCATTTTCGTTAAAATCGACCCATCCGTTGTTGAGAAAGCGTTGGGCAAAAATTCACCACACAGCGATATACACATACATACACACACACACACATACAGACTGCCAGCTAAAAATAGTCTAAACAGCTTCAGGAGGTCATGAAACGCAAAGATATCAAAAAAATTCCGATTTCGAAAATCGACCCAAAAACAATAACTTCCCATATCGGGAAGTTAAAAATTCTTTAAGAGAAAAACAAATGTGATTTTTCAAAAGAAAAACTTGAAAAATCCACTGTAAAAATTACGTCAAATGTCTTTTCTGTTATATAAAACAAACATATCTGAAAAATTGTTTTAGTCGGATATAACAATTTTTTTCTATTCTTCTCATAAAAGAAAAATGGAAAAATTACACATGCACATATGTATGTACAACAATATATCATAAGAAAAATTAAGTTAAAAGAAAATTATGTTAACATGATTTTGACGAGTAAGATTTTTTTTTGTAAAATATTTACACAATGCTGTGTCATGTACATATAAGTTTCTCATATAATTTTTTCTAAGCTTCTTATGATTTTCTTTTTTTATTTGTTTCTGTAAATGTCACACGGTTTTTTTTTAATTCAGTGGAAAATCGTTTTTGTTTGTTTTACAAAAAAATTAATGCTAGGCTTGAAGCAGGTTTTAATTTTAATAATTTTAATATAAGCAGAATCGATGAATGGATATTTCTTTTTTCTACCTGTTTGTTTGACTTTTCATTACAATCTGATCGTTATGAATGCACATTGACATATCAAATTTCCCATTGAAAAAAATAATCATTTTATCTTGAAAAAAAAAACATATCGTGAAAAAGCTTTTTATTTAAAAGAAAATTCTTTTTTCCGTTCTCATTTTTTGTTGTTGTATTTTTCTATTTTCTTTAACAAGATCAATTTAAAATAACTATTGAAAATATTAAATGGAAATTTTTTTGAGTTATATGATTATGTTTGTGTATTTCTTATTTTGTTATTGTTGTACAGCTACAACAATTCTAGGTTGAGCTTCAATGAGATTATTAGCTATATGATTGGGAAAGAACAATGCTAAAAAGAAAATTTAAATGAAAAGCTTTTATGTGAAAAACAAGTTACGGGATACGAATGAAACGTTGAGTTTACGTTTTATTGATCTTATAAATAACAATGGTAAGAATCATAACCGGAGCTCGTTCGATAAGCAAACAAGTTGTTTACGTTAGATTGTAAATTGGTTTTGTGATGAAGAAATAAAGTTGAATTGGAATAATAAGGTTTCAATACTACTTTGTGCTTGCTTATTAATATTGTTAACGTGTATGGAAATAGCTTGTAAATAACTTAATAGCTTTGCATTTTCCCAAGATACCACGACCAGGTATGAAAAAACACAATCTGAATAATGGGAAAGTGGTCGGTGAAAAATGGGCAAGTGATTAGGAAAAGTGGTCTCCGTCGGGAATCAAACCCAGTACCGTTGGGTTACGTTATGAGCTAGATCAGCGACCAAAGTATGCATGTAACTTTGGTAAAAAAACTTTTGTATACGCTTGCATCTACGATATGGCCTCAAACTTTTCCGCATGGAGGGATCAGTTTTTGTTCATTTGTAAATTGTTTTTTATTTCTCGATCTACCAGTGTGACAAGTCTGCGTTCTCCAGTTCTTGCTATTGACATATGAGTTAACGTGATATATTGGCAATAGCAGTGAAATATCACTAGTTACGGTGGTATCTTAGGGGTGTTGCGGATGACCACTATTCAGTCAACGGTGGGTCCCTAAATCTTAGCTATAGAATATCACCATATAACTGCACGTTATTGCTTAATTACTTACTCCATATGTGTGGGTTATTAAGACAGACAGTACGTCACATGATCATGGAATATGTCACTAGCTGGATTCTGGCAGTAATTTTTTTTTCTTTATTTCAATTTCAATATATGTTTGTTCATTTCCTTCCTGCAAATTTTTAAAAGAAATTTCCTTTTATTTCATTTCTATTTTCTCTGTCCTATCATGAAATATTGGCTTATTTCATATTTTATATCTGATAAAATTTAGGGCTGAGTTATCCAGTTTTTAAAAAAATAATTAAAAGACAAAAAATATTTGCGTCCAACACCTCAGACACATGAAGTTGTAAGTCCTAGAACTTGGAAGGTTTTTTTGAGTTGTGTACTGAACACCATGCGTACCCGATAATAGAAACAAGAATCAGGAACATCCGAGGAGTTGCGTGCCTTGATATTAAAATCCCAACTAGTCTCAGTCTATGTGTTCGATTAAGCCGCCTCAGCCCATCACAAATGCTAAACTGCAAGCGAAAATTTCAAATGAAAACGGACTCAAATGAACAAAGAACAGGTACTCGACGACCCCAAAAGCCAGAGGAACGAAGATCATCACCACCAATAAATCATATATAATTTTTACATTAAATAAAATGTTTCACTCACCCCATTGTTTGCAATTGATCCAAACTTTCATACTTCTTCTACGTTAGCCAATCATAGTAACTTAAATCTGGGTTCACGGAAATCAATCGTTGCGCCAAAGGTACAGGCGATTGTTGAATCAGAATAATAATATAAATAATAACCAATCGTTGTGACAATAGTAACGGCAATCGATACATTTTGTAATTTCTAGTATTTACAGCAAATTTTATTTAAATAAAAATAAAAACCAATGTTATGCTGTATTGTGCTACAGCTGTACTGGATGTGCTCTTAAGAAACAATTCCATATCACTAATGGAAAATAGTTGTCACACTAGATCGATTTTTAAAGTAGAACTTAGCTCCGCAATTTTTAAAACAAATGAAAAATGAAATCTGCGCTGTGCTTGATTTGTGATGGTGTGTGGCTCGATTTGTGATGGTGTATCTCAGACAAAAAATTCGTATCATTATTGAAATATTTGACAACCATTAAGTCTATTAGTTTTATCATTTTACTTTGTAATTGTAGCCACACCAATAATCAACGACAAGGCTCAATGTAACAATAAACCTCGCAACGATAACAATAATCAAAACCACAAACTCTTAATCGTTTATTATCATCACCCTCTGTTGATGATAATGACTTCCAAATATACGACTATTTAAATCAAACAATAAATGTCAAGTCTGATATGTATACACAGACACCAAAGATATATCTAATACCCATTTCAGTCATTCCATTCATTAATTTCCTTCGTTCTCCAGATTATTTAGTTTTATTGTTAAAATGACGTCAAATTATTTTCTTATCAATTTTTCTGATTTTATTTATATTCATTGTCGTTGTTGTTGGAATAAACAGAAAATAAATTTTATGATTTTGAATTTTCCGAATACTTTGGCTCATTTCTTAAGGCAATGTTCAATTTTTCTGCCTTCTTTTATTTATTTATTTATTTTTTTGGTATTCTAACATCAATGAGAAAACCAAAAAAGCATATACGCAAAAATAATAAATATACAAGACATAAAAAGTAAAGATAAATTATGACAAAAAAAAAATGTTAAATAAATAAAAGAAAACTCAATTTCCTTTTAACATTTTCATTTGATTTTTTAAAATATTTTTATTTTATTATTTAAATATAAATTTTGTTTTGAAGAAAAAAAAATTTATTTTGAGTGAAGATAGAATTTTTATGGGTTATAAAAGAATTATTATTGTGTATTTGGTTTGTCTTTATGTTTTTCCTTAATATCTCCAAAAAAGGTTAGTAAATATTGTTTTTTTATGGAATCTGGAAATAACAAGCATTGATTTTTGCCTTTTTATTCAGACCAAAAACAACGCGGTTGGAGGAGTTATGAGAACTTGCATCATACATTTTATAGATGAAAGGAAATTGGCTACAAAAAAATAATGGTTTTTAATTGTTGGGAGTAAGACTTTCTTCATTTTTTCTTACTTTTAACTAAAATGAACTCTTTTTTGTAATCCTCTATTTAGTGCCAGTGGAGATAAAAAAGAGACACGAAAATGAGACACGAGAAGTTTTGTTGCTTTTTCAATATCGCACTACTGTTGCATGAAAACTGCTGTCATCCTTGTTATGTGGAAATTTAGGCCTCGCGTAATGCAAACTAAACGAGGTAACCAGATGAAACTTTTTTTTATAACAAATATATGTTCGAAATTCAATTTTATGTGTTAGAATTAAGATTTACGATATGAATTCTATGCACTATAATTCTCTGACATTGAAGACCTATGAAGTTTTGATAAAACCATGTTTATAAAATGAGTATACAAATCTCCAAACTCTCCAACAGGTTGTTTGGTATTAATAAAATCTATATAAAATTAACACAGACTACACCAAAGCAAGACTATAACACTAGAACATTCTCTGAATTCCCTGATCCATAGTTTTCTCACAGCTTACCAATTTCATGTCAATTTAGATGCCATATTTTCTCAACTACTACTGGTGCTCTCCAAAGTTATTCTCCAGGGCTTCAATCTTTCACCAACCTTGTTTCTTTTATACATAAATGATTTACTTATCTTTATAGTAAAACTAAACCACGGTTTTGTTGATGACATCACATTGCATGCCCTTCATGCATCTTCCAAGCTTCTAAAGCTTTGTCGTACAGTAGCTATCAATGATAGTTAATTAATTATATCAATAATTATTTCTATTACACGAGATCGGTTAAAGTAACTTCTTGGAAATGTTAGAACAAACATTTGTTGATCTTGCTAAATCTAGCATGCCCAAAACAGTGTTTCTTAAACCGATGTAACAAGTTTTTCAATCCCGAGCAAAGTTTGGTGATCTATAAGTGAGTTATTTATTTACTCATGTATATTTAGGGAGGTAATTTTTACTCAACAACAAAATGTCTGAATTCTGCATAGATAAGGTTAATAGTACTGACATAACTGTTAAGCTGAAGCAAAAACGAAATGTGGTTGTAGACAAAATATATTATAAATATAACTCTAATGATTTGTCGTTTAGAGAAACGCACCACATCCTTCCATCGTGAGCGAAGTGCAACAGATAAAAAAGAGCTTTAAAATGACCCACCCTTTTTGTCCTAAATACCTTTTTCGAAGATAAACACAAGATTGTTGAATAATTATATAAATACAGAAACGGTTGCATCAAAAATAGATAGGTTATTGTTGACTGATAAATACAAAAAAATTTGCACCAAAAATAAGTAGGTGACTGTTGAATATGAATAAAGGAATCGTTGCACCAATAATAAATAGGTGATTGTTGAACAATAAATAAATAAACCAATAATAAACAGGTAATTAGATTAGATTAAATTCGGTAGTGTTATGCTATACTGAGACCTGCGTCTCTTCTACCAATTGACAGAATCTACATTCGGTTATCGACTCCACCCCAATACGCTTAAGAAGTTTTCTTAGTTTACAGTGTCCTGAAAGAACCCCCATCAGCATTTTCAGGTTGTTCCTATTCAACCTAGAGCACATTGCTGCTCTTTTTTGATTAAACGGTCTAATCAACTACTTGGGCGGCCACAGCTCGCGGTGTTATTCCAGGTTTTGGATTATTCCGTCATAATTACCTTCATCATCTTTTCGTGTATGGATATTTCCCTCAATCCACAAAAGTGATCTGGGCCGACAAAAAATGTTAAAGTACGTCGCCCTGGTAGTTTGTCGGCTTTTTATTACCGTCGATACCCGCATGACCAAGTATCCAGTAAACTGCAACTTTGTTACTATTTCCAAGCTTGTTTAACTTGATCACATAGCCTTCATCAGTTTTGAATGTGCTTGTGTATGAGCTTAACGCTTTTACTGATGCTTGACTGTCCGACAAGATGGCAATTCTCTTGTGCTTAAATTTTCTTCCTGCACTGAATCCGCGCACATTTAGATAGCACATAGTTCGGACTGTAGGACGCTTGGGTAGGTACCCATAGGCTCTTTCGTCTTTAGTCCAAATACTCCTACATCCACTCCTGCCTCGATCTTTGAACCACCGCGCACCATTTCATTACATCGTTACTCAGATGGTACGTAGTGGATTCACTGCTCCACTTCGCTTTTTTGCACAACGACGATGTATATTTTCTATCGAAGTTCGAACTGCTTAATCATTTCGTCCTTACGTCCTTACTTTCTCGATACTTAGAATCAATGATTTTTCCCTTTCCTATAACCTGCATGCTGAATTTCAGTATGGTTTCTCTGGCTACGCACTTAACCGGCAAGTGAAGTAAACCCATTTTTTACAGCATCTCCATTGACGCGGTAGGGTATGTTCTCATTCCCCCGTGATGCAGATATAAGCTAGCCTCTTTATGTTTTCTAACACTTTTTCTTGCCAGCGTTAAGCTTGAGTCTTTTGTTCCATGCGACTGCTTCGTAAGTGATGGCTGGTCTCACTATTATGGTATACATCCACCTTAGGCTGCCCAA
Organism: Diogma glabrata; assembly: GCA_963693315.1. Lineage (NCBI taxonomy): Eukaryota > Metazoa > Arthropoda > Insecta > Diptera > Cylindrotomidae > Diogma > Diogma glabrata. The sequence goes on along the minus strand of OY856187.1, from coordinate 53,166,476 downwards.
GTTGTACCCCATGTTTTATCTCCAAGGTTTTTGCATACCATCAGAGCTCTTATGGCTTTGCTTACCACTGCTTCCGTTTGGTTTCTCCACAGGAGTTTGCTATCGAGAATTACTCCCAGATATCTAGTCGTCTGTGCAGGTTCAATTAAGGAGACCCTCATGGTGATGGGTTTTATGCTGTTTTCTTTTCTTGATAAACGGAACTATCGTAGTTTTACTCAAAACGAGTTTTAGTCCCACAGGAGTGCACCAGGTGCCGACCAGAAGATTTAGCCCCCTCTGGATAATATCTCAGAGAGTTTTAACGAACTTACCTATGCCGATAATGAGAATGTCAGCCGCGTACCTAAGACATTTAATACCCTGCTTACTTAATACAACCAGAATTTCATCCACCATCAGTCTCCACATGAGGAGTGAAAAAACCCCACCTTACAAACAGCCTCTACAAAGTGATGCCAAGGATGATTTTACAATCACCAGCCTTAGTTTCCGCTACTCTAGTTCTCAGCATCTCACACATCCGGTTAGTTGTGGTGCTGTAAACTTTTTCCTTACTTAGAGCCTTCTTGACTACTCAATATGAGGTGTTATCAAAAGTTTCTTCAATGTCTAAAAAGGCACAGACAGCAAATTCTTTGATGTCCCCTTCCTCCCCTACTTCCTTTGTCAAACTGATTAGCGCGGTTTCCGTTCTGTACGCGTGGTGACTATTTTGCAGACGCGATCTTACCAAGGTATTTGTTCGTATGTGGTTGTTCATCAACTTTTCCATCGTTTTTAACATGAAAGATGTTAAACTGATTAGTGGGTCTGTGAGACTTCGGCTTCGGATAACATATTATTTACCTACTTTTGCAATAAATATCACTTTTGTCGTTCTAGTGGGTAATGGAATAAGTCCAAGTGCCAGACTACTCCTTAAGATGGCCAGGAAGTGCCGTAATAGTCAGTTCTGCTCTCTGTGTGCGTGTTGGGACTATTCCGACCACTTCTGATGATTTGTATGGCTGGAAAGTGCCTGTGGCCCTCTGAACACGGTCCTCCGTATACAGTGAGGCAGCCATCCTTTATTCCTCTGGGTTTGGTCTTTTAGTTTTCTGCATACTCGCGTCTTTTGCGCATGCGCTAAAGTCTCCCGAAAGGTGTGTTTCTAGTAGAAGGACAGCTCTTTTTCAACGAAGTTTAAATCTCGACATCGTCTTTTTCCAAAACTTTATGCAGCCTTGCTACTACTGGTGTTGCAGAGATATTATCACAGAAGATGCAGAAGCTGCCTCTCTTTGTCCGCCTGATTTCCTTATCGTGGGTGGTAAACACCATGGTCTACTCTTTCCACTTTCCGTATTGTTTTGTTCAATTGAAGAAACTCCATACTTGTTTTTAATTTTGACAACTCCATGCTCTTTTACCTTAGTATTTGGGCAGTTGGCTTCGAACACCTTGGTGATTGCTATAGGTTAACCCCCGCTACAGCTTGTTTCAGGGCGGCATATTGTTTTACTGTCCCTTTAACCGCGACTAGCTAAAGACCTTCTTTTAAAATCTTCTCAAATTGAAGCAACCTTGTGTTCCTGGGGTTCTGAACCTTAAGTGATTCCTCTTTTACTATCCTGTTCCAACAGAATCAATCTATGATCCGACAAGAAAGGTTCACTTGAGACTCTCCAGTTCCTTATAAACTGTCCTACATTAGTATACTTCCTATTGTTAAATCTTACACTTCTTGTCTTGCCCTTATGACAAAAGTGGGAGTGCTCCTGACATTAAAAACACTATAGTTTTTTTAATTAAAAATGTTGACAGAAACTTACTCTGGTTTCATCTGTACTTCCCCATGTCTGCGAGCATTTGCATCACACCCGATGATAAGAGGTCACTTCTTGTTGCACCATTCCACCAGCCTCTGTACCTCTGTAGGCGGTATCAGAACCCCATCCCCTGCACAGTATGCCAGTGCTACCACTAACTGGCAGCTATTAGAGTGTGATGGTAGTTGATCGGCCACCAGATCGGCCACCAGATCAGTCACAAACACTTGTATTACTATTGATGTTATCCCCATTAGTATCACCACTATTACTGTTACTGTTGTCATGGAATGGTAAACTCTTTAAAATCATTATTAAATTGGCTTAATTTTATTCATATAGTGTTGTTGTATTGGCGTGCGCATAGGTTGTGCAAAATCATGTAAAATGGAGAATATACTACTATACTACTATGTAAATTGAGAATATACTTCACACTTCGTCGGTTTAGAATGATTACGTGGTACTTACACCGCAGTTCATTTTCTGATTAGAAACTCAACCGGATCAGTTCCAGAAGGACTTATCACATATCACAAGATTCATCATTTCCCAATTGTCTTTTTTGTTATTTGTCAAAAATCGTGATGCTCAAATTTCGGCTTTAAAGCTTTAATTTTGCTACTAATCCGGTTGTTCTTTATAAATCGCGCGTCGAACTTTAAATATATTTTTTTTCCTTGTTTTACTCGACTGACAGCGTCTATTCCATTCCATTCCATTTTGTTAAATTTCGTAAGTTCGACAGAACTTTGACATCGATTTTGAATCCATCAAAAATTTAGAATAATTATTTTTGAAAGTGTAAGCTTAAAACCGCTTTGTTTGCTCTATTAACTTTATACATTCTGCATTTTAAATCTAATATTATTAGTTCTAGTAATTTTTCAGTTTCATATTTTAAACTTTGCAAATATAAATACCAATTAAAAATATATCAACATAATATTCAGTGCGGATGACAAAAACTTCTAATTTTCTATTATAAATAGATTCACTGTGTGTGTTTGTTTTACCAAAACTTTTGAATTTTCATGAAAACAATTTCATGAAAATGATAGTAGCAAGTATATGGTATAAAATATATATTATCTGTTTGTTTTTCTTTATTATATTAGTTTTTAGTAAACATTATATCACAACTTTGAACTTTTATATTTGACAAATAAACGAAAAAAAAACGTTTTACAATCAAAATCAACAAAAGTCCCCTTAGTCAAAAAAACACAATTGCTACAATTTCCTTTTGATAAAAAAAAATATACCGTTGCCAACACCCTCAATTTCCTTAGTTTTTAATTTCCGATTATTTTACTTCACTTTTATAATCATAGCAACAACCCTCATTGTTAAGAATAAATTGAGTAATAAATCACAAATCGCAAATTGTAATAATAATTATAACAAAAACGGATAAAAGAGCATAAATCCATAATGACCTGACCTTTATTGGCTTCCCCATTTCTTTTTCTTACAATTTAAAGAAAACACAAACAAACAAAAGAACGTTCGGTAGGAACAATGAAAATCATAGAAAAATCTAATAATAACTCGAAAGAATTAGAATAAAATTCATAAAAAAAAGAAAATCCAACGTAATCACGCAAATTACAATAATTTATCATAAGAAAATTCATTTTTCTATTTTCCATACGTGTATGTTTGTTTAAACGTGTTTGGTGTTGCTATTCTGTTCCGGAAAAATTAGATTACTATAATGAAGAAGGAAAAATATAGAGCAAATAACTAACAGATTTTTTTTTTCGATTAATGAAATTCAATGAAAATGAAACGCCAAATGTGGTCTTATGTGGATTAGAGAGATTTTCTATGTGATTTATGGTTGATTAGCATGATGTAGTTAAAAGCACAGTTTGAGACAGATAAATGTAATTAAATTTTAGAAATTAGATTATTGTTTGCCAGGAATTTGAGAAAAATTGTTCATGTTAATTGAATTAATTAGTCATATAAGTTATAACAATGGATAAATAAATGTTTGAATAAATGGAAGGAGGTCAGTGACAGTACGACGGTGCAGACGAGAACGAATGTTTCCAAATTTCCAATTAGCTTTGAAATAGCCAATATATTATTTATGGCATTTGGAATTAAACTCTAAAAATTAGAATTAGTAATTAACTAATAGTAGTTCGTAATAGTAACTCATAACTCCGATAGGAGTTAGCAATTAAATATAATAATTAGAAAATAAGAATTAAGAATTAGAAATTAGAAATTAGGAGATAGAAATTAGGAATTAGGAATTCGGTATGCGGTATTAGATACTAGGAATAAGGAATTTGGAGCTACAAATACAGAATTAGGAATTAAGAATTAAAAATTATAAATAAAGAATTAGAATTAAGAAGTAAAAATTAGGGATTTTGTATTAGAAGTAAGAAATATGAAGTAAGGAGTTAGGAATTAGAAGTTATAAATTAGGAGTTAAAAACTAGAAATTGCAAATTAGGAATAAAGAATTAAAAAATTTTGAGTACGAAATTGGGAGTTAAGAATTAAGTGTTAAAAGTCAGGAACTAGGAAACAGAAGTAAGGAGCATAAAGTACGAAATTAGGAATTATAGTGTAAGAATTATGAGTTACGAGTTAGAAATTAGAAAGAAGGAATTAAGAATTAGCGTTAAGAGCAAGTGTAGCAAGTGTGAAATTGAGGACTTTGAAACTTGGTATTTTGAATTTTTAAAGTAAAATTTGATGTTTTCAAATTTCAAATTGGATTTCAAATTTCCAATATATTATATATGGCATTTGGAATTGTGCTCTAGAAATTTGAATTAGTAAAGGAAATTAGAAATTAAGAATTAGGAAATAAGAATTAAGAACTAGAAATTGGGAATTATGCATTATGAATTGTGAATTAGGAATTCGATATTCTGAATTATATAGGAAGAGTTAGGTATTACGAATAAGAAATCGAGAATTAAGAATTAAGAATTCCAAAGTAGAAATTAGGAATTAGGAATCTAAATTTGAAATTAAAAATTACAGATATGGAATTAGGAGTACGAAGTAAGGAGTAAGGAGTAAAGAATTAGGAGTTAAAAGCTAGAAATTAAAAATTGGAATTAAGAATTAAAAAATTTTAAATAAAGAATTGGGAATTGGCCATAACGAACTATTAAATAAGAATTAAGAATAACGTGTTTCTTCGTCAGACATACTAATTAACTCATTGTTGTGGAACTCTGTCTTCCATTTGGCAGGTTTGGAATTTTGGACTTTGAAGTCTGGTATTTTGAATTTTCCTACTAAAATTTAATGTTTTTATATATCAAATTGGATTTGGGATTTGCAATATATTATATATGGCATTTGGAATTATGCTCTAGAAACTAGAATTACTAATTAACTAATAGTAACTCGTAACGAACTCCGAGAGGAGTTAGAAATTAGAAATTAATAATTAGGAATTAAAACTTCAGAATTAGGAATTAGAAATTGGAAATTAGGAATTAGGAAATAGGAATTGAGTATTAGCATTTCGGCATTCGGAATTAGATAGTAGGAGTTAGGTATTACGAATAAAGAATTGAGAATTAGGAATTATAAATTATAAATCATGTATTAGGAATTAGAATCAGCAATTAAAAATTAGGGATTTGGAATTAGGAGTAAGAAGTAAGGAGTAAGTAATTAAGAAATAGAAGTTGAGAATTAGAAGTTTAAAATTAAAAAGTAGGAATTAAGAATTAGAAATTTTGAATATGGAATTGGGAATTAAGAATTAAGAGTTAAAAGTAAGGAATTAGGAATCAGGGATTAGGCATCAGAAATAAAGAGTGGAGTAATAAAATAGAAATTAATTAGAATGTAAGAATTAGGACTGAAGAGTTAGAAATTATGAGTAAGGAATTAGGAAATTTGAATAATGAATTGGGAATTGGACATAATGAATTACTAATTAAGAATCAAGAATCAAGTCTTGCTTCATCACACATAATCAACTAATAGTAACTCGTAACTCCGAGAGGAGTAAGCAATTAGAAATTAATAATTAAGAATTACGAATTAATAATTAGAAATAAGGAATTAGAAATTGGTAATTAGGAATTAAGAATTAGGCATTCGGTATTTGGTATTAGATATAAGGAATAAGAAATTAGAAATAAGGAGTTAGGAATTAGAAATGAGGAATTACGAATTCATAATTAAAAACTGAGAATTAGAAATGAGCAATTAGAATTAAGAATTAAAAATTAGGGATTTGGAATTAAGAGTAAGAAGTAGCGAGTAAGGAGTTAATAATTGGAAGGCAGGAATTAAGAGTTAAAGGCTAGAAATTAAAAATTAGGAATTAAGAGTTGGAAATTTGGAATAAGGAATTGGGAATTAATAAAAAGTTTAAGTAAGAATCAGGAGTAAGGCGTTTGTAGTAAGGAACTAGGAGTTAGGCATTTGAAGTTAAGAAGTAGGCGTTAAGCGCTAGAAATTCGAAATTAAAAATTAGGAATTTGGATTTGAGAATTAGGGCTTAAGAATTTGGTATAAGGAATAAGAAATTAGGAATTAAATGTTGGGAATTAAGAATTAAGAAGAACCAAAGTTTTTATTTTTATCTTTAAGAATAGGTTTTTGGATTTTTGGTTTTTCGTCGATATGTGTAGGTAAACAGTATGTGTTTGTCGTATCGTGTTCATAAAAAAGAAGCTTGTTTGACAAGCTATACTCGTAAAATCAAACAAATATTTGGCTCTGTAATGTGTTAACGTTTGTTGGGATGTGATATAAAGATTACTAGTATTTTGTTTACGAGCCTCGGGCATTAAAAACAACGCCTTAGTGACAACTCTCAATATTTCAAACACCACATTTCCTAATTAACCAGAAAATGGAATAATAAATATTTGTTTAATGTTGACTTCTTCACACAGAAAAATTTGGGACTTTAATTTAAATAAACCATGTTATTTGATTTAAAAGTTTCAAAATTCTTTTAAATTGAACCTAATTTCTTTTAAACTAAAGATTTTGCGTGTTTTAATTCAAAGAATCCAAATTATTTATTTTAAAACAATTCAAAACCTTTGAAATAAATTGCGATGTCCTTTAAAACAAAGAAAAACTGTTTTAAACCAATTTGAAGTAAAGTTTAAACTTTTGTTTGTGCACGATCTTCGTCGGAGTTCAATCGTCACTTTAATTTTGCTGTTTTTCGGAAAATAACAGTTATTATTATTTGTTTTACAGCAGAAAATTATAATTCTTTTCCCATTTAAATTTCATATTTGCTATAAGCAGTGTTGTTGTTTATGTAATTTAAAGTTAAGTGAAGTTCTTAAAGTGAAAATAAATAAATAATATAAATAATATTTAAATAAATATTAAATTGAAGGTAAGCTGGATTTTTCTTAATTAAATTTATTACATAAGTGAGAGATTTATTTATATTAAAGATGTCTGAACATCCAGTGATGCTTAATGAGGAAGTTATGGAAATCATTGAACTTGGGGACTAACAGATGATACTGTAAAGCTCCTTCATTTACATAAATTCAATAGAAAGGTTCTAGAAATTATGAATTTTAAAGATGTAGATGAACTTTTCGAGCAATTTTTTATAGGGCAAAAAATTTTGTTTCGAGAAGGTTTAAGAAAATGGCGAAAACATATTGTAATTGTTTTTTTTTACATGTGTTTAAATTGTTATAGATACTGTTAATTTAAAATTATAATTTCTTCTAGAATCAGCCTATGGTAGAAGACTGTGAATTGGATATTGCCAGCAGTTTTAGATCAAATATCTTAATTACGAGGTGAATTAAATATTTTGTTGTATTTACTAAATAAGAAAATTACATTATTTCTATCTTACAGCGATACGAGCATTTGTTGTTTTGATGTTAATGTAAATGACATTTTGGAAAAAAGTATAAAAGGACGATTGGTCAAATTTTTTTACCAAGAACAAATTTTTGGATGCAGAAAGTCGTAAAAGTTTAGTTCACTGCATCGTTGACCATTATTTGACCATTTTTGGATGCAGAAAGTCGTAAAAGTTTAGTTCACTGCATCGTTGACCATTATTTGACCATTATTTGACCATTTGACCATTACATAAACTAAAATATAAATTATAATGTGTGTATTATGAAAATTTGATTTTATACTTTTGAATTTCTTAATAATTGTGTAATGAATTTTATTATATTTGTAGCCATAATATTAATCTATACATGAACTAAAATTTAAATTATATTGTATGTATTATGAAAATTAGATTTTATATTTTTGAATTTCTTAATAATTGTGTAATGAATTTTGTTATTAATTATAATTATTTAAATTTATTATATTATAATTTTGTTATAATTATAATTACATGAATTTTATTATATTTGTAGCTATAATATTAATATATACATACTATACATACTGAAATATAAATTGAATTGTATGTGTAATAATTGTGTAATGAATTTTATTATAATAAAAATTATTAATTTACATAAAAAACAATATTGTTTTCTTTAAAACAAAGTTCAAATCATACTTTATACAAAAACCACAAGTCCTTTGATTTAAAATATTATTAATAATAAATAAAGAAAAAAATCTTTAATATAAAGTGCGCAATTTTGTTTATTGACTAATATTCTTTGAATTAAATAAAAATTCCTTTAACGCTAAGTATAAGTAATCAATTAAATCAAAATATTTGTAGTTTTTAAATTAAAAGAAACGTTCTTTTGATTTAAAGAAATAAAATTGATTTTTTTTTGGTTAAAAACAAAGAAAATTTTTCTTTTGGAATAAAGAAATCTAAACTTTGCGCAAAATCTATAGGCAAAATATCTTTATTTCAAAGTATATTTATTTTAAATTTAGGTATCATTTTTCTGTGTGTTCGTTTTTGGACCAGATTTGCGATACTAGATGACGATAACCTTAAAAACCCCAAATTTTATTTTATCTTCTGTTTTGGACAACTCTCAATCCAAAATACTAAAAAAAAGAGTATGCTTGCGAGCGTATGGGTGATTGGTTGGGTGTGTGATTGAGAAGGTGACATAGGCGCATAGGCTTTCCTCATTGGAAAAAGTGGGGAGAAGGATATTTTGAATAACTTTTTATTTAACACTTTAATAACTACTAATCCGGGCTTTCAATTTATTTGAAACTAAGTATATAAGGTTTCTGCAAAGTTTTCAATAGTTCTGCGAGATAACCGTTTTTAAAAAAATAATACTTTCTGCCCTTCACAAAGCTTCAACCAGACCGAATCTTGTTTCAACTCTAACAGATCGCACTAAATCTTTAAAATAGTTGGTTCCAGCTACATTTGACATTGGTTTTACAAAGCTATAAATATCTAAATGTTGGCGTTACCTAATTTTGTCATTTTAAATCAAAACCTATCAAAGAATAGCACAAAATATAGCAATTCAATAAATTTTATAACTGACTGATGAACTAAACCTCATTGTAGTTTAATTGTTTGGTTGCAGGAAAAATGCAAACATGAAAAACCAGTACAACGTTTACATTTTCACTACACAAATTTTCAAGTTCCCGTTTTGTCGATCCCTTATTTCTTTTTTTTAAATGAAGATAATTTACCAATTAGAATTATGTTCGAAAATTTATCATATAAGATTCTACTCATCAAAAAGAACTTGAAGGATCTGTTGAATGGCAACATTTTTTACCACACATCTTAACAATACAAGTTCTGTTGACCACTTGTACTACTAGGTCTGATAGACCGCTATTGTTCACCAGTTGATCGAAGTCCCGCTACTTCACCCTGTCGCTAACTCTTTTAGAGAGAGAGTTCTGGCAACCAAACTTTCACATAAGTAAAATATCGAAACAACAACGCATGCATATATACCACCTAGGTTTTGAGAAAAATGACAGCCATATCACAACTCCTCCTATTGATTTACGTTAGCAATTCGTGCTACATTTAAATTTATACAAAAACATAATCCCAACAAAACAAATAAAAGTAAATGATATGCTACCATATCCAAATAATGGTTGGTTTATTCCAAAAGACCTATTCCAAATGTCTGAGATACTTATATTCCAATCCAAGAAGTTGAACAACGACATTTTCTCTTTTACTACATTGCAGTTTGTTTCATAGAATTCAAGGAACCTTAAGATCAGTGATCACATTTGAACTGGGTCCATTTTGGTGATTAGTTTATGATGAAGAAAATGTTATTCGTGGTTTGATGTGATGATGAGGTAAATAAAATACAGTAGAAATAATTATACAGTATACCAGTGATCTCCAAACAAACACAAAAAACAAATAAAAGATTTTGATGTTTTTATTGGTAAATTTTGATTGAAAATATTTGAAGCACAAAATTTTCTCCAATTACAAAAATTAAAACTTTCATTCCGAAATATATATATATCATTTTTTCAATCTTTTTATGAAAATTATAATTGAACTAAAATTTTTAAATTTTACTGTTATCACTATCACTGTTATCACGGTCCTCTACATTTTCCAAGCACCAAAACCCAACTCTTTTTTACTCACAAAATATTTATTTAAACCAGAACAAAGTGCTCTCAAAAAGTCTATTTAAAAAAAACATCAGACAAACAATCTTAGTATTTCCTTTTGTTGAACCCTTTGTTTTATGGAAGATCGAATGTCATAATACAGTTACAATACAACAATATGTGAGAGAAATTTTTATTTTATAGGAAATGAAATCTAACGATTAGTTATATTAGGATATTTTATTGCATTTTATGTTGTGACTGTTGTCTGTAGTAGTACCAGGAGAACATGTCAGGTTCTTCAAAGAATCCACAAGCGGCATCTACGTGATGCCGCTAAAAAGCAGAGGATGTGAGTACGAATATTCAAAGAAAATGTTATGCATTCACAGAATAGACCAGGGCCAATCCTGTTAAAGGAAAAAAAATTCTTAGCAGTATACGAATGGTCGGAAAATGTAGTTAATGGTCTAAGTGATTAAGGAAAAAACTGAGTAAAAGTCCCGGAAAGGGGTGGGGCTTGTAGTATATACGTTTTGAGGGGTTGTATTAGTTTTTGCGATTGGCGGCAAATCCTCTCTATGCATCCTCTCGAAAAAAATAAATGTAAAAGTTGTAGACAATAAAAAAATCTAAAACTTTCTTACCAGACATTACTGACCATAACCACAAAATTATCGAGAAAAATGCAAAAAACTGTTTTTTTGTTTTTAATTTATAACTATCGCAAAAAATTTTATATTTTCATGAAAATCGGTGAAAATGTTTTTTTTTTTGTGTTTCAAACAATCCCAACTTTTTTCAAAGCGAAATATTTAATTTTCGATGTTTTTTGAAGAAAATTAAAAAAAAGACCTTATTTTCAATCGAAAAATTTGGTTAGGAAATTTTCGATTTTTGAACTTTACCAGTGCTCATTTTTTTTTGTTGAAATCCCAACTTTAATATAGAATTAAAATATAACATTGTTTTATGCACAAAAAGTTCGTTAAAAAAGCAAAAAACCGAAAAAACTACTTTCAAATCATGAATTTCTTTTTCTTCGTTGTAAATAAACGTTTCCATTCATTAAAAGCGGTAATTCACATACGATACTGTATTATACAAGTAATTTACATATACTTAACTAATCTTGGCTTTCAAAGTCCCGAAATCATCGTTTAAAATGCAATTAAATAGGCAAAAAATCAAAAAACTTCATCTGGCCCACGAAGAAAAAAAGATTTCAATGAAATTATTTTACTTTCAATTTTTTGTATTTTCTAATAGAAACACTTTGACCTGATAATTTGTAAATACTGCGACGATTATGAAATACGATAGAACACAACACAATAGAACATCTTTCGAGAAAATACTCTTTAGAGAAAATAGTTCCACAAAAGAATTATAAAATTACATAAAAGGTTACAACGTAACCATTGTAAGCACGTAATAGAAAGTTTTTGTTTATCTTACAACAAAGTAAACACAATCAATTAGACAATAGGTAAATAAACAAATTGAAAAGAATAGATCTCACACCTATGTGTCAATATTTGAAGATCGTATTATTATGTTTATGTTGATAAAGGTTTGTGTTCTAGAATATTGTAGTGATATCGAGGCTATTTCATGTAGTATGTAAGAGGTTTTGTTCGAGCACAAGATCAGTATAAAATTGTCAGCGATAGAAAAAAATATAAAATTTAGCAGTGATATAGGCGAGTTAAAATTAACAGTGTTATTATAACTTACAAGTAGAAAGAAAAAGATTATTGTAAGTAAACAGTTAAAAGTGATATTGTGAACAATTGTAATAGAAATATAAGTGGTGAATTATTGTTAGTTCAAGAACAATCAAGGGGAATAGTAGTAAAAACAATATTTTTATAATAAAATCTTGAACGAATAAAATTATAACGTTTAGAAAATCCATTGTGTTTTAATTTCCTGATCGCACTAAATAATTGTGACTCGGCTAAGAAACGTTATAATACTTACGAATCACAAGAAATAATAAAAAAAATTTCTCAGTCACAGCCTTAGTGTTTTTTGATTTTTTACCTATTTAATTGCAGTTTAAACGATGATTTCGGGACTTTGAAAGCCAAGATTAGTTAAGTATATGTAAATTACTTGTATAACACAGTATCGTATGTGAATTACCGCTTTTTATGACTGGAAACGTTTATTTACAACAAAGGAAAAGAGATTCATCACTTGAAAGTAGTTTTTTCGGTTTTCGCTTTTTTAACGAAACTTTTGTATATAAACAATATTATATTTTAATTCTATATTAAAGTTGAGATTTCAACAAAAAAAATGAGCACTGGTAAAGATCAAAAATTGAAAATTTCCTAACCAAATTTTTCGATTGAAAATAAGGTCTTTTATTTTAATTTTCTTCATAAAACATCGAAAATTAAATATTTCGCTTTGCAAAAAGTTGGGATTGTTTGAAACACAAAAAAGAACATTTTCACCGATTTTCATGAAAATATAAAAACGTTTGCGATAGTTATAAATTAAAAACAAAAAAAAACGGTTTTTTACATTTTTCTCGATAATTTTGTGGTTATGGTCAGTAATGTCTGGTAAGAAAGTTTTAGATTTTTTTATTGTTTACAACTTTTACAGTAATTTTTTTTCGAGAGGATGCATAGTTTAGTCGCCAATCGCAAAAACTAATACAAACCCCTAAAAACGTATATACTACAACCCCTCACCCCTTTCCGGGACTTTTACTCAGTTTCGTCGATTTTTCCTTAATTACTTAGACCATTAACTACATTTTCCGACCATTCGTATACTGCTAAGAAATTTTCGTCAATTTCGATATTTATAACGTTTTGACCCTGGTCTAGAATGTGGTCTTGACCATTACAGGACAGGACGAACGGAGGAGGCTCGCATACTGCATTCATCCTAAGAAGTACAAAAATTAATGTTGGTGAGTAGTTTATCGAACCCAAACCCAGAGATAAAAAGTCTCATGCTCAACGGACTGAGATAGCCGGACTAAATGACAAATATACTAAGAGGGAATAAAAACTGAATAAGGTCAACATACAAAAAAATTCAAGAAAAAGACTTTAGAAGATACGAGAAAACCATTTGGGTAGGTTAGTCAGCCGAATCACGTTATTGCTTGCTCCAAACAAACGAGCCTTTATTTAACCCTATATATGAGCTTTCTTACCCTATAATCTAACCCTATATGTATTTAATATGCCACCAGCTGGATTCCTTTGCATGGTACCTTTTTTTTTATTTTTATTTACTCCATTCTATCATAAAATATTGGCCCTGGTCAAAAGAATTGCATTATTGTTTAGTTATCCATACTTCAAAAAATAATTAAAAACAACAAAAAACTGCATCTACAGTTTACTGATTGTAACTAGAGAGGTGTTAGAGGTTAGTATTACCACAAGTAATCCTGATGCCCTGAAAATACACGCACCACGAGTTGGTTCCGACAAGTCTCAGTTTGTGGGTTCGGTAAATTTTATCCTTCTCTCACTACAAATACTAAAATGCCTGAGGTACTTTTAAAACTGTATTAAATCAAAGGTGCAAGGAGAAAAACTCTGACAACCTCAAAAATCCAGAGGAATCGAGAATTCCACCACCACATCAAATATAATTATTAAATTTCAATGGCAAATAACAAAGAAAAAATTTCACACACCTTTGAAAATTGTTCAGGATCCTGCTCTTCATACTGAATTAAATCTTACCCATCAAATCGATAATTAAATTAAATAGGAGTCCGTTGAATAAGTCACCCTAATACAAAAATCTAGCTGCACAATAACTTTCGCTACAAATTTAATTTTTACATTAAATTTATTCCATTGTTTTATTTTTTTAATTTCTATTTAACCTGACAAAGTATGCCCTTATGCCAAAGTATCGATCGCTTAGATTTTAAATATCATAAACAAAAATAAATTATTAATTGTAAATTTTAAGCCGTTCTTAGCTTACCAAATCTCATAAGAATTTCAATCTTCAATTTAAAATTAGAAAATTTAATACAAAAAGACAAAAAAAAACAATAAAAACCAAAAACGAAAGAAAAATTTGTCTTCAAATATATAGAAAATATTTTTAAGTTTTTTCTTTTCTTTTAATGGAAAAACTTTGATTGCATTATATTTAAAAGAAAATTGTACCTTTATTTTCTTTATTATTATTTGTGTTTAAAATACAGAAAAAAATAGCAAACAGTATACATATACATACATATATACATTTCCGTTTTAAATAGAGCACCATCATCATTATCAGACTAAGCTTACCTGGGAAATAAAATATCTTAAAGAAAATACGTTTAATAAAAATAAGAGAAAAATTATTTTTAACGAGCCATTGTTTGTGTTTTATGGAAGTTTTTTTTTCTGTTTCAGTTTGTTGTTGCATACAGCGAGAAAAGAGGAAGATTTAGATTGTGTCTGATTTATTTAGTGAAAGTTTTGGTGGAAAATATATGGGAAATCAAATGTTTTTTATGGTTGCAGCTTATTTATGATCCGTTCTTTATATTGCAAATTATTATTACTTTCAGAAACTTTTCTTAATTTATAGACAATTTTAATATAAGAGGTAATTTGAAAGGTTAATGTATTTAATTAGCACACAATTTTAGAAGCTATGATTTTCATCAAAAGCCAAAATGAGTTGGTGGTAATAAAGAATAGAACTAAACATTATCTCACAATGTGAGAGACTATTTCATCCGATTCAAGACAAAAGCGGCATTTTGGATCATTTCCTACGCCAAACCTCACCATGTGTTTACTTACATGATGATGATGATCTGTTAGGCGTTCCACCATTAGTCTACTGACTGAACGGATTAGACTTAACAGACTTAACAGTGGTTTTGACAGTTCACCTCTAGCGTGACCATCTTCTAGACCTTGCAGCCTTTTGTGTTACTTACGCAGCCTTTTGTGTTACTTACTAGCAAACTTATTCTTTCTTTCGCTATACCAATTGCTGGTTCAGAACCTATGAGCCTACATGAAGAATTCTTTGCAAATTCATAAGTCTTTTCGTTTCCGAGCTTCCCAGTGTGCTTCGTGTCCATACCAGAGATATGCTATTCTTGAACCCGAGATAATTCAAGGACCTAGACCATTCGTTTACTATTTTTGACTTAATAGTGAAGTTTCCTACGACTTTAAGAACACCATGGCTATCAGTTAAACTATTATTGACTTTGCCATACTACTTAAGCGCCGTTACTCGCTTCGATGCTACATTTATGGTGAGCACTTTAGACTGAGCTTCTGTCAAAGAGCTTCTGTGAAAGAGCTTCACCTCTAAAGTAGATCACAGAGCCTGCATAAGTTTCTGCTTTGTTTCTTCATAAGATGTGTAAATCAGCTATAGACCGGTCTTCTATTGTTGGCATTTCAACTCCATGCTGCCTTCGAAAGGTACTTAGAAGTATTGTGTCATCTGTCAGCATTAAAAATCTATCGGCTGTTTTTTCAAGTCCGTCCATAGCACTCGATGATTTTTCTTAACGCTCCTGGTAGCTTCCAGGAGTTTCTAACGATTAGTAGTGCAACCTAGACACTGATGGGAGCACAGATTGCCCTTACTAACGTTAGAGATTTTATCCACCTAGTTAGTAACCCTGACCCGCTTATTCGACTTGGCTCAAACGTCTGTATTAGGTCGTGGGTAGACCGGTAGCTAGGTAGTCCTTGTAGTAAGCGGTATAATCGTTAACCCTAGAAAAGATTACCATTCCTACCTACCTTGTCAATCCTAAAAAAACCTAAAAAATCCTAACTAATCCGTTGGTTACTCTCCTTGCTCTCTATCCATCACGTAACCATGATCTACTCTCCCTTAGCTTGGGTATCAAATACACCATTAGTTTCATTCCATTTTCCAACCCGTTTAAACATTACAACCCCCAAAACACAACAAAACAATATTTTTCTTTTGTTTTTCTTGTTACCCAATTAATTATAATTAAATCTAATAACTAAACTCACCAAAATTCAGCTCCACAATTTCATATAAAAAAATGAAACGCAAATTTAAACATAAAATTCACTAAAAATGTATTTTCCAAATATTTTTTTTTTAATATTTTTTCTCTTAATAATATTAATCCACTCAACAATTAATTCAATATAATTTCGCACAATATTAGTATTTTTAAATTTTTTTTTCTCTTCATTCAATTAACTAATTCAAGTCAACTCAACTAACAAAACAATTAATCAATAAAATCAAATATTTAAAATTGAAATAAACAACAAAAAAAAAATTACTAAAACAAACCAAAAAAAATTATAACACCAAACAAGAAAATAAACAAAAATGTGCCAAATTTCCTGACCCAACCGCTCAACACTTCGATCGCCAGTCCCGACCAAGATCTTTTTTATCCAGTTCACACCTTGGTGTTATCTGAGCTTTTTAATAAAATGCTAAAAAAAAACAAAAAGATAAACAAAATAGCTTGAGACATGCTAAAAAAATCGTTACCAAGAATCCACTATAAACTGTGGAAATAGTTTAAACTTTCCCACAATTGGAAACAGAGTTTCTCCGATTTCGAGAAATAAATAAAATCATCATAACTGAGGTTCGGTTTTAATGTGAAAAAGAAGGAAATTGGATAATTTTTGGAAAATGTTTTTGCAATGATTACAATAACGACATATGTAAACCGTTGAATTTATTCAAATAAAAATGTTTTGCAATATTGCAAAACTGAAACATGGGAATGGTTGTAATTTAAATTAATAAAATTTTTCAAAAATGAAATTTGGATATATAGTTTTGAGAGATGGGTCTAATGTCATGAGACATCCTGTTTTGTCCCAGAACCCAAGTAATGTTTGCCCATTTGCCAATTTAGGTGTTTGTCGAGAGTAATACCAAGACTCACTACATCGTTATACCATTTTTCCGACACAAGCTGATAATAGTGTTCAGGTCATTCTGCGTTTTCCTGTAGTTATGCTTTATACTGTCTCCTTTCTAATGAATGCCAACATCACCGGCTTAGCCGTATGTATTAAGCCCTTTATAGTTTAATTTAATTATAGGAGCTGGTTCACCATCATGTTCAACAACAGGTGTAATAATAGACGGCCCGCTTGGGACATCCTTTTTTACACCTACCTAGAATGTGGTGTTTTCCTTCGTGTGAATAAACAGACATCGATTTTCCAACGCTCGTTGTATCCACCTTCAGTGTGTTTTGTTTACACCATACCTTTTCGCTCCGTTAAAAAGTGAACCAAATTGGTTTTGTGGAAAACCCATTTTATGCCAATAAACAGCAAAAAGCGATTATATTTTTGAAAATAACCGTTCTGGCTTGATATGTGGTTTTGGGATAAGACAACCCTTCTGTTTCTTTTGGCCTGTTTTTCTGCACCCTCTGTATTTTCTTTTCTTTGATTTACGAATTCTCAATCGGCTTGGTTACGAGTTCGCAAGGCTTCAAAAGTTGCCTGGATCTTTGTTTTAGTTTGTGAAAGTTTTTGTTACACCATTGGGCATTTTGTCAACCACACTGGCTCGTTTTGAGGCTCGAACTCTTAAAATCCTGGACTAACAGATCGTTAAACTGGTCAACAGCCTTGAAAATGACCTCACGGTTAATTGTCTCGCCATCTCGCCATCTCGTCGAAGACGAGTCATTTCGATCATCACAATCCTCTTCACAGCGCACTGAAGATGTTGTTGCATAGAGACTGTTAGAGGGAGTATCGAGCTCTATAATCAGCTGTCCTCATATTCCTCCTTATCGAACCAAGACCATTTTTCATCTTCTCTCTGGGTTCCAACTGTTATATTGATCTCTGAAGATGTAATGAACAGTGTAAATTCCTAATAGTGGAACAAGTATCAGGATCTTTAGAGTAATTGCGTGTCTTGATATTTTTTTAATTCCGAATAGCTCTAATCTGTGAATGAAAGCACCATTCCTCAGCCCAGTACAAGTTCTGATTTGCACGCTAAAATTTCACAAGAAAACGGATCCAAATGAGTAAACAATAGGGTTTCTAATAATCCTAAAAATCCGAAAAAACCAAGATCATCACACATACCACTTCAACTACCATCAATACATTCAAAAATTAAAATGTTTCACTCACCTCATTATTGGCCGTTGTTACAACTCTTCATGCCTCAGTAATTTAGCCAATCAACCTGAATAAACTACAAATTAGCATAATACAATAACCAATCGCTGCGCCGGGCGATTGTTGAATATGAGCAATAATTAAAAGTTGCCCCAATGGTACCGGCGATTGTTGAACAATAATAAAATCGGTATCAGCTCATTTCTAATTTCATATTATTCAATAAAATAATTAAACAAAAACGATCTAATGATCTAATGATAAGCATTTTAATATTTTTACGAACTTTCATAATATGTATAATAGTTCAAGTGTATATCAGTCAAAACTCAACGCAAGACAGCAAAAAAATGGAAGAAAAAGAACCTCTGAATTTATTATTTTGCGTGGATGGATATAATGAAAGATAAGAGTTATATCGACTGCGAATAATCGGTAAATACATTTTAAATGATAAACGCTGAAAAAAATTATGTCAGGACTACTCCTTCGTAACAAAAAGAGACTTGCCAGAGAACTGTTCAAGCTCCAAGACTGTGACATGAACCAAAAATTTTACTAGTCTCCGAGTATAGGTAGAGTTTCTGACAGATTTCGGCTCTCCAACGTAATTCTAATTATTTTATCACAGACCAACAAAAGGCGTACATTACTTTTGATTTCTTTGATTTGTTTTTCCTTGTCTTTCTAAATTTAATTATTTTATCTTTTTTCCGTGAGTCCGTTTACACAAAACTATACAGAATATATAATTCAATTTCAATACACGTTTCAATAACAATAAATCAATATCCAATTTTACTTTTCAAAGGTCACAGAAACTTTTCCATCACATAACTAATTTAAAAAATTTATATTTAAACGTTCGAAGTGATTTTATAACAAAATACAACAACAACAAAAAACTCTTAAAAGCTTAGAAACAAAACAAAAAATTATAAACTTAATAAAATTTCATTAGATATTAAATTATTGATGTAATTTTTTTTTGTTTCAATTCAATTTCCTGGAAAACTTTGTAATTTTCTATTTTTATTTTAATAGACAAAAAATAATACATTAATTGTCTATCTATTGAAAGGTTTTTTTGTTCTGATTTCTGTTTTTTTTCGTTTGTTTTTGGAACGATAAGCAAAAAGGTCATGTTGAACGATAACAGAGGAATTAAAAATACATAAAAATAAAGTTTTAACGTAATTGTTTTTTATAAGGTTGAAAGGGGCTGGTATGTGCATATGTAATCTAAATGTTTGCATATTTTAAGTAGTTTTATCGAATTGACGGACGGTAAATTAATATGTAGAAATCTGCTCAGTTTTGATTCACGGAACAGCTGTCTGGTTGATCTCAGATGATGATAATGGGGAAATGTCAATCCCAATTTCTCCCACACTGCCGATAAACATTTATGTAGTTAATTAAAGAAATCATGTACAAGCCAAATTGAAACATGAAAGTATCTCAGTATAGAACCATGGTTCGCCAGTATCACATATGTAAAATTCTAACCCACAATGTTACTTTTAATCATTTTAATCATTAAATCATTTAGTCTTCAACCTAAAACCCAGAAGAAAAGAAATATCTGACCCGTCCAAAATCGGTTTAGTCACGTTTAGTCAATGAAATATAAGGCAGATAGATTTTAACAAAAAATTTAGGGCTTGTTTTATGTTTTTCGGTACAGTTCGTGAGGACGTTCCACACCTTGCAAACGTCTCACGTAATGTCCAGACATTATAATTGAGCTTGTATTATTGACTTTGAGGTAAAAATTGATTGAGAAAAGAATATTTGCAATACACCAATATTAACACCAATAGTAATATACGGGTAATATGAATCTGTTTTGTAGTTGATTGTCTAATAGATTTCTACAGTCAAACAAAAATGATAAGAATTTTTAACCGAGTTTACCTTTTGTCAAAGCAATCTTACCTCCTATATTATTTAGTCAAGATCTAACGAGAGAGATATTCTCACCTTTTTAAAGCAATTACGAAATACTCGTGTTCTTGGAGCTGGCGTAGTTAAAACTTTAACTTGATTTTAATTTGTCATCATTCGCTTTTTTATTGTGCGAGTTTGTAAAATGTTTTTCCAATCTTAATTTAAGTTTTTGTCTTGGAATTTTATATTACATCATAATAATTGACTCAAGCAGAATTTTGGTACAAAAACTTCAATAATCGTCAACGAAGCTTCTAGAATGATCTGATACCAATTACAAGTTTGTTACTTACTTGTTACTTTTGTTGCGATTTTGAGTTTTTTTTAAATGTTAGGAGCAGAAAGCTTCATGTTTTCATGTTTCTGTTAAATAAATTTTTAAATGCACACACAACGAAGTGGCCACTTTCAATGTATGCACCACTAAAGGATCGCACATTCAGAATACTCGAAAATAAACGTTGTTACTAAAACATGATCAAAATGTTTAGCAGTGTTTCCATTCGATGATACATAATTCTGCTTATGAATCGATCGTTGCGAATAAAAAGTATAGACAACAAAGCTCAAGAAGGCATGAATTCTTACAACTAACCCATTCGCAAGAAATCACAATTACATTTTCAACGAAATATATCTTAAGAAGAATATCACAGAATATCAAGAATATCACAGCATAGAAATGATGTTCGATTTACTCGACAACAAAAATATCCAACGTCACAACATAGGTCTGCACTAGCTAAACATTCAAGTGAATGTCAAGATAATTTCGATTTTGATAACGAATATGAACCCAAAAAATTCAAAAGATTGTTTAAAGAATCAGCCTTCATTTTGGTTACCGATGGGACAACAAATTTCAAATGTGATAGTAATAGAATGCAGAATAACTACACAAACATTATCAAAACACATATGAAACAAAAGGGAAAGAATTAATTCAAAAAACTTTTTAACTTCTTTTTATAACACTTATACACATTTCACCATACAATAATTCACAAAACAAAACATGAATGTTGATATAGATTCTTATGGTTCTTTTAACTCTGTTTTCTTATCGATTGTGAAGGAAAAAATTTAATCAATAAAAAAGACCTAGTTGGAGAAACAAAAAAATTTTTTTAAATAACTAAAAACATCGGGATTGACAATTGTTTTTATCAACACTATTGACAAGTCCTGCTGAATATCGACAACAATATGAAATAACAATAAGTGATCGATATATTCTCATGTTTACTCTTTTTAACACTAATATGTTCTTTTCGTTTTCCCATATATCTTTTTCAGTCTGAAATTTGATTTTTCTTGAATCCAATTTAGAAATGTTCAACACGTTTCACCTTTTCAACATTAGTTTAGTATTTTGATAAATTTAAAAATGTAATGTTTTTAAGAAGAATTTTTTAAATTATGACAAAAATCCATAGATTTAATTTATTTTTTTTTTTTAATGTAAGTACAAACAGAGGGATTGTTTTTTCTTGTTTTTTATGTTTGTTCATAGTTTAATTATTAAACGTTGTTTTTTAGATTTCTATTAATAAGCCTTGATAATGATGAGAAACATCGAAAATTTGGCAAATAAATAAGGAAGAATAAATATATATATTACAGTTGAAAAGCTATTAAATTGTTTGATTTATGAAATATATCTTAGTTTTAATTTTTTTTCTTGTCAATAATCATTTAATCAAAACTAACAATTTTATTCTCAATTTATTTTATACAGATTTTAATTTATTTTTGAATTAGTGGTTATTCATATCTCTTATTTGATTATTTCTGGCTAATTTAAAAACAAAACACACCCAACAAACACCGCGTGCGTCATGGAATTGTCATGGCGTGCTAACACTTTATGCCGTCATTATGCGCTCGTTTTACGTACGTTTTTCCGGCACTCCGTGTCGTTACAAAATGATGGCACTATGATAACCACATGCGAATGCACTTGAACGTCGAAATGAGAACATGCCATTACGCACGTGACCACATTGTGCCGCCACAGTGTTTGTGTGGATTTTTGGTATCGTCATTGTGTAAGAAGATTGCGGGCGTATTTCGAAGTTGAAAATGAAAATGTATGGGTGTGATTGTATTTGTTAATGAGGCGTTCATTTTTTCGCCATGTTTTAATGATACAATTTAAATGAAAAAATACAGAATTCAAAAAATTTAAATATTTGGCTTACATATGAAAAAAAAATTAATTTTCCACAATTTTCTTAATTTTATATAAAAATAAATTTAAATATCAGTAAACCGATATGAGAAATGACAAACAAAAAATATTAAATAAATATAACAATTTTGTTGAATCACTTAAACTAATTATTCAAAGAGCCCGTTTGTTTTTTGTGTATTTTTTCATTGCCTTCACAAAATAATTTCTTTCGCGCATAATTTTAGATGAAAATTAAATAAAATTTATCAATTTATTATTACGAAAGACATATTATATCTTATAAAAAGTTAAATGAAACCATGTCATTTAAGAAAATGTGAAACTACTTTTTTCACTCTCTTCGATAAAAAATGTCTTATCATTAAATAAAATTCGTTTCACTTCGTTTTTTATTGCACTGTGCGACAGCCCAAATCCACTGGGGTTCTAACTACCGGGAAAAGTTATATCGGTCAAAAAAAAAGTTATACGTGTCCCGCCGTTTCGCTGGGTCACGTCTAGGAATCGAGATATATCGATTTGAAGTTAGTAAGTATCAAATAGGGAAAATTGTCACGTTTAGGGGTCTTTTTTTGACATAACTCGAGAACGACTAGTAGTCCGATTTTGCTGAAACAAATTTAGAAATTAAGAATTACAATTCCTTTAATCTACTGATATACCATACTGAAAAAGTAACGAAAAAATAAAAAAATAAAAAACAAAATAAATAAAATATAATAAATAAATAAATAAAATAAAAATAATAAAATAAAATGAGAAAATGATAAAAATAGTATAAAATAAAATAAGAAAAATATAATAAATAAATATTAAATAAAAAATAAATAAATAATAAATAAATAATAAATAAATACAAAATAAATAATAAATAAATAATAAATAAGCAATAAATAATAACAATAAATAACAATAATAAATAATAATAATAAATAATAAATAATAATAATAAATAATAATTATAGTAGTAATAAATAATAGTAATAAGTAATAATAATAATAAATAATAATAATAATAATAATAACAATAATAATAATAATAATAATATAATAAAATATAATAAAAATATAAAATAAAATTGTAATAAAAATCATAAAATAAAATAATAGTATAAAATAAATAAATAAAAAAAAAATAAAAAATAAAAAAGTAAAAAAAAAATAAAATCAATACACATAAACACATGTCCAAATACATTTAAAACAATAAACTTTGGAGTTTATTCCAGTAAAAATATTAAAAAAAAAATTCTATCAAAAATCAATATTCTTGTCAAAATGAGATACCTTTACTTAATTGTGAATAAAAGCGAAACGCGTTCATCGATTTTCATGATCCATGTCTCATTTTGTGCACAGATTATATGATTTTACGTCAAAGTAATAAGACTTGACACGTTTACCCGTTTTGAATTTGTCATGATTTTTTAAAATACAATTTTTTAATATTTTACGCAAAAAATTATTTTTTTCTTCATAAATTTATTTATAACTGCGAAACTGTTGATTGTGTAAAGAAATAGTATGGTAGTAGATTAATTGTGATTTTTAATTTTTCTTAATTTGTTTCAGTAACATCGGACTAGTCGTTCTCGAGTAATGTCAAAAAAAAAGACCCCAAACTTGACAATTTCCCCTATATAAAGCATACTAACTTCAAATTGATATATCTCGATTCCTAGACGTGACCCAGCGAAACGTTGGGACACGTATAACTTTTTTTTGACCGATATATTTTTTCCCCATAGTTAGAACCCCAGCAGATCACTGACCCCTACCATTTGTCGCACAGTGTTATTACTACCAAAAGTAATAATAAAAAACGAACTGAAACACGTTATGCATTTCGAGCAAAATGCGTACATTTTGCCACCACACCTGCCGTCACGCTATGATAGCAATATGCGGATGCACTTTTACGTCCAAGTGACAACATGCCATGACGCGCTTTTATTTACGCGCTTTGACTTACTTTTCTTTTTTTTCACTTCACTCCAACAACCAGAGTCCACCTGACAGTCGAGAAAAACTATATCCAAACTTTCAATTTACAACTCAAGACCTGACGTTTATTTCTTACTCCAATATTTTCAAAAATCCATGTCTTGATCATCCTTTATTACTCTTCAGTTCAGAATTAAATATAAATAAAACAGCTTGCAATTTTGGATATTTAATTCGCGTGTAAATTAACGTAGTGTTATTGATACGTGATTAGGATTAACAATGCAAAGTACGTATGATCCTGTCATGACCATTGCAGGACAGGACGAAAGAAGGATGCTTGTGGACCACATTCCTCCCGAAAAATAATAAAAAAGAAACGAAATGAGAGTCGAGATTGAACCCAAACCCTGAGTTAAAGAGTCTTATGCTCAATCTACTGAAGTAGCCTGACTGACGAAAATTAGTTTTTCTTTTGCGTTTTTCTTTACTTCACTTCAACAACCAAAGTCCACGGACAGTCGACAAAAACTATATCCAAACTTTCAATTCACAACTCAAGACCTGCCGTTTATTTCTTACTTCAATATTTTCAAAAATCCAAGTCTCGAATCATCCTTTATTTCTCTTCAATTCAGAATCAAATAAAAATAAAACAGCTTGCAATTTTGGATATTTAATGCGCGTGTAAATTCACGTAGTGTTATATTTACGTGATTAGGATCAACAATGGAAAATACATATGTTGCTCTCATGACCATTACAGGACAGGACGAAAGGAGGATGCTTGTAGACCACATTCGTCCTGAGAAATAATAAAGAAACGACATGAAAATCGAGATTGAACCCAAACCCTGAGTTAAAGGGGCTTATGCTCAATCGATTGAGGTAGTCTGGTATAAAAAAAATGCAGTAAAGAAATAAAGAGCACTCAAATAAAATATGAACAATTCTTCTACAATAACGGAAGTAGGTCAACTAAAGATTAGTGGTATGTTATCGTTCATTGGTATGAGCCTTTTCAATGTTATCGTTGACTGGTGGGCGCTCTTTCTACCTTCCAACAGGTTCCGCTTTAACAAGTTGAATTTTCAAAGACTGTAGCAATTACTTTACTTGAACGTAGCACGCGGTTGTCTAGACCTCATGAACATGATAAACTAATCATAAAAGTATGACCTAGATGGTAAACCATCAGAGATTTACAAGATCTGTCTCATGACACGTCATCACTTCAGATCCTCTAGACGCAGCCAATAATTTTTACACATCTAAGGTAAGCGGGATCGTAAATCCTGTTAGGAATCAATTTCATTTCCTTCCTTTTTTTTTTTTTTTTAATAAAATGTGTTGTGTAATAGGGTTTAGAATATGTGTCACAACAACACATAAATACCTTTTAAGACCTAGGTCTAGACCTGGGTCCCACAACAACTGGCGTTCTGAGGTGTAGATTTACGCTTTTTTTAAACATCAGTGGGTTGAAGCCACCTGAGACTAAGTGTTCCGGCAAACTATTCCATTTGTACGCAGTTCGGACAAAGAAGTCTCTCTGCGATCTGCCAGTATGACAGCGCGGGATCTTTACCGTTTCACTAGTTGCGGCAGCCGCAAGTGGAACGGGGGTAAGAATAAGTTTGAGGCATGATGCCGCTGATTTCATCTGAGCACTGCTGATGACGATATTTGTAAAAAACAACGAGGTCAGCAACAGTGCGACGATGTTGTAGGGAATCAAGTTTTGATGTCAAAGTTCGATCACCTACAATTCGTATAGCTCGCTTTTGAACAGAGTCCAAGAGGGCCAAGATGGAAACAGAGGCAGCACCCCAAACTTGACAGCAGTACTCCATACAGGGACGAATATAGGACTTATAAACATGAAGCAATTGGTATGGAGTGAAAAATTTTTTGCATCTATTTAGGAGGCCGAGTTTTTTAGACGCGCTTTTTGCCATCGCCATTACATGATCGTTCCAGAGTAGGTCATTTGAAACTGTGACACCCAATAAACGAATGTTTTTACATTCACCTATTGGTTCATCACACATACTGAATAAAATATCTTTGGGGAACTCGGTCTTTAATCTGGAAACAATCAACAGCTGTGTTTTGGTGGAGTTGAAATTGACAAGGTTTTGGTCACCCCAGTCGGCGACTTTATTCAGGTCTTGGTTCACGTTTATGGCAACGTCTCTCCGGGCAGGGTTAATTCGTTCGTGCATTTTACCTTTTGAAGGAAGGGGCTCGAACGACTTGTGCTATAATCGGGTAATAATGAAGTCAAGTGTGTGGGCAAAAGAGATTATTACTATTTTCAAATTTCAAGTTCATACGATTTATTGTTAAAGAGATAATTATCAGTATGGTACCGACAGACAGATTTACTCATATCAGTAGGGTTCATTTTCAAATATACTAATTGATAAAAAAAAAATATAAAAAAAAATGATAATTATTTTTAGAAGAAATATCAAAGAATCAAATTTCAATGAAAAGAATAAATAATATTTTTTGATAAAATAAATTAAATTAAAAATATTAAAACCAAAACAAAACATAAAAAAAATTATTGATGATAATTTGGTTTCAATACAAAGTAAATATTTTATTTATGAAAATAAAATGAAAATGTTGAAAATTATATTGGGGAAACATAATTAAATGCCAACCCCCTACCCTTAATCTACGTTTTTAATATTTTATTATTAGGGTGGCATATTAAGTAACATTAAATTAAACAACTTTCGATAAAATTTGATTCTATAAGTTAAATCAATAAAAAATTTACGACATACAAACATACACAAAACCTCTTACACATTTTGTATCAATATGCCACCCCACCAAAAATTGTTATCGTTTCACAAAGTTCTAAAATTAATAATTCACAAAAATGAAAATAATAAAAAAACGAATAAAAAATTAAAATAAATTTTTTATTAGTTATAAGAATATTTGGTGTTACTTAAATTGTTATTTAATGGTTGGAACGGATTATATAGTAAATTGTTAATTGAAAAGGTTTCAGCAATTTCACCCTTTTTAACACTCATATGATAACATTTTCATGAGATTTTTTTTAGAGTGGTTTTTACATTGGAAGTCATATCATTGGTTGGGTTAAAACAAGTTTCATTTTTTTAAAATTTCTTAAGTGTTACGTTTTTTAGAACGGTATTAGAAGGATTTGCCAACACACAAACAACTTTCCAATCAAACAAAGAAAACCTAATCAAAATGCATGCATCATTATTTTGTCGAAATTGATTTTTCTATTGTCAAATTACCACAATAAATGTATACGACGAATCATAATCCATAAAAAAAAATATTTATAGGCTCACATTGTTCCGTTAACTACGTAAATTTTTTATTCAACAACCAATGCATTTATGAAAATTATGGTAATTTGGTAAAAGTACTTCAAATTTATGATTGAAATTTTATTGATATATTAAAAGCAATGTTGCTTGGATTAGTAAAAGAATATGAGGAAAGTGTATCTGAGTTATCGGTCGTATAGTGTCGACACTTTGACATCGGGTTCGTTAAGACATCAGAGATCTCGGAAGAGGTGAAGAGACTCATCGGTTTTTTATCAAATGATAGCCAAATAAGGATTGGACAGTGTATTAAACTGCGTAAAGATGAGACAATTTACGTAAAATACTTGTTCCGGTGATCATTTTTCACATGCTTGTATTACCAATTACAATGGATTTATTGAATCTCTCATTTGCATCATGATGTAAAACGTGATCTACACATAAGAAAAAGTCGAAATTTGAACTAGACCATTTTTGATTTTCCTGAAACTTGGCATATAAGTAAAATGGACAAAATAAAAAGTAGAACTTATTTTACAATTCTTTTAAAGTTCATAGTTTGAGCATATGGAGCACCCCAACATGCATGAAAAATAAAAAATCTGCCAATCCGATGTAACTTTGAAATTAAATTGCTCAAGAACGGCTATACTGATTTCATCAAACTTTTTTGTGTTTGATAGATGAATAGTTAATCGTTTGAAAAAAAATTAATTAATTGTTTTTGTAATTAACTTTTAAATTAAAATATTAAAAAACTTTTTCAAAGATGGCGCTAGGGTCGAAGATCCATTGGAATTTAATTTATTTTTTTTTTAAACAGTTCTTTCCTTGCTCTAAAATATATGAAATTTACAAAAGGGCGTTAATTCGTGTTCTTAAGATATTTAATTTTATAGATTTTTTGTCCGACTAAAATTCGAATTTTTCATTATTTTTTCGGGTTACCAACATAAGGCCCGGTGCAAAATCCCCGGCGACAAAACGCCCGGCGAAAAAATTCCCTGAGGACATAGGGCCCGACGACAAAATCCCCTGAGGACATAAGGCCCGGCGACAAAATCCCTTGAGGACATAAAACCCGGCGACAAAATCCCCAGGAACAAGAATCCCAAGAAAAAGAATCTCGCTTTCACTTTCACCTTCAAACGCCCCGATTTATATGCTTTTGATTCTATTTGGTTTTAAAGAAGGTAGCCCACCCGGGGGGGGGGGGGGGCGGCTATCTTTGATCGAAGGTCAAATAAAATTAATATAGCGAATCAAATAAAATTAATATAGAAACGAATAATTATACAACACTATTCATCATGTTGACTAAGGAAATTGAAAATTTCAGAAGTGGCAAAAATTTGTCAATATTCTTTAAAAATGTATGTGAATGTCTCAATTAAAAAAACAGTTTAAAACCAAATAGAATTAAAAGCATATAAATCAGAGCGTTGGGCTGTGAAAGTGAAAGTAAAAGGCGTAGTAAATCGGGCTTCATATTTTGAAACTAAATAAAATATTATTTTTCAATTTTTTGCATGGTTTTTTGTCCCGGGCGTTATGTCGCCGCGGGGATTTTATATAATTCTTGTTTTCTATATTATTTATATAATTTTCCATATTAGTTATACAATTCTTGGTTTCTATATTCTTTTTATTTGACTCACTTCTGCGACCTTGCAGACCTTCGATCAAAGATAGCCGCGGGTATTTTGTCCCGGGCGTTTTGTCGCTGCGGGGATTTTGTCCCGGTTGTTTTGTCGTCGCGGGCCTTTTGTCCCGGGCGTTTTGTCGCAGGCCTTTTATCGCCGGGGATTTTAGGAGCGGGCCTTCTGACTGCCACCCCATTTTTTCGAACTTTAGTGACTAAAATTTTTTGTTGATAAAGTTAATTAATTTCATGTAATTATCAGTCCGGAAATCACAAATGTCTTAAGTTCAACACATCGTTATGTCAACGAACTTTTCCATTGTGCCACAATACAAGCCTAGGAGTGCGTAGAGAACCGATTATATTTTAGTACTTTTTTTGATGGATGAATTTAAAATTCAGATGTCGGTATTGGTATTTGACTTATTATTAAAGTTAATAATATAACAAAAATAGAATATTTTCCTAACAGTATTTTAGGCTCCTCTTACCAATCATACTTACCTAAGGATGGAAAATCGAATCACGATGCTGATAAAATAAAAAATTTGAACCTGAAAAAAATTAATACGTGTTATTATTTTTTGAATTTTTAACTCATTTTGACATAAGATAGCTTGACATTTGTTAAGAAATTTAGAGATAAGGAAAGTTTAAAGTTAATCTGTGCTCGGAAAATACGATTTTAATAAATACTATTTTGTTTGAATGGTTTCAAGTATGGCTTATGTAATGAAGAGTCTTCATTGGCGAACCAATGAAGCGGCATAGCAGGCTGCGTACCTAGAGATTTATAACGCCGTAACGACTAAAGCTCAGCCATCGTGGATTTGATAGTTTAATACCTGCTGATTCAGCACAAATACAGAAATGTACGCAAATTACGTGAATAAACCGGAAATGGATACAAATTCGAATGAAACAATGAGACTCTGGCGACCCCTTTTGCGAAAGAACCTCGATCAGCACGTCCAACCCCCACAATCATTCCCTCACGCACTCACACTGCATACACGCTCACGTCCATCCACACACCCACGCTTACATTCAAACAACCAGGTCCACATACACGCTCCTATAACGATGCAATGTCCTACCAATCGTAAGAAAATTAATGACATAAAATTACTGATAAACCAATACACGATGAATGTCGTGTGGTACTACAAAGTCGTCGTAGTTCGGGTGATTGATATGAAATCAGTGTATCAAGCTTATTCAACTCGAAACAACTTGTTTCCATCCAAGAAGTTCAGCTAAATCCATAGGTATACCACCACCGTGGATCAAAATCCAGGCAGAAATATGAACTATCATAAAGATCCCATAAATGATGTTATTATCATCTGTATGGATGAACCAAGATGTAAATGAGGATGGGCGACGTCAGTTGTCGATTAAAACCAATAAAAACTCCACTCGTTGCCACATAAAAAACCACGGCCTACATTTTCTAAATAAATTGTTTTCCATATATATTTCAAAAACTCGGCTTTCACCAACGTATGTTGTAATATAAATAATATAATTAAAATTGTATCAATCGATAATTCGTATATAATATTTTGCAATAAAAACTTATTACCCATTAAATTATTTAATAGAATTTGCACAACAGTTACAGTCGATTTTAGTTTGCATGGAAACAACATTAACTTCCCAATTGAATGAAACGTTACCCAAAATGAGATAATTGATATAATAAATGACAATATATTCTTTAATATCGCCACTGTTGCAAGTGGTATTTTAGTTTTAATCTACAAATATATCTATAAAGTTAATTCATCAAAATCAAACTGACTTCTTTGTGTAGTACTTGTTTTATGGTGTCTCGTATATCTTCACCACCTGAGTTCGCACACTCGCATCGACAGGCACACCCACATTCATTCACATGTACACCCATTCATGCGCATTCACACTTCTACGTTAGAAAAAGTAAATAAAAACAAACAAAATTCACTCACCCCATGATTATATCCTCCAGGCCTCGAAGTCTTAAGGTCTTAGCCCTCATCCGCGGCGAAAATCCCAGCAGGTAAAGCATCCTTGGCAAAACTGCATAAATTTTATATAAATGTTGCGTTGAAACACTGTAGTAATGTTGCGTCGATATAAATCAGGCAATTGTTGCAACAAATAACATAAATTTTATATTAATGTTGCGTAGAAATTGTAGAAATGTTGCGCTGCAATTTTGTATAAATGTTGCGTTGAAACACTGTAGTAATGTTGCTTCGAAATAAATCAGGCAATTGTTGTAAAAAATAGCAAAAATTTTGTTGAAATAACTCAGGCAAGTATTAATAAAATTGTAGACTTAAGTTGTAAAGGTTGTACCAGGATAACTCAGACCATTACTGATAAAACAAGATTAAATGTTATATAATTTAGTTGCGAAAATATATAAAATTGTTGAATCCCATATAATCGATTTAAATATGGTTGCCGGAATATGTACAATTGATAACTAAGAATTAAACGTTCTTTAGTTTAGTTGCGCAGATATATATAATCGTTGAACTCTATATTGGTTTACGATTTTCTTTGTTCTTATAACAGAAACAAGTACCTATTAACACGGCACACCTCCAAACGAGAAGAAGCCGCGAGATTTTCCTCAAAAAAAATGGCTGGCTCACAAAAGAAATATTTTCCACTACGGGTTTACAACAAACACCAAGTAATTCTCAATTGATGAGCATAATATTTATTTTACAAAAAAAACCATGAACATTACAGTTAAATACCGGTCACTAATATTAACAGTGATTAATTCACTAATCATATATTTCTATCACTAATTACACTATGTACAGTTATTCTTTCATTCTTTTTATGACTCTGGCACAAAAAAATACTATAGCGTTAAACAATCCAAATAAAATCACTATTAACATTAATAATATAAGCATTAGCTATCAATTTAAAAAAAACTTACATGATTGTCATTTTTATTTCAGTGTCTTATATTTTTCCTAATGCCTTGGCATCCAATTCTTGTAAGTTAGTTTTTTTCTTCCATTTTTTTTTTTTATTTTTTTTCTAAAGTAACAGATTCCCGTTATGATTATAAGATAATTGCAATAGCAGGGTCAAATCGTAAACCGTATGGATAACGGACAGCACACGGAACAGCACAAAAAGTGGTACATTTGAACTACTGACAAAAAAAATTTAACTATCTAGCCACGGGCATTTATAATTTTAACAATCAAAAACAAAATCACAAATTGACAGTTAGTAATTCTAGGACACTAATACGGGACCATTAGCTATTTAATATGCTGGTCACACTTTTTATGTCTAACTGTCTAACTGAACGCATAAACATATAAAAATTTTTTGTTATAAACGATTCTAATGACACTCAATATTTTTTCTTTGGTTTTTCTTGGATTTTATTTAGAAAAAATGAATTAAAAAAAATGAATTTAATTGCACTAAATTCTTTCCTTGATTTTATTTTACCAAAACCAAATTTATTCCAACTCACGTATGATTCCAAAAACCAAACATCGCCACATCACCAGCAAACGTCAACAATAATCAACGAAAACACATCTAATGGAATGATAATAATAGACTAAGAGAGAGTTTGTGTATTTAACATACACGAACATATAGAATTTTTTTTGTGTTATTTTTACGTTTTTTTTTGTTAAACGACACAAACATATAAATTTTTTTTTTAAATTGAACACTACGCGAAATTGGAACTAATAAAAGAAAATTGCACTAATTGAACTATGTTAAAACATTACTTTAATTAAAATTTTACTACTTAATCCGAACTTAAGGTTACGAAAAAAGAACATGAATTCAAAATTCACTGTAATTTTGATATTCATGGAAGAATTAACAAGACATAAGAGAGACAAAAGACCATATATTCATTTCTTATGTAGGGATTTAATATCGAAAATTGAGCTACAGAGTTTTTTTTGAAGCGGAAATCTTAGTACATTTTCCGTTTATAAAAAATACTGATTGTTATTTTGTAATACATAAAATTGTAAGATAATTTCACGAAATAAGTTATTTCCAACGCATTTGGAAGAAATATTAATATATTAGAATGGATTAAACGTAAGTTTAACCGATTTTATGATGTTTATGTATTATGAAATAATGGCTTACAACCGTATTACAGTAAAATTTAGATTAAATTGATAAAAATAGCCATATAAGAAATATAATATGTTTGTAGACAATTGCTAAACTGATTGTAGGATAATAATTTTTAGCTATTGAGACGATTGGACAAATATGCACAGCCGTTTGAGGTTTGAAAATTTTTTTGAACAATTACGGTTAGCGACCCGGAGAATTCAAATCTATGTAGTATGGTGAAGCAATGCTGGTGAAAACGCAGTGTGAACCAGTAATAGGGGATTATAGAGGAAATATTATTGTTAATTGTTTTATGCTAAGAACAAATTTGTGTAACGGAAACTATATGAAAATTTGACTATAGATTGTGGATGAACGAGAAACTATTATGAACTACGTGTGGTAAGCAAAATTGTGAATTATGAGAAAACAGACATTATATAAATCTGGAACTTTACTGCTCTACGGTATCATACTCCAGTCTAGATAACACTTAATACGGATTATAAATTACGTATTGTTTGAATTTGAAATTAAAATTTTAAAAAATATATAAACATACAAATTTATTTATCAGTGCAATTTTTTCTATAAAGCCTTCTCACTAAGTACCTTTCAACAATTTTTGCGCCAGTCTGTGTCAAAACTAGGAAAAAAATGAAAACGTGTATTAAAATTAATTTTTTTTCGGTCGAATTCACATAATCGGCGTCTTGATTTGATTTTCTATCTCAGATCTTTCTTTTGCATGCGCCAGTTAGGCTTTGGTGATCGGTTATAAAGGGAAAAGAATATACCGTTATGTAGGTCTTGTAATTCTGCGCGTTTTAGCTCAGAAATGAAATAGTTAGTTTGAGTTTTATCTAACTATTTTAACATAAACGGAATTGCACACCCAGTTTCTTCAACATCAAGTTGATATAGATCACCTCCCTCTAGTGATTCTAGTGTTGCGTGAAAAATTCTCACGTTTTTATTGATGTAGACGAGAACAAGAGTAATTCTTTCAATTTTTTAAATGTGGTTTGGGCTCCAGATGATTCAAATTTTTAGAAACTCTTTCTTAACAAAGCAATTACAGTTGACACGACACTAATAAGATCGGTGATGAAACGTAGACACCTACAGAGTTTTCCCAATAATCAAAGACTTTTTTAACTGAAATCGCTGATGGATATTTTTGAATTGCTTTAACCTTTGCAGGATCGCTTATTTCGACGTTTATTTAAAGTGGCGACTTTCTACAATCTATAAAACTTGAGGGAAATGGGAGGGTAGGAATTACACTGTTTAAAAGACATAAGATTAAACTGATATTATGTTCGCATATGCACTAGCAATGTCATCACGAGAAGCTTAATATAAGCAACTAAGAATTTTTTTGTCTAAGAAATTATCACACGAGAATCCAATCATAATCGGTTTTTACTGTTTAGCTTTTGTAGCAGTACCACAAGTGAACTTCACGGATTTTTGCTCTCTTCAATTACTTCAAACTTAAGCGTACGGTCCACTTCAGTGTAGATTAATTTTAAATGCGGCAACATAACATAAGAACTATCGGCAACGTCTATTAAGGATTCTACTAATGAAAACCTAGTATGTCGAAAAAGGGATCTATGATTATTAGCTTGTTCCGAGGTTATGAAATTAATTTTTGTTTTGTGGGCACCATATGATGACAACTTGTTAGGCACGAATATGGTGATACAGATCATGTTCCAAAACTCGATTACAACATAGAAACGGAAAGACTTCGTGGCATAAGTATACGCCTAGCATAAGTAATGGAAACAATGACATATTCTAAGATAGAGTTAGTGGTGTTCCCAAGAGTTTTGACGCAAGTTATGTGTAACACCTTGTTAAGAACGAATGTGGTTCTCCACAAATTGCTTTTTAAAAATCAATTCCCGAAACCAACTCCTCCTGCAAACTAGAGAGAGCATCAAGAGGGATGCAGTTCTGATGCCGAGTGTGAGTTCCACAGGAAAGACCAGTTTTTAATAACAAGTTACGGAATTCTTTCTGAAGATAATAGTTTATGCTCCACTATTTAGAAGATAATATAATTCAAAGATTTCCATATCAAGATGCAAACAAAGATCGTTTAACTTTGAGATTAATGAAGCAGAACAAAAATTCAATTTCATGTTTAGCGCTCTCCAGTAACTTCGAACTCTCTCGATGAGTTTTTAGAATTTTTCAAATTAGGAATCAAAATGTTCAGGGATTATATTCGATGATATGATGGGATGGCTAAGTTCAGCTGGCTGCTGGTTAGATGTAGATTTGCAAATGCTTCTATCGTGCTCTAAAGTGATTGTTTTGGCTCCGTGTTGGAGGCCTTCACTTCATTCTACATATTGTTGTGATGTCTCTGTATCGTATGACTCAATTTCGAATTTATTAGCGATCAGTTGGGCGTTTTCCGATGTTGTCAGTAACAACTGGTGAAGTTGTCGAAAGTGCGATTGTTTAACGGTCTGTGTTGGTTCAAGATGTAACCATAATTTTTCAAAACGGTTACCATAACCTCTTTAGTTCATCAACGGTCGATCATCTTTTCCAATCACAGTGAAAATTCGGATACGAGTTATCTGAACTTTTATTATCTGTTCAACAGAACACAAAGTATGGATCGGTCGCCAATAGCCGCACCAATATTAACATATCTTGAAGTTGAGGTTGGAGACGCCAGAGTACACCTGTGTGGGTCTAAAGATTACAATGCCTTTATCGGTATGCCATCATGCTGAGCAAAGTTTTCGATACGGACGATGATCTTATGTCCGTCAAGCCAATGTCCGTCTTTAGAAAAGGTAATGATAAATGGGTCCGAAGTAAGTAGAGACAGTTGGCAGATGGATGGTTATATGGGACAATAGCTAAACACCGTCACTTATTAATTTTAAGTCAGAGCTCTTGAAATATGTAGTTGTGTGTGCAGGAATAACTCCTTAAAAAGAAATTCTTGATGACAGGAAGGTAGTTGATGTTGTTTTTCGTTTGTCGGAATAATTTGCCTGCTGGTAAAGTGATTGTTGTAGTTTATTCAGTTGAATCTTATTTTAGGCACACTTTACAATTCGTCGAGTTACAAAGTATTAAAAGCAACATGCTTGCGTTCACGAGTTGACTGTATCTTTTAGTCATGTTCCTTTCTTCGCAATTTTCATATGTACCAATGACTTTAAAAACAGTTATAGGACGTCATATGTAGACGTCAGATCATCTTCTCATTCATTGTGATTAATGTCGAAATTACTTTATATTTCCAGTTCTTCCATGGTAATTCGTGACTAATTCACAAAAAATCTTAAAAAATTACTAGGACACCCCCAGAGGAAAGAAAAGCAACGATGACGAGTTCCACACTCCGATAACACTTATGAGCAATAAGAAAAAAGTAACATGGTGAACCTGAAAAATAAAAAATGTGAAAATTCCGGTCTGATAAATCTAAGTAAATCTGATGCAATTTTATTACAACTCAGTCTTTAATAAATCAAGAAAGCTTAATGGTATTACCATCATACACTATGATTGATCGAAATCGGATATCAGATTTGAAGTTTAAAATAGGCAAGTGCTTAATAAATCTTTCACCAGTCACTGTAATTTAACATAAAATGGCTTTTGATAACGATAGACATTGAACAATGCTGGCTCCTTATATTGTTCCTTTTTTATTCACTTCACTTACTGGGAAGTATTAATTCATATTATTATAGTGGACTGTAATTAAACTATACACCTTTTGTTTTATAATAATGAAAAAACAAATTTTTAATTTTATAATGAAAATTATTTATTGGTTTTATTTTATACGTATAGTGCACAACTTGCTGCTATCAAATTAGTTTTTAGACTAAAAATTTTATTTTCGTTTTATCTTCGTTTAACTCAAATTTAACTTTGTTTTATTATTTTATTTGCATTGTTGCCAGTTTTATATTAATTATTATTATTAACTGTTGCCAGTTTTATATCAATTATTATTATTAATTTTTTTTTGTTTTTTTTTATTCAAAGCAAATTAATTTGAATAATTATCCATTCCGGCCCCAATGAAACCACGTTTTAATTATAAAAGGTTTCATAAACATACATAATTCAAAAACTAACTAAAAATTTTATAATAATTCTTAATAATATTAGCTTAAATTTATGAAATTCAGTTACAAAAATAACTTAAAACTATTATTGAAATTGTTTATTAATCAAAATAAATCTTTATTTTTTATTAAGTTAAATTTTTCAGAATTTATCTAAAATTTATATACATAAAATTTTTATTTTAATCTTCATAAATTGGAAGCTTACAAATCTTTGAAATGGTGCGTTTAAAAATACCAAATTTTGTTTTAACTTGGACAACTCTTACCCTGCCATCATTACCTGGAATTGTTTCAACAATTCGACCGATTAACCATTGAGTCGTGTGCATATTGTCGTCAATCACCAATACCACATCGTCGATCTTTAGATTTGGAGTACTTTGTTTCCAACGATATCGTTGTTGCAATGTATGCAAATACTCTGTAGAAAATCGTTTCCAAAAATGTTGAGTCATTTGGCTTACTCTTTTCCAAACATTTAAGGTATTAGATACTTCATCACAGTATGATGGCTCTACAATAGCTGTAATTGGGCTACCAACCAAAAAATGACCCGGCGTAAGTGGTTCGGGATCAGAAGGATCCGTTGACATATTGGTCAATGGCCTTGAGTTCATTATTCCTTCAATTTGAATTAATAATGTGTTTAATTCTTCATAAGATAAAGTTTGGTTCGTTGTAACCTTTTTGAGATGCAATTTGAGACTCTTTATTGAGGATTCCCATAATCCTCCAAAATTTGGAGACCTCGGTGGAATGAATTTCCAGTTAATTTTCTCAAGAGCGCAATATTCCTCAATAGGATGAAATTTTGTTTGATCCCAGAACATTTCATACAATTCCTTCAATTCATTTTTACAACCAACAAAGTTCGTAGCATTGTCAGACCATATAGTATGTGGTCTTCCTCTGCGATTACTAAATCGTTTTAGGCATGCTAAGAATGATGATGAAGTAAGGTCTGATATGATTTCTATATGAACCGCCTTGCTTACAAAGCATATGAATAATGCTGCGTAGCATTTGTAAGCTGACGAATTTCGTTGTCTTTTATTTTTAATCATGAATGGTCCGCATAAGTCGATACCATAGTAGTGAAAGGGCGACTGGGTGTAACTCTCTCAGTAGGTAAGTTACCCATTAATTGTCTTTCAACTTTAGGATTTGCACAAAAACATGTAACACAATTTCTAACAATTTGCTTTGCACAATTTTTACCCTTTAAAGGCCAGTATTTTTGTCTTACAAATGATAATAATGTCTGAGGACCTATATGAAGATGTCGTTCATGCTCGGCTTTAAAAATTAATTTTGTTAAATGATTACTTGCTGGAAGCAAAATTTGATGTTTAACATCTTGTTCCAGTTTCGAATTATTCAAACGACCACCTACACGTAAAATATTATCGTCATCAAGGAATGGAGATAAAGTCAATATTTTACTGCTTGAGTTTAACATTTTTTTATTTTTTAAAAGAGTTAGTTCTTGAGCGAATACTTGCTCTTGTACTAATTTTATCAACCTGAGCAGTGCGGCTGAAATTTCGTTAAGAGATAATTCTTTAGATACAGAATGCATTTTATATTTAATTCGATTGTAAAATCTAGTAATATAAGCTACAACTCGCAATACTTTATTTAATTTGCTGTAGTTTTCTTTTTTAAATCTCGGTTCTAATTGTGTGCTTGTATGTAATGTTACATTTAAAGCTTTCAGTTCTGTTTCTTCAGGATTAAATTCATTGATATTTTGTACAGCAATAGGAGCAGTTTCAGTGTTGTTGTGTAAAAATTTTGGTCCGTGCCACCACATGGTAAGATATTCTATTTCGTGAGGCATAACTCCTCTTGAAATGAAATCAGCTGGATTGTCTGCTGACTGGACATGAGTCCATAAACATTTAGTTGTCATTTCTTGGATCTCACTCACTCTATTTGCGACGAATGTTTTAAGAAGATATGGAGGGGTTTTAATCCATGCTAACGAGATCATAGAATCTGAATATAAAACTATTCGTTCTATTCTTTCTATCATTAAAGCATCAATGGCTTTATTAATTAAACGGGACAAAAGTAAAGCCGCACATAGTTCAAGGCGTGGTAACGTTACACACTTTAATGGGGCTACACGCGACTTACTACACAATAAATTAACTTCTATATTATAATCTTCGTCAGTAGTTTTTAAATAAACACAAGCGCCATATGCTAGTTGTGATGCGTCAGCGAAACCATGTAACTCTAATTTTGCAACTGGACTGTTAATTACACATCTCTTTAATTTGATATTGGTAATTGAATCAAGATTAGATCTGAATTCTATCCATTTCTTAGCCTCCTCATCGGGGATAATTGTATCCCAATCTAAATTAGCCTTCCATAATGACTGAATTATTAATTTTGATATAATGATTGTAGGAGATAACAGTCCAAGTGGATCAAATAGCTTTGCAATATTGGAAATTACGGACCGTTTAGTTAACGGTTCATCATTGCTAAACGGCTGTGGTATAAAAGAGAATAAATCACGATTGGGCAACCAAAATAAACCTAAAGCCTTGATTGCCTTATCATCTGTTGCTGCATCATTAACATTTTCTTTGATGTTATTTGGTATATCTTGTAATATTTCCATACAATTGGAGGTCCATTTATGCAATTCAAATCCTCCGCATCTTAACAATTCTATTAATTGAGATTTAATGACTTTGGCTTCATCTATGC
Organism: Diogma glabrata; assembly: GCA_963693315.1. Classification (NCBI taxonomy): domain Eukaryota; kingdom Metazoa; phylum Arthropoda; class Insecta; order Diptera; family Cylindrotomidae; genus Diogma; species Diogma glabrata. The sequence continues at coordinate 53,126,047 of OY856187.1, read as the reverse complement.
TATTTGCTCCCGTAAGCACATCATCAATATAAAAATCACTTTTAGCAATTTTAGAAGCAATAGGAAAACGTTTGTTTTCGTCATTAGCTAGTTGGGCTAAAACTCGCGTTGCTAAATACGGTGCGGACGCAGTTCCATATGTTACGGTTGTCAACTCATAAGTTTTTAATGATTTTGATGGATCGTCACGCCACAATATTCGTTGTAAATGTGTTTGAGATGCATCGACATTAATCTGTCGATACATTTTCGAAATATCAGCTGTCAATACTACCATATATTTACGAAAACGCAAAACAATATCAAATATATCTTGTTGCACCGTTGGACCAACTAGAAGTATATCATTTAGTGATAATTTGTTAGAGGTTTTTGCGCTACCGTCAAAAACAACTCTACATTTTGTTGTCGAGCTTGAAGGTTTAAAAACAGCATGGTGTGGTAAATAATAATTCATTTCAACTGTTTTATTATTTTCAACTTCCTTCATATGACCAAGTGTCAAATACTCTTGCATAAAATTCACATAATGGGAATTTAAATAGTACATTAAAGTACATTATAATAGTACATTAAAGTACAATAGTACATTATTTAATCTTCGTTCCAATAAATGATATCTTTTTGTGGCCATCTGTAGTGACTCACCTAAAGCATTACATTTTTGGCTTATTGGCAAGAACACTGTATACCTACCACTCTCATCTCTATAGTGGGTTTCAGAGAAATGGTTTTCGCAGTATTGCTGTTCTTCTGATAAATATAGTTTTGTTGGTATATTTTCTAATTCCCACATTAATTTTAAGTTATTATTAATTTCACTAATGGAATCAATTTCTGAAAGAGTTGCGAAATTATGATTATCTTTTTCTACGTATTTTCCACCAATAATCCAACCCAATGCAGATTCTTGAAACACAGGCAAATTGTTTCTTAGTTGTACTTTATTTGAGTTAATGATATCAAAATATAATTCTGCGCCAAGTAACGCATCGATTGGTGCAGATGTGTTGAAGTAAGGATCAGCCAATTTTATTTTATTTGGTATTGACCATTGTGATACCTTAAAGCTTTGGGACGGAATATTGTTCGCAATAGTGGGAACTATAAGGAGATCTATATTAGTCTCGAAATTTCCGTAACTAGATTTTATTTTTGCTGTTATTTTCTCACTAATTGAAGTTTGATTATTATTCAAACTTGAGATATTTAAATGTGGAATCGATTGTTTTACAAACGGAAAAGTGTCAGTAAAGGCTCTAGTAATAAAATTAGAGTGACTAGCAGAATCTAGAAGAACTCTACATTGGTGGTACTTATTGAATTTATCTTGAATTAAAATAACTGCGGTTGAAAGTATAATATAGCAAAATGAACTATGTTGCAAACAATATGTTGCAGAAGTACTAGGTAAAATGGAACCACTATTAACTGGAGGTGAAACATTTATTTGCTCAGTCTTAGACTCATTAGAGTCTTTTTCCGTCTTATTGTGATGTAACAAAGTATTGTGTTTTGAATCACAAAATCCACAGCCATCTGCGTGACAAGAACGCGACGAATGACCCGATTTAAAACAATTAATACAAAGACCGAGTTGCTTTACTTTTTCGTAACGAGCTACCGTATCTTCTTTTAAGAATTGGGGACAATTTAGTATTGAAAAATGATTTCCTTTACAAATTATGCAATTTTTATTATAGTTTGATTTATAAGACGGTTTCATAGGCGCATCGGACTTTTGATGACCAGAAGACATAAAATTCGAACTATCAGAATTAATTTTTCGTTGTGACTTATTAGAATAACTTATAATCCTATGAACGTTCCCTTTATTTATAGAACGTTGTGTGTTTGTAGATAACAGAAGTGGTTTTTTACTAATCTCCACAGTTTCTAGAACTCTACATTTTCTTTGCAGAAATTCTAAAAAACATATCCATTCAGGCATAGTATTAGTATTTTGTTCACTTTCCCATTCTTTTCGCAGTGTTATGTCCAACTTTTTCAAAACTATATATATACAAAATAGCTCACCAATTCCTTTTATTTCTTGTTTGCAAGCTTCAAGGGAAGAAATACAAGCAATCACTTCGTCAAGTAATTTCCTAAGTTCACTAGAACTATCTTTTTGCACAAACGGTAAATTGAAAAGTTTAGCTATATGAAAGTCAACAATAACTCTTTCATTGTCAAAACGGTTTAAAAGCTCAGTCCATGCCTTACAATAACCAGCTGTTGATAATGTTATTGTCCCGATGGCTGCTCGTGCGGTGCCCTTTAATTTCTCTAAAAGAATAGTAAACTTGACAATTTCATCGATGTTTGGATCACTATGAACTAAGGTGTGAAAAGTGTCACGAAATGTGATCCAATGAGTTGGAGTTCCATCAAAGATCGGGATTTTAATTTCTGGCAGCTTTATTTTTAAATTCAACCGATCTTCGTTGGTGTCCAAATTGTTTAATTTACTGTCAGATTCATTTTTCGGTATTTTGAAATTTGTGCTTTGTAAATGGTTCTCATGATTATTAATATAATTAATAACTTGACATTTAACCTTACTATAAAGTTTGTCAAAAGATTTTACTGAATCCTTGACAGTACTAGCTATGTTTTTGTCATGCTTTAGAAAAAAACTTACAGCGACATCAAACATATTTCGCAAAATATTCAAGTCTTCTATGAAACTATCTAACTCAACAATGGTTTGTGCATCTGCAACTGACTCTTCAATGGTTTCCAGCCTGCAGTACAATATTTCGATATTGTTCACATTATGTCTTCTCTCTTCTTCAATATCAACAACTGATTCAGTTTTGCGACTGCTCTTTCCAGATTTGTTAGCCATTTTATTTTATATTTAATTTCCAGAAGGGAATTAATTAAAATCAAAATACTTAAGTTATTTACAAATAAAATGTATTATAATATGCTTAAATTTATTTGAAATATAAATAAAATATATCGCTTTAACAATACAACAAAAAATTTAAAATTTAAATTTTGAATTCAAACAAATATTTATTTTAAATAAATATATTTTTTAATTAAAAATAATTTTTTTTATATATTATTATAATAATTTGAATAACCTCTCACCATAAATTTCCATTATTTTGTGTCCATGCTAATGAAATTGTCTATTCTAAAACTGTATTATCATTATTTAAGACACACTTGTTGTTTTTCTGAATTTGAAAACTCCTTGCGGTACTAAATCGAACTCTAATTTTTCGAAATTGTGTCCTTGCTTCAATGTGTTATAATTTAATAATTTTGTAAACACGCTTCATACGGTGATATTTACAAGTTTTACAAAGTGATGCGATCTTACGACGCCATTGCCAAAAATTTAGAAATTGATATAAAAACCTGCATTTTAATCAGCTTTCCAACACAACATTCACTTTAACACAAAATTCACTTTTTCAATTTATTTTCAGTAGTTTTAAATGAAATTCACTACAATCCGGTCAATAGGACCATGAACAATGCTGGCTCCTTATATTGTTCCTTTTTTATTCACTTCACTTACTGGGAAGTATTAATTCATATTATTATAGTGGACTGTAATTAAACTATACACCTTTTGTTTTATAATAATGAAAAAACAAATTTTTAATTTTATAATGAAAATTATTTATTGGTTTTATTTTATACGTATAGTGCACAACTTGCTGCTATCAAATTAGTTTTTAGACTAAAAATTTTATTTTCGTTTTATCTTCGTTTAACTCAAATTTAACTTTGTTTTATTATTTTATTTGCATTGTTGCCCGTTGTTAGTTTTATATTAATTATTATTATTAACTGTTGCCAGTTTTATATCAATTATTATTATTAATTTTTTTTTGTTTTTTTTTATTCAAAGCAAATTAATTTGAATAATTATCCAGACATAGTCGTTATCGCAACCAACGCCATGGAAAAAGCCCAACGTTCATCAAGGAATCTTAACAATTTTAAACAATTTGTTCATCGTTCTTTGAGGTGCACAAATTATTCGTCATTATTTTGAAGTGCACATTTTATCATTTATTCATCTGTAATGAAAACTGAATCTGCTAGTGAGCCACTAGTAGGAAGCAAACGGGAAGACTGCGTGCCAAGCGAGGTTGTAATCCAAAAAGCTTCAGTCTCGTGAGTTCAAGTAGGAATATCCCCCATTGTCCAGCACAAATGAACAGATGCACGCAAAAGAGACTGTATAATCGAAAAAAAGGTGAAAAAAAGAAGAGAAATTCTGACGACCCCAAAGGCCGAAGAAGCCAAGATCGTTACATCCTCACCAAAACCACCACAATTATTACTTCATTTAGCAAATTAAAAGCATTTCACTGTTTCTATGATTCGCCCTGATCCCTTTCTCCATGCTAATCCTGTTCTTTAGCCAATCTTGTTATAATCCTGTTGCAACAAAATTAATTTTGGCAATCGCTGAACCTGTTATCTATTCAATATGAAATTAATTCATCGATCGTATTAAAATCTTTGTTAAAACGAAATCAGTTCATTTCCAATTTCATAGCATTCAATAAAATAATTAAACAAAAATGAACAACGGGAAAAACAAATTAAATTTATGACCAAAAGAGAAGCCATCAACTATTAAAATCAAAAGCTCAATTTTTATTGAATGGAATATTAATCCATATAGTTTGCCAACAATAGGGTAGAATACCATAAACTTAAATCTCTTTAAACACTATCCAAAAATAGTTACCTGCACTTCACCAATAATTTCAAAATATGCTATCACATGAGACCCGTTGGCTACGTGTTTTTTATATCAACAGAATTTTATTTTAGAATCAATAATCATTTCCTTTAAACCTGACAATCGTTTGCCATTTTGGTTCATAATTTATGGTTTGACTCCACTACAAATCAATGTAATTAAAGTTTCAATTTTTTTCATCACTGAATAATTTTCGTTTAACTTGGAATATAAATTCGACTAAATAAATTTTTCTCAAAGTTCAACCTTTAATTAATAAATTACACCAAAACATTTAATTCTTTTTCATTTACATTAATTTAACTAAATAATGTACTATTATTATTTATTTATTTATTATTTATTTATAATTTATTTATTATTTATTTTATTTGTTTATTAAATTTTTTTTATTTTTTGTTTTTATATTTTTAATTTATTATTTTTATTATTGTTTTATTTTATTTTATTATTTTTATTTTATTTATTTTTTTTTTATTTATTTTAATTTTTATTTTTCCGTTACTTTTCAGTATAGTATATCAGTAGATTAAAGGAATTGTAATTCTTAATTTCTAAATTAGTTTCAGCAAAATCGGACTATCGTTCTCGAGTTATGTCAAAAAAAGACCCACAAACGTGACAATTTCTCCTATATGATACTAATTTCAAATCAATATACCTCGATTCCTAGACGTGACCCAGTGAAACGCCGGGACACGTATAACTTTTTTGACCGACATAACTTTTCCCGGTAGTCAAAACTCCAGCGGATTTGGGCTGTCATTGGGCTGAGCTTGGAAGGATTACAGTGTAATCAAAACTAAGTGGACTGTATATAATAAAAGAAAAAACTAATTAATTCAATTATTTTAATTTCAACATTTATAATTCCAATATAATACATATTAAGAAATTAAATTGAAGACTGTAAGTTGGTGTGGTTGAAGGATGGTTGTCCAATTTCTTGACGATCAAACGAAGTTGATATGATGGGAATAAATTAATTAAATTTGCAGAACTCCAATAGATGGATATGACGATGCTGGTGATAATTATAATTGCAGAACTTCAATGATGGATATGACGAGTTGACGATATATAGGTGAAGAACTTTACTGGATGAATATTATGAGTTGGACGGTATATAAGTTGAAGACTTGAATAAATGAATATGACGAGTACGACGGTATATAATTTTGAAGAACTTCACTGGATGATGAGCATGACGATATATAATCTGGATATAATCTGGAGACTTCAATCAATGAATATGACGAGCACGACGGTATATAATTTTGAATACTTCAATAAATGAATATAACGAGTACGACGGTATGTTTTGAGTTTTGAAGAATTTCACTGGATCAATATCACGAGCATGACGGTATATTTTTTAGAAGAACTTCACTAAATGAATGTATTTATCGATATTGATTCTAATTTTCGATTATAAAACTTCACTGATTTGACAATTTATTTTTTCAAGTTGTGATGAACACATATTTTTGTTGGTTAACCATTGAAAATAGATGGTACATATATTCACCTGATTTTCTGCGTTCCTTCCTGGTGTCGTCAAGTTAATGTCGCCTCCTTGATGGTTGATGAAGAAAAGAGAAAGATCTTCCCGGAATCCTTCAATTTATACAATTTACAAATAAAAAAAACCGCTAATTCTTATTTTGACACATCGACCAATTCGCCACTTTGTTTTGAATGGGCGACATCTATATTTAATCATTCGAATTAAATATGAAATAACGACGTAGCGTTTACATGGAGTGGAATTACTTTGTACGTTGTTGTGTTTTTTATAATAATTTTTTTTTTGTGATTTGGCGTAAACAACCTTGCTCTTCATATTTAAAGTCCATATTTTATCAGTTGCATCCCCGCCTCTACAAAGGTGGAACGTTTCATCGAACGTTTCATCGAAGTGCAATAGTTTTATCAACTCAATTGCAAAGGCACAACGTTCATTAAGTTATATTAATTGTCTCATAAGCGCCATCTGGACTCTGGATACGTTAACATTCTTCGGTTACTCCTTCAGAAATCTATATATAAACTTGTTTAAATAATAACTCTTTTTATCACCCGCCAGCCACACCACTTCATATTTATATCAATTTTTTAAAAACTACAGTTTTAATATTATAATATCTTGGCGTTATAATATGGGTCTAAATCTAATTTACCTTTTTACATATAACATACATGAATATATAAAATCCTCACTTCAAATTTGTATTCTACAATCCTCAACTCATATTAGTTATATCAATAAAAAAAATCACCCAAACGCATGAACCTATCATCATCAACAAGCACATCCAACCAAACAATTTAACCTATATTTTTTGTTTGTTTTATAAAAGTCAAATTAAAATTTTTCTCAGTTGCAATTTAATATTTTCCACTACTTTTCACAATTTCCTAGTTGTGTATTCGTTTTGTTAAAATTATTATTTCGATTTTAAATCAACGAACCAAAAATATTTTAATCATTGAAATTATATTGCAAAATGTTTCAGTCTTGGACGTTGAACGTGTTTCTTTCTATAAAACAAAAATTAGTGACAAATTTGTGAAACCTCCACAAATTGGAAATCACATTCAAATTGTATTCTTTAGAAAAATATTAAAGTGTATCATTTGTGAACAGGGTGGTCCAAATAATTTCTGGAAATTCAAATTCAGGGTAACTTTAAAATCAAATCAGGGAGAGAACGCATAACCCGGGATAAACTGTTTTAAGTACATTGAAAAGGTTGAAAATTGGCTTATCGAAAATAAATGCAGTAACTTTTTTGATTCCCCTGTTAAATATATTAAGAAACAAAATGTTTAACCTTTATGTCAACGGCAATATACCTGGGTATGTTTTGCGTTTTTAAAACGCTGCAGCTCGGAACTGGATAATCGAATCGACTTGAAATTTAATGATATCCTAGCCAAAAGTGTATTACGCAATAATCTCAAGGTGGTTAAGATTGGATCAACAGTTTAGAAGATAAAGCCCATTTAAAAAGTTGCCCCCTTACAGCATGGGTATGTATAATAAAAAGCATGCAAATATGATGATATAATTGAAAAGAATAGTTTATTTTGAGTTAATTTTTGTAATTATTATTCTAATAAATGAAAAAATACTTATGGTATAAAAATTATTATAAATTATAAAATACTGATGAATATATATATATGAACATAAAATACTAATGAACATATAAATTATAAAATACTGATGAATATATAGGCCTCCAATTATTTGTCTTTCATTGTAATTTTATTCATTCTTTTACGTAAAGCAGTTCTTTTGTTCACATAACGGTTAAATATGGCGTTGATGCTGGAGGTCAGTTATTTTTCAAATTAAGTTTTCTACTGTAAAAGTTTAACCCTTAACCTTGCCAAAATTTTTTTAGAAAGTGTTTGCTTCTGTTCTAAAGATATTAATTTTTACAGATGTGCATGTGTCAAAGTTACTCTGGCTTTGAATTTCCTGAAATCTTTTGGATCACCCTGTTTGCAGGTCGGGTTCAGCGTCGCCCGTCCAAATCACGAATTTCATCAATATGCTTATACAATTGGTTTAGGCTATTTTACATATCAAAAACAGCTTTTAGTCGCTCCTTGATTTTTGCGAAAACAAATTGGTTAACCAGCTCAACCACCAACCAAATTTGAAACATCAACTAAAACGAAATTAAAACGAAAAATCAATCAACCCACAACAAACGCCATCAATTTTTTATAATTAAAAATGTTTTTACCATATGAATTTTCACAAAAAAATCTATCTCAGCATATTTTTTCTTTCCCTAACAAAGAAAAAAAAAGCTCCATGCAAGTTCATTAAGAAAACTTTTTTAAACTTTTTTTTTTGCGCTAACACTAAACTTGTTGATAACGTTAAAAAACAAAATATCCTTGTACTTTTATTAAAACTTAAAAAATAACGACAAACATTAAAAATTATAAAGAAAAAAAAATATAAGCATATAATTATTTGTAATTTTGAGATGAGAAAATTCGCAGAATGAACTGAAAATTAAATCTTAAGATTTAAAAAAAAATTAGAGAAGGAAGATAGTTAAGGAAACAATTAACATATAAAATTTTACGATTGTCTGGATGGAATATATAATTTAATTTAATTTGAACAGAAATTTAATATTAATTTAAATGAAATATATGTTAATTGGTCTTATGAGAGTTGATGTATGTTTCTTCGTATATGTCTTATGTTTAAGATTATGTGTTTATGTTAGACAGGTTATTTTTCGTTGTTCATGGTTAATGAGGTTGGAATATTTTTTTAAATTTAATTGAAATGTTAGGAATATATTTAGGAAGTGTTTGGGAAGTGTTAGATAAAGATATAATTTGTTTCCATATTAAGATGGTCGTTATTGGTTTACGTTTTCATGTAGGATCAGATGGTTCGTTACAGAAGGAATACTCATTGAGCAAACTTTATTAATCATTTTAATACGCAGAAGGATTATTTTTATAAATTATTTTTATAATAAACCTGCTGAATGAAAATATAGTAGGAATGTTTATGTTGACTGATTTGCTCTTTCAGACCTTGCCCATCTGACTACAATCCCAAAATCATATACTCGACATAAAAGATACATTGATAGAATGGTAGAATGGTAGAATGTGCAGTTTGTTACAATGTTAATGTCCAGTTTGTTACTCAATAATCTGTTTTAAATTTGCCGAAATGAGTTGTGTCGTGAACAGTTATCAATAAAAATGGTGTTTCTGCTGGATTCAAAGAAGAATCGAAGAAGCTAGCCGGTAGCATTTTTTTTGGTTTTTTTTTTAAGAAAAGCCAGTTTTGTTTTAATAAAATTGATTAATTTGTCAATTATTTTTTTGATAAAATTTATTTTTTTCAAAATGTTTAATTTGCAATTTTTTTTAGTAATTTGAAGCATTTTGTGACGTTTTTGGTTAAACGTGGGTCACGGTGTTGAAAGACGGTACAACGTATGGGTGGAAGGGACCCACAGCGCCTAAATGTCGGTCCTTCGGTTCCATTGCCTGAGACTGTGACACCCAGAAAGATAAGAAGGGCCAGTCGGAACTTGTTTCAAAATAAATGAAGTTGAAAAAGCGAGAAGAGGGGCAGACGCTGAGGCGGCGCTTCTCCGACTTAAGAGGGGAGTGGCAGTCAATGGCTACGCCAGTCAAAGCATAGTGGCTACCAGAAGAGGGCGTGTAATTGATAACTGTTTTTTTGTGTGTTTGTGTGTAGTCCTACAAAGCCATCCATGGGGCTTCACCCCTTAACCTTAACAGATGGTCAGTACTTCGGAAAAGTTTTGGGTGGCGAATAGGGGTTACTATTGTGATAGCACCTTGGTGCTCGCCAGTAGTGCCATTCTTCAATACCACATACTTCTTCAATATTCAATGAATTTTTCTTACCTTTCTTTAAATTAAAATAAGTAGTAACCATGACCATGTGTGCTTAAGGCCTTAGATTCCGGCACTCGTGAGCGCTCTTCAGTAATGGTATTAATTTTTGGTCGTAAAAAATTTGGTCGTTCGAGCCACATCCTTACAGTTATGGGTTGTCTCTTATGATTCTTGCTCAGGTCACTATGACCAGTAGAATCATAATGATTGTTTAGATTCCGGCACTCGTGAGCGCTCTTCAGTAATGGTATTAATTTTTGGTCGTAAAAAATTTGGTCGTTCGAGCCACATCCTTACGGTTATGGGTTGTCTCTTATGATTCTTGCTCAGGTCACTATGACCAGTAGAATCATAATGATTGTTTATAATTCATCAGGCGGGTCCGGGCTTGGAAACCTCTCACTTTCTTATTAAATAAACAAATTTTTTGATATATATGATAATATAAATAATTTGTTATAATAAATAATAAATATTTAAATAAATAAATAGTAATTTAAATAAATAATTAATAATTTTTTTTATTGAATTAATAAGTAAATATTTTTAAAACTTTTCTGTATAAATTAATGATTAAATAAACATTTTAATAAATTGAATAGTAGGAAAAGATAAATTGAATAGGTGTAAAGTTGCAGATTTGTGTAAGTTAGCTGTGATATCTCTCTCTTTCTCTTTCTTTTTTTATCGTTACTTTTTCTCTCGTTGTTCGTTGCACGGTCGTTTGTTTTTTTTAAATGGCGGTTGATTTGCCTGTCGAACAGCCGTTCTTTGGGTTAGAGGACACAGAATTAGCAACGAGTGTTTAATTATAGGGGTGAACACCAGTGGAAAAATTAGGTGGAAGGACTGCGGAAGTTCCCCATAATTCTTGCGTTTCCATTATGGTTTTCCCTTGCAAGGGAAAGGATAGATATGCCTGAAATAATAGTGACTGCAACCATAATGCCTAGAGAGGTGAGGGATTCGTGACATCCGGTTGGGAACCCACATCTCACAAGCTTCATTAACAGGATAACCCACGACGTGGATACAGCGTCCAGATTAGTTGAGCGAGAGCACCTACTGAAGACACTCACATCCGCCTGTGCTAAATTACAGTGAGCATGCAGGATCATAGATTCTTAAGCTTAGCAACAGATCGATGTCCAAATGCAGCGAAACATTTCATCTCCGCTTCTTACACCGAATTTTCAACCAGTGGATAGATCAACGCCAGCAGCCTTACAGTCTCTGACGGAAGCACTACTTGAACATATAGAACAATAACGGCAGAGACAAGAACCATCAAGAATGCCACGATTTCAACTGCCGAGTTCAAGGGCGGTGGATTCTCGCACGTGTGAACTTGGGTCCAGCTTTAAGACTGGAAGATTTTTTTAATAATCCACCCTTGACTCCACCACCTTATAACCAATTTCCACAAAGCTATCATGACGCTGCTCCCATCGGAGGATAAAGAGAGGAACCAACAAACAATTTGGATTGTTACCGTTCAAATTGGGTACCGCTCCTTAGTGATGATAGTAATTCACTGGATGTCCATGAGCTTATTTATCGAGTGAGGTGGCTAGGATGGATCGGGCTAGCTGGAACGACCTCAGGCCCAGTGTTACGAGAACGACTTCTGAGGACCTTTGGTACTCTCAGGGACGGCAAGACGACATTTCGTTGAACCCTAGACAGAAGTCCAAAGAAAGCGTTTATGAATGGAGATTAAGGAAATTGAAGCTTTGAATAGTCAGCTAGAACGTCCTTTTGTTGAAACGGAAAGGACAAATTGACAGGGAGGGCTGAGTGCAGATCTAAAGAATGCACCTCTAGTGGCCAATACAAGTTCAATGGACGAACTTCGAAAATTATGTCTTATGAAACTTATGAAAGATTGTGATCTACACCTGGGTGGTTATTTTGTAGCGTTATCTCACTAGGTGAGATAAAAAGTGAGAAAAAATATTTGTCTTTGATCGATTATATTAGATAAAAGAAATCATTTAAACATAATTTTTTTATCTCACTATTTATCTCACCTAGTGAGATAACGCTACAAAATAACCACCCAGCTCTAACTAGTACAACAGGTCTAAGGATCAGCGATCTGCATCAATGGAAGGATTTTACAGGTAAACCAGAACCTTTTACATATGTAGAAGCATATGATTCCAGACCAATTCGTGTGCTGCAAAAACCCACTATCCCATTTTTATCTTCTCAGCCGGACCCTCAACATCCAGTGAAAATATCAACTGTTTTAACTATCGTGAAGTTGGACATTTGTCACCCGATTGTCCTAATAAACAAATTAATCACCTTATTGGAAGTGTCACAAACCGAAGTGTCACAGTGTTCTGCATGCCAACCTTATATTTAGATTTAAACTACAGACGGGGAGTGCGGTTATCGGGAGCTGTACCGCGGGGTCAAAATACAACAACCCTGAAAATCCAAACATGAAACATGACTACTCAAGTTGAACCCTCCCACAACAAAAGGAGGCTTAAACGCAGTTTTAGCAGAGTCGATCAATTTCATAAAAATTATTTTTGGCATCTTCGACGCTATCGTAGTTATTGCAGATTGCGTAAGTTAATTTCCAAATCTTGTGTTTCATCGATTAATTCATGTATTAGAAATCCACAGCCACATTTATCAATCAAAATTATTAGTAAAAACATTCTTTGACTTTGGAATAGTGGAGCCTCTGTTAGTATTTTGGGAAGAAACTCCTTGTGGGTGTAAAATTGCAAGTTAACCTCGTACATTCACACTTCGGATGGTACAATTACTAAGATTATGGAATATGTCAATATATTATCACTCTAAATGACTCCACTAAACAAAGGCGATTCCATATTATTCCTGGTTTGTGGTAAGAGCTTTACCTAGGGATCGTTTTTTTTGCGAGGTTTTGGATATCATTCCTTCATTTGTCAGTGAGTTGACACGGGTGGAGTCTGATAACATAAAAATGGACGATCTTACCTCACCTTCAGAAACTTGCAAAGGACAAGGATGCGTTCTCGTTTTTTGAGGTTTCCGGTCTCGGGAAAATTTCTTTATTTGACCATGCCATCGATGTTTGTGAAAATTTCCCTGTCAAACAAAGGCATTATCCCATATCTCTGGCTGTTCAACTAAAGATCTATCTATCTAGCTTATTTAAAATATGTCTAAAGATCTATGTTGAACTTGACCGAATGCTTCAAATGGGCGTGATTGAGGAGTTCTGTAGTTCCTGGTGCTTGCCAGTGGTGTTGATTCAGAAGAGTTATGGTAAGAACAGGTCTTGTTTAGACTCCCTTCGTGTGAATTCTCTGACCTAAAAGGACGCTTACCCCCTTTCTTTGATCGATGGCCTATTAGGTCGTCTAAATAGCACGAAATACATCTCAAGTATCGATCTCAAGGATGCTTTCTGGCAAATTCTTTTGACGTATTGAGGTTGAGTATTTGAGCATTGATGTATATCAGCGTTAATTGTTTCCATTGTTTATCGTTTAAAAATGTCCACAAAAGTGTGGGATAAAAGTCGATTTCTGTCTTTCATTTTCTCTTTGATATTTCATAAAGCGAAGGATTTATGATGCAAGCTGGTAAAGTTGCTATATGGTGGCACAAATCTGCTGTTATCTTAGTTTGCAGTTACTCTGGCCAGTGGTGTGTTTGGTCGAGTTTCGTTTTAGAGGTGCCATGTCAATATTAACATAAATTTTGAGCCGACATTTCGAAATTATAGAGCAAAACTATGAAAGGATTGTCGTGTGGAGCGAACGGAGATATTATAATTTGGGCCGAGAGAATTATCTTCATTGTCCAACTTCTTACACTTTGCCTCTTTTCATAAAAACTGACGACCCACAGAACGAAGGCATGCAGTCACGCTGTTGATCTACGCCTTGTCTACCGTTCAGAACTCTTTCTATTTTTCCATTTATTTATTCATAAAAATCAAAAGATTTATTCAATCGGGTTTTCGTGAAGAATAAAAATAAAACAACAAAATATTTTACCACCGTTATATATAAATATAAACAAGACCGACCCTCTTTGGAGACTATGACGCACAAATTAAATTAAGTCACGTCCCTTAAATCAACAAAACACTACCAGGCTTTGCCGACATCAAACCACAATTAAATTTCCATTATCAAGGTGATTGTAGAATATCAAATATAATTGATTGGTTGCACCTAAAACAGATGTTTTTTGATTATTAAATAAAACCATTAATATATGTAGAGGTTGCACAAAAAAAAGATAGTTAAAGAATATCAAATAAATAATAAAAATTACCGCATCCAAAGCAGGAGTTTGTTGAATATTCAATAGAACAATGAATTTAAATATTGGTTGCACCGCAAGAAAGTGGTTGTAGAATATCAAATATAAATATTAATAATTGTTGCAACATAATCCGGTGTTTATTGAATATCCCCATAAATATTATTAGTAACCGTTAGACCAAAAACAGGTGACTGTTGTAGAACAGATAAAATTATAAGTATTTTTGGATTCACTTATACACTAGAAAACTTAAAGCACATTTTGTATTTAATAATACATTTTTTTATTTCCGTCTTAGTGATCATTTATTAACAAAACACCAAGAAATTTTCTTCCTCCTGGTGTTAAAACAACTTAATAAAATAGAACAAAAATAAGTACACCTAACCGATTTCATCAGCCTCCCAGTAAAAACTCTTGATCCAAACAAATAAAATCACATAAACAAAAGTCTGTTAAACTTTTACAAATATAAATCTTTTTATTTTTTGCCCAATCAAAACATCGTCAAAATGCTGAAACTTCCATACGTCTAGCTGCACGATCCACAAAAAAGTTTCAGGACTAGATTAACTAAGTTATGATCACTTGATTATTTTTAAATTCCAAATAACCCGCTCCATGGTCAACCTGGACATAATTACAACATAATTACAAAATAATTCATTTATCTTTAAAGTCATAAGGCTTTGCCCTTAAGTCACAAACCTCAAATCTCAAGCTTCAAGTTTCAAGTCTCAAGTCTCTGTTCTCATGTACATATTAAGTTTTGTATCTCACATCGTAAGTCTCAAACCCTGCGTCAAAAGTTTCGAGTTTTGTAAAGACTCGAAATTCTCACATAATCTCACATTCATTTCACTTACTATCAGATTCATTTCATAAATAATAAATAATATTTGTCTATTTATGACGTTCCACTGTAATGCATAGTTTTTATTTTAAAAAATTTAATTGTTCTTATATTTCGATGTATGATCAATTGTTTTTTTATTGTGAAACAAATATTTTTTTTCTTGTTTTAAACTAAAACCAACCTGTAAATTGATCTGCGCAGGTGCATTGATGTTGTGTGATCTGAATAGGGCGATCCAATTTATGTGTTATAGTAACTAAGATATTTTTGCAATACTAATAATTTGTAAAATTATGAAGGATTGTTCTGATTTGATGATATGAAGCTGTCCCTTTGTTGTATTATTTGAATAACTTTTCTAAGCGGTTTCATTTTTTTGTATATACACGGATGAATTTCTATTGCGTGTGATGTTTTATTCCTGTTAAAATGAGACAACTAATCACAATGATGAGATAAATGGATTCCTTTTAAAGAATAAAGTCGTACTGTGAAACGATTTGAATTATAATTTTAGTTACGTTTTAACTCTAAAAAAAAAATTTTTGGCTGCTGAGAACTCTGTTAATCTAGGCGTAGTGGCTCGGTGGCTGGTGGGGAGTTCCCAACCACCTTAAGAAGAGAACGTGTGAATTCTTCTTTCGTGATGTGAATTTTTTTTTAGTTTTTTGAATAATTTTCTTGAAATGGTAGTCCTAAAATGCCATCTATAGGGCTTCACCCCTCTGTCCGATATGGATACGCCATCGACAGATCAATTGGTTTTTTTCTTCGCTTGGGGGAAGTTTTTGGTGAAGAAAAGTGGCTACTATTGTGTTAGCAGTTAGTGCGCTTATCAGTAATACCAGGAACTTCTTCAATGAAGTGAAGGGGAAGTCAGTTTTATTTTTCTGGTTGGGGCCTTTTCAAATTCAATGCAATTTTTGATATTTTTCAATTAGCTTAAATAGAACAATGTTCATTGGAGCTTGAGACGTAGAGTCTGGCGCTCTCCAGAAATGACATTAGTTTTCCGTGTTAGTAATTTATTGTTAGTTGGAGAAACTACAGCTGGGTCAGTGGAAATTGGCCATGTGGACCACATCATGACAGTTGTGGTTGGCTCTGTTAATGGTGGGAAAATCTGGTCAGTAGAATCTGGTCGTTAGGGTCCAGACCAGACAATTTTCACATGGCATTTTTGGGGAGGACTCGCGAGTGTGGGGTTCTTAATTAAGTTAAAATGGTAATTTGTACCATATTTGGTTTTTTTATCGTCAGGGGGTCTCATTTTGGAAATCTCTTATATAAAAATAAATAAATAGATAAACTTTTCAGTGTTTATATACTAATAATAAATAAATAAAGAAATATATATTTTATATTAATAAATTTTAAAGTTGCAAGTATAACAGCGAATTTTGACATTTGATCGAATCTTGTGTCGTCATATATAAAAAGATCGTGTGGCATAACATCAGTTTGGGCATATTCTGGCATCTGTTTTGTTCTATAAAAATAAACAAATATTTTTGTAGTGGTGCTTATTTTGGAAAATGACAGAATAGAATTGAAATAACATTTACTGGATTAAGTGAAATAACATTTACTGGACATAAATTAAGTGGTACTGCTACAGATATTACTGAATTTACAAATAGCTTCAACCCCAAGTTTCAACTGTCAAGTTTCAATTCTCAAATATCAACTTCAAGGTTTTAAATATATCAAGTAAACTTTTAAGTGTCAAATATCAAGTGTCAAATGTAAACTGTCAATCAAGTATCAAGTGTGATGTGTCAAGTGTCAAGTATCAAGTGTCAAATGACAAGTGTTAAATGTCAAATATTATGTGTCAAATGTCAAATTTCAGGTAACAAGTGTCCCATGTTAAATGTCAAGTGCCAAGTATCAATTCTTCGTCCTCACGACCCTGGCTTCCAATTACAATTCTAAAGTTGCAAACAAAGTACTTAGTTTCCTGTCTTACGTTTTAAGTCTGAAGTTTCAAAACACAAAATTCACCTCTATAAGTCTATATATTAAAGTATTTGTTGCTTATTTACCACTTTTTGATCCTCCCTTTTATTGTTCTTTTTTAACTCTGCAACTTCGCCCTTTAAAAAAAGTTCCCTTTCAAAAACATTCTAAATTCTCTTCCCCAAAATCTTAATTAAATAAATGGTTACCCTAAATAAAATAATTTAACATTCAAATTATTTTAGTCAACCTAATCGATCTCGTATAATTTAATTCAATCAAATCGTAATAGAAAAAAAAATAATTAAACATATTATCCCTATTCATCCAATCCAGACACGTTAGCAAAACAAAAAATAAAAACTTTGGGAAATGGTGAAGATAAAACAACAGAAAAGAGGAACAATTTGTAAGAAATTTTGTTAAAGAAAAAACAACAAATTTAAATAAAGAAAACTGAACTGTGTAGCCGTACCTAATGGGCTGTATCGTTTTGAATGCTGTATAAATTACATTCAGTATTCAAGATTTTTTTTGGTTTCATTTTCTTGGCATTTATTTTAGTTTAAATTTTTTTTCTTTTAATACAGTTTGTAGTGTAATTATTTTGCCCTCTTTCGCGAGTTATAAAGAGAGAATGATGATGCTAGAGTTGTGTAAATTTTATAATTTAGTTTTTTATATGATTTCCTAGAAAATTAAAGATTTTTTTCCTCACAAACAAAACAACATTAACGGTAACATATACATATCTCTTGTAAGTTTCAATCCATCTTTCATCAATCTTACTTAACACACTTCACAAAACTCTCAATCTAACAAACAAATAAAGAAAAACAAAAATTATCACATTTTCCTACCTGTATCATTTTAGATTTACACCATTCACATTTGTTTTTTTTTCCAAAAAAGAAAAATAACTGTTTCACTGTCTAAAAAAAACATTTCGGAGTGAGCGATTATATTGTGTAATGGAAAATGAATAAAAAGAAAATAAATTCTGTTTCCATGTTCTTTGCTAATGCCAATCAATGGTAAAAGAAATATGTACAACAAAAAGCAATAACCATTTTATCTTCGTGATAACAAAAATCTTTAAGTTTCGTGCAAAAGAAAGAAAATCGATAAACGTAATGAATTCAAGTTTATGTTTTTGGTTTGTTATTTTGTTTCTGATTAAAAAAAAGAAACTAATTGATGGATGACCAGAGACTACTGGGTTTAGAAGACTGATGAATGGCAATGGAAAACTCAAGACGACAGAATTGAGATATAAAACCCTAGACGGGAGGCTTTGGATGTGTGGTTTGCGATTTAAAACTTGATAATTAGATGTGAAACATGAAACTTCAGACGTGAGATTGAGAATCGTGACTTAAGATTTGTGACTTAAGATTTTGAGTTCAGACATGAAACTTGAGGCTTGAGAATTCAGACCTGATACTTGAGACTTGAGATTTAAGACTTTAGACATGAGACGTGAGACTTGAGACTTGAGACTTGGGACTTGAGATTTGAGACTTGAGACTTAAGACTTGAGACTTGAGATTTGAGACTTGAAACTTGAGAATTGAGACTTGAGATTTAAGACTTGAGACTTGAGACTTGATACTTGGGACTTGAGGCTTGAAACTTCAAACTTGAGACTTGAGACTTAAGACTTAAGACTTAAGACTTAAGACTTAAGACTTAAGACTTAAGACTTAAGACTTAAGACTTGAGACTTTAAAGTTGAGAGTTGAGAGTTGAGAGTTGAGAGTTGAGAGTTGAGAGTTGAGACTTGAAACTTGAGACTTGAGGCTTGAGACTTAAGACTTGAAACTTTAAAGTTGAGAGTTGAGACTTGAATCTTGAGATTTGAGACTTGAGGCTGGCGACTTGAGACTTAAGACTTGAGATTTGAGACTTGAGACATGAGACTTGAGATTTGAGACTTGAGGCTTGAGGCTTGAGACTTGAGACTTAGACTTGAGACTTCAAGGCTTGAGACTTAAGACTTGAGACTTGAGACTTGAGACTTGAGACTTGAGACTTGAGACTTGAGACTTGAGACTTGAGACTTGAGACTTGAGACTTGAGACTTGAGACTTGAGACTTGAGACTTGAGACTTGAGACTTGAGACTTGAGACTTGAGACTTGAGACTTGAGACTTGAGACTTGAGACTTGATACTTGAAACTTGAGACTTGAGACTTGAGACTTGAGACTCGAGACTTGAGACTTGAGAATTGAGACTTGAGACTTGAGACTTTAGACTTGGGACTTGAGACTTGAGACTTGAAACTTGAGACTTGAGACTTGAGACTTGAGACTTGAGACTTGAGACTTGAGACTTGAGACTTGAGACTTGAGACTTGAGACTTGAGACTTGAGACTTGAGACTTGAGACTTGAGACTTGAGACTTGAGACTTGAGACTTGAGACTTGAGACTTGAGACATGAGACTTGAGACTTGAGACTTGAGACTTGAGACTTAAAACTTGAGACTTGAGACTTGAGACTGGAGACTGGAGACTTGAGACTTGAGACTTGAGACTTGAGACTTGAGACTTGAAACTTAAGACTTGAGACTTGAGACTGAAGGCTGGAGACTTGAGTCTTAAGACATGAGACTTGAGTCACACTTGTGACTTCAGACTTGAGACGTGAGACGTGAGTTTTAGAACTTGAGACTAGAGACTTGAGACATGAGACTTGAAACTTCAGACTTGAAAATTTTGACTTGATTCTTGATCCTGGAGACCTGAAACGAAAATGGAAAAGTGAAAATTGAAAATTCAAAATTTAAAAATGAATATTGTTAGTTAAGACTTGAGACTTGAGAAATGAGATTTAAAAGTTGAGACTTAAAAATAAAGACTTGAGACTTGAAACAGGAAATTTAAATTGGAAGCTTGAAACTTGAGTCTTGAAACTTGTAGCGTCATATTTAAAATCTCAGACTTAAGAATTATGACTTGAGACATGTGATTTGACTAGGATTTGCGATTATTACTTGGGACGTGTGTTTTATGAATTTCTATGACTCGCGAAATATGGTTTGAGATTTAAAACTTGAATAAGTAGATGTAAAACTTCAAACTTACGACTTCAGACTTGTGACTTAAGATTTGAATTGAGACTTGAGACTTAAGGCTTGAGACTTGGAATTTGAGAATTGAAACATGAGACCTGAGACCTTAAGCTTAAAATTCAGACTTGAGATTTGAATCTTGACGCTTGAGATTTGAGACTTATTGCTTGGAACTTGTGTCTTGAGACGTATGTCTTGATATTTTAGATTTGAGACTTGAAACTTAAGCTCTGAGATTTTATATTTGAGATTTTACTCTTCGAAACTTGAGATTTAGGACTTGAGATGTGAATCTCAAGACTAGATACTTCAGACTTGAGACTAAAGATTTAAGACTTGAGATTTGAGACTCAAGACTACCTAGAAACTTGAGACTCGAGACTAGAGACTTGAGACTTTGGACTTGAGATTTTAGACTTAAGATTTATGCTTTGATATTTTACATTTGAAACTAGAGACCTAATATTTGAAATTTGAGACTTGTTTCTTGATCCAAGAGATCTGAGACTTGAGAGTTAAGATTGAGAATTGAAAATTGAAAATTGAAAATTGAAAATTGAAAATTGAAAATTGAAAATTGAAAATTGAAAATTGAAAATTTAAAATTGAAAATTGAAAATTGAAAATTTAAAATTGAAAATTGAAAATTGAAAATTGAAAATTGAAAATTGAAAATTGAAAATTGAAAATTGCAAATTTCAAATTTCAAATTTCAAATTTCAAATTGAAAATTGAAAATTGGAAATTGCAAATTGAAAATTAAAAATTGAAAATTGAAAATTGAAAATTGAAAATTGAAAATTGAAAATGGAAAATGGAAAACGGAAAATGGAAGATGGAAGATGGAAGATGGAAGATGGAAAATGGAAAATGGAAAATGGAAAATGGAAAATGGAAAATGAAAAATGGAAAATTTAAAATTAAAAATTAAAATTAAAAACTGAAAATTAAGACTTGAGAAATGAAATTTGGAATTTGAAATTTTATTTTTAAAACTAGACTTGAGAATTGAAACGGTAGAATGAAATTGGAAACATGAACGACATGAAAGTAGCTTGATACTTAAGACTTGGACTTGAGACTTAAAATCTCAGACGTGAGAAATATGAGTTGAGACATGTGGTTTGACTAGCGACATGTGGTTTGTGAATGTTTATGAATTATGACTCGGAACATGAGAGAACTTAAGACTGTGTCTTAAGATTTGTAACATGAGACTGAGTAACGACTTGAGGCTTGAGACTTGAGACTTGAAACTGGAGAATTAAGACATGAAACTTGAGACTTTAAGCTTAAGGATTCAGACTTGAGATTTGAAACTTGAGGCTTGAGACTTGAAACCTGATACTTGATACTTTAGACTTGAAACTTGTGACTTACGACTTATGCCCTGATATTTTAGATTTGAGACTTGAGACTTAAGGTCTGAGATTTGATACTTGAGATTTTACACTTGTGACTTTTAGCTTGATACTTGAAACTTGAGATTTGAGACTTGAGAGTCTTGAACTTTAGACTTGAGACCCATGAGTCATGACTGGATACTACAGACTTGAGACGTAAGATTTGAGACTTGAGACTAGAGACTTGAGACATGAAGCTTGAAACATAAGACTTGAGACTTGAGATTAGTGACTTAAGACTTGAGAATAAAGACTTAAATTGAAACGGAAAATTTAAATTGGACACTTGAATCTTGAGTCTTAAGACTTGGACTTGAGAAAGTCTCAGACTTGATAATTATGAGCCGACAATGGAGAACGTAGGCTTAAAAATTTACACTGAAACCGGTCGGCTAGAGACGGGTGAATTTTATCTTCAAATTTTAGACGGTCGACTGAGTCTCAAACTCAGGATTTGAAACTTTAGATTTAAAACTTTAGACTTCACAATTCAGTTTTTAGAATTAAGACATCAAACTTCAGACTTGAATCATCTGGAATCTTGATATTTGAGACTAGATACTTGATTATGAAATTACTCCTATTTGTTGGCATATTTAGAACTTTAATTCAAACATTGAAGAGTTCACAACCTCATAGAAAGCGTAATTATTTTATTTATGTATTTGAAATTTTTAAATTGTCGTCGCTTTAATAATGAAATAACGTATGCAATGTATACGTTATTATTATATAATGCGTGCGCTGCATTTCCCATAAGGATATCTTTGAAGTGGCGTTTTTACATTTTCGAATTATTTTATGACTGGGGGTAAAAATTATTATATTGTTAATTAACGTTCATGCAAATGCATGCGCACATCCGCCTTTAAACTCAAATATCTCGAAACTACACTTTTGCGTATACGTTATTTCATTATTAAAGCGACGTTGTATAAAACAATTTTTGGGATATGCACAAATTATTACAAAACTCTCTGCTTATTAATTTAGAATCGTATCAATATCAAATTAAAACACCCTGTAAATCAAATTAATATTAAACAACCATTAAATAAAGCGTTATTTTGTTGATTGACCTTAATACTAAAGAACACAACTTTTGGTCTTTCGTGCCAGGAAAATTGATTATAAGAATTTTTTAATTTTTGTACCAATAAACCGTCAGTTACATTGTAAAGTTCTTCCGCTATTTTATTAGTCCTCCAAGATTGCTGACAGTATATTAATCGCATTGGACTGCAAAGAGATGTGCTGCTAAGATGACTTAATTTTAATAAACTGTAAGGCGAAAAGTCTGGCTGATTAAACGGCGTTAATACCACGTGGATTCGATCTAAAATATAGAATTTGCTATACCATAAATTTGACAACGTAAATCGTTCCCAAAATTGCATTAAACCTTCTAGAAAAAGCTGTTAAGCGACGTCAAATTAAAAACTGGTTCGAGCAGAATCTCCTGAAGCGTAGGTACCAGTTTACGGTAATTATATGCGGCAGTTTATCATATAACTCAAGTACATTGATATAAAATTGTTTGCTCCAACACAAAGGGGTAGTCTAAGAACTCAGTTCAGAACATCAAAAAAAAGCTTCATCAAGCGTAGGTAAAGAAATGTAATATCTATTTGACTGGCTTAATTTATGATACAGTATTTATTTGTGATGTCAAAAAAATCTTCTGGTGCCATCCAAAAATTTCACCGTAAGTATCAAAAAAGATATTGATGTAAAATCAGTAGGTCGACTCAAATGCATTGAAATAAGAATAACGCCTACTTCTTTCCCAATCTTTGATTTCATAATAAAAAAGCTCACGTCTTTTCTTATTAATTTATAGAAATAAAATCAAAAATGTAAACCATAAATCATTCAGTCTTTCTCCACAAAAAAAAACAATTTTTTGTAATAAAAAAAAACTAAAGAAAATGCAATTTTTCAATTTTTCAATATAGAAAATCAATTTTCTGATGTAAATGATATTCACTTTTTTGTTATTTGACATCGAAAAATTTCTATAATCTTTAAAGATTAAAATAAATCAGTCACATTACATTATACGACAAACCGAACAACATTCGAACGTATCACAAAAGTGATATAAATTGAACATGGAAAAAAAATCAAATTAATATTTTTGCAATCCAATCCAATATACACTACTGCTACACGTATATATGTAGTCACAGATTTTCATCATTTCAGAAAATCAATTTCAATATTTAATGATTCGTGTCAAATTCCATATATCAAACTGGAGTTGAATTTTTGTGTTATTTGATTCGATGGTTTTTGGGAGTATGATTTCTTTGTATGAATAAAATGAGTGAAACTTTATTCAAATATATTTTGAATTAAACGCCAATAGGTACTCAATATTTTCAGAATTAAAATAATAGGAAACAAAATATAACTCGAGATCAAATCGACAATAGTCTAGAATAACAACTGAAGTTTGGAGACTTGTAAATGGAGACTGGAAACTGGGGACTAGTGACTGGAGACTAGATGCTCATAACTGAAACCTGGAGAATCAACACTGGATACTAAATAGTTACTGGAAACTAGAGCATGGAAACTGAAGATTGGAGACTATAGACCAAGACTAGAGACCAAATAAATGTCTGCTGTGACATTTAAGAATTATATCAATTATATTGAAAAATCGATGACAAAACGTATAAAAAAATTAAAATTTCAAATATCTTTTCCATATTCTTATATAAATAGTATATTAAGAAACTAGTTTCATAATCGACGATTTTATCGCACGCAATCTGTTTAGAAAACGACCCGCGTAGCGGGGAGTTTTCTAAAGGATAAGTGCGATAAAACGTCTTATGAAACGAGTTTTTTATACTATTTTTTCTATTTTGCATTTTTTGTCTTGAAATTTTAAGAAATGTGTATTTTATTAAAAAATAGTCAATTTGAAATTTTGTTATTATTACTAATTATTTTAATTAATTAAAATATTTAACACTAATTTAGATATTCTTATTAATTTTATTTACATAATTATTCGTTTTAATGTTCACAGACGTTTGTATGACCAATATGACCAGCCTTAAAAGACAAAACTTTGCGTATCGAAATGAAGGCCATTTCGATACGCATTTGAGTATCGAAATGACTTTATTTTAGACGCAAAATAGAAAAAATTCTTTTCACGTTTAATCTTAAAAACCATCAAATAATATAAGAATTTCTTATCTGAAATATAAACTAAATTCTTGTGTCGTTTCCGTTTCTGTTTAATCAAACAAACTACAATTGAAAACACGAGTAGTATTCCCGTCTCGTTTATTATGATCGAACAGTATCTCATCATGGTAACATAAATTTTATGTTTCAATAGTTTTCTAGTTATGTGATGATGATGAAACGTATATTGTTTTTACGAGGGTAAGGTGTAGTGTATTCTACAACGTTTTGATTAATCAATTATCTCGATGTACCGTAACGTTTATTCGTTACTGTCAACCATTAATCTAGGGAAAATCTCTTAAGTCCTTTAACTAATAAAACTCAGGTCTTCGTTAGTCGATGAATGAGATTATGTTTCGAATTTCATTTGAGAGTTGAGACTAAAATAATGAAGTCCATAACAAAAATGTGCTTGCTACCGACCGGTCTAATTAATTGTTTGTAAATTAAATACTTATATAATGCTATTAGGTCAAATAAAAATTTATTTTCCTTTGATAAATTATGCAATTGAAGGTTCAACTCTAAAAGTCAGATTAAACTTATCAATAGAAAGATTTTTCTCATTTAAATCTGGAAACAATATTTTAGACGCCTTTGTATGCTTTGAAAGGTTTTTAATGCGGAAAGGTTAAACCTGTTCATACTTTTACCTATACCTGTTCAGTACGAATGAACGATTTTGAATTTAAAAAACGTAAAAATAAAATAAAATATTAAAGACCTGGATTAAAATTTTTGTTAACATAACAATTTACCTGATACTTTAATCTGAACGACTACTCTTTAAAACTACTGTGTTTTGACATTTCAAAAACAACTTTTAATAGACGACATATTTCCTAAAATAGTCAGATAAATAAATCATTAAAAAGTTTGCCATCTGCCAGCAAAAAGGAGCTGAATATTCAACATATTGAAAATGCTGGATATGTTTACTCGCTTAGGAGCAAAAAACTGATATATGAGGAATATATATTGAGGTCCATCATGTTAGAAAATTCAATTCTGTAAATTGAAGAGTGACAGATAGCTGCTATCATTACGCGCTCTTCAAGAATTTAGTTATTTATAGACTATCGTTTTTTTGTGTTAAATTATTTGTGATAAATATGAATATTTTTTGTTAATTATCCAAAGAAAATTCTTGCTCTTGTTATTTTGGTGAAATAAGAAAAAAATATTTGTATAAATGCTGAGTGAAACTATGAAGGAGTTGTGTTAAGCGAGCCATGTGCATTAACTTTATAATTAAAAGGAAATTGGAAAAAATAGTGGTTGACCCACTAACAAATTAAAATATCAATGATTGTGCCTTTAACGCAAGTATATGGATGGCTGGTCTTGGAATTACAAAAGCAAATCATAATTTAAATTAACGACGCCAATATGTATCTATGTGTTGCTGTGACACATATTGTAATTCCTATGACACAACAATTTTTATTAGAAAAATAATATTAATATTAATTTAGTCGTTTGTGACTTTAAATTAGTTTGAGCGATAAGTAGATTCATGTCTCTGTAAAGTAAAATAAGTGATCGTGACATAAGAACGAACTCGCTTGGACACCCTTAGATGTTTCTACGTGATTTCTTCCGTCATAACTCACACAAATAAGTTTTTGATTGCTATAAATGGAACAAATTAGTAGAAAGCCTCGGAAAGCTGACACAATCCCGATTCAAAATGTCAGGTATGAGAAGCCAAGACGTGTTCAACAAAATGGCGCCGAAACATGGTCTTGGATCCTACCATGGGAAAAGTTAGTAGCTAGACCTTGAACAGCTGAAATAATCTTAATTCAAAATGCAAGGTGTGAGAAGCCCAGACATGTGCAACACAGCTCGTATGTGCTAGGAATGAGACCAAGCATTCAAGATATTAAAATTAAAACCTGCAAATTACTGTCACATTTGCGAAGTTGTTTCCTGATTTTTGTCAGCAAAGAGATTAATAGACAAACGAGAAAGGTTTACGAAATAATTTGCAATATCCTCAATAACTGCCACCTAGCCGCGGAAGGTGACTCCAAACTCCGAAGATTAAATGGAATAAGCTAAATATTCTTTTGTGAATCCTCGTAGAATGGCTTTCTAGACAGTTGAAAGGTTGGCTCCAACGAAACTATCGTCATTTTTTGGAATGGATTGAATTGAAGTGAATCAATATATCCAACTTCAATTTGTGTTATAACGGTATCTTGCGATACTGTTTTACCAGGATATAACAATTAAATTAAATATCGATATGGACACTAACCCATGAAAAATCTCTAATGTAACAAAAATAACCTATAAGACCATGATGGTCATATAATAATTCAAAAATAAAAAATTTAAAGAATTTAATAAAATAAAAAAATAAAAAAAACTAAACTTATTATTAAGTTGAGTGCTGTCTTGATAGGCTGAATGATTAATTAGTGACTTTCGTCCTTGTATGTATCTTGGCTGTCTGTTGGTCTTCCTCAACACTTACAATCCACCCATTTCATATTCATAAACTTCTTGATGCATGCTATATCCATGCTGATCTATATTATTAATTCTTTTATTTTTCTTCTTTATGGTTGAATTTGTTTTACCCTTTTATTTTTTTACAGCTTTTTTATTTTTGTTTTTTTTTGTTTTATTTTAAATTACTTATAATTTATTTTAAGAAACAAACAAAAACAAAATATGCTATACGACGTGATTAATCCAAAATATAACTTTATATAATTATTTATATATCATAAAATCAAGCACAAAATGCTATTATAAATTTATTTATTTATGTTTCTTTCATAATTTAGAAAAAAAACACAAAACTTATTTTAAATTTCGAACACAATTTATTGCACACATTTGACATGAAAACATATATTTTTTTTATTTCTTTTATGTATAATAACTTAACCACATTTTCATCATTTATATAAAATAATATTATTCAGATTAATAAGCACATTACTAAACTTGATTAAGTCTAATCGGAAAGAAATTTTGATATATCCAAAATAAATTTTAAATCACGACTTGAAAAAGAAATTTTAATTTATATTTTGGAAAATATAAAACGCGGACTAATATTATTTCCAAAAATTCAGCTATATATAGCATTTCTTGATTAACCTAAACGAAAGAGAACAAAGTTGATTGCATAAGTACCCTTTCGTTTTGTAGCTGTCGATATTATTAATACAATTACAGAAACAACAATACAAAACCACAGATTGATTCATCAAACGCATATTTTCTTTGTTTTCACCTAATTGAAAGATATAAACAAAAATAGGGGTCATCCTTTACCAACTACAATCATACCATCATCTCATTTGTTAAAAATATAAATTCATACATCGAAAGAAATTTAAAACGATCATAAATATATAGAGTTTTTAGGTTTTCATACATCCTCATTTCTTTTGTTTCGTTTTTATTAAAACAAAAGAAATAATAAAAAAACTCAAAATATCCATGTAAAGATGATGTAAATTTATAACAACAATAAGTTTATGAAGTCATACATTAGATGATTCGAGGGCGATCAAAAAGTTATTTGTATTGTTATTATATTAATGAAAAATTTTGGTAATGCAAAACAAAATGTTGTAGAATCACAGATGGAAGATGGAAAAAGTGTTTCGCTCCGGAGTTAGTCTTTGCTGTTACACGTAACTGTCAAGCCCTAACTCCTTTGCTAATATATTTATACAGAACTCAAATTGTTTCCACATTCTGTTTTCGTTGTAAGGTTTCCCAAACGCCACATGGTGGGCATTACACTTGCAACAAGTCCAGCCAAGTTTATTGAAATTCCATCTAGGTTGAGAAGTAGAGTTTACAAGTGGAATTTGTGTCCGCACCTCTCAATTACTTTACGATGCTGAGAGTGTGGGAAACCTTTTAAGACAAACCTAGACATATGAATGGCATGAAATTCGTTTTGTGTGGAAAAACATAAACTAGGATAGTAATTATTTCGCCATCTGGCAGATCTAAAAATTTTCATATTGTTCGCATCATATACCTGAACATGTTGTTACTATCGGTCCAGTCAGCCATTTGTGTGACATTGGGATTGTTTTTTGAATATGACCATTGATTTGATGGCTATTAAAATCAGCAGCGTAAATTGATGGGCCCTCAAATACTGGTAAAGTATCAGCTGTAAGATGTATATCGTTATCCGTCTGTGTAAGTATGTGGGTGCAATTCATGATGTCTAATTTAATATAAGTGGCAGATCGATATACGTGATGGTGGATAACATTGATTAATTTGTAGATGTAAATTGTGCTTCATATTTTAAGATATTTATTAATTTATTATTCTATTAATTTCTGTTAAAAAATAAAATATTCGTGATAATTGCCCTAGGGAAATTATAAGTAGTTTTTTCCCAAGGTTGGTGGTAATACGAAATAATTTTTTGCGATAATTTCGAAGCTACTTGCTTTCGAATTTCTCCAAACAGTTATGGGAATTTACCACTGGTCGAGGGAAATTCTTTTAGAAAGTTGGTAAAAGCCAACTTCAGTAAAAATTACAAAAAAAAAATAATAAAACTAAAAAAAAAAAAAAAGAATAATAATTATCAGTGTAATTAAAATGTGATTGGTCAAACTCAATTATGTCATTACATTTTAAAGAATTTCATAGGATCAAATTCAAATAAAAATTAAGTAAAAAATTTTCATGTTTACTGTCACGCTTTTTTCTTTTTACCTTACCTTCGCAATTTGTATATTAATTGGCTGTTCATTTTTAAATCATTTTATAACATGTTTCTATGCAACCCAAAACACCAAAAGCATGACACAACCAATTTAAAGCAACTAGTGCTTTAAATTGGGTGTGTCCTGATTTTGGTGTTTTGGATTGCTTAGATGTTCATTGAAAACCAAGTGCATGGTTGTAGAAGTAAAGAATTTTAA
The DNA here is from genome assembly GCA_963693315.1 of Diogma glabrata. NCBI lineage: Eukaryota > Metazoa > Arthropoda > Insecta > Diptera > Cylindrotomidae > Diogma > Diogma glabrata. Next base: position 53,096,184 of record OY856187.1, on the reverse strand, counting down.
AGCGTTTTCAATGCCAAAAATATGAAGGAAAATTATAACAGATCATAAATCAATTACATTTTATGTCATAAAAATAAGTAATTTTATTTTTTTCAAAAATAAATGAAAATTATTCTTTTGACACACTTGACGGTATTTTTTTGACACACTTACAATACAGTAATCAAGCCCCTGGTCTCACATACCAATGCCGACCATCACGTTCTTTAAGCAAAAATTATGCAAATTTTCACGTTTTGACACACTTTCGGTACAGCTATCGACACATCGTACTTTCGGCTCTTTCCACTATATTAACCTATTTTTAGAAAATATTTTTGAAATCGCTCCAGCTAGATTTCGTCGGCTGTGACGGCTAGCCGGACGGCCAGCAGACAGCCGAAATTTTTTTTTGGTTTTTTAGAATCGTTAGAATCGTCGTTTGACCTTAAAAGTCAAGAAATGCCAAAAAAGTGAGGGTTAAATTTTCACTTTTGGCTCGAAATTGTTAGTGTTTCAGACCGATGTAATATCACATTCCAATTTATCACGTACTAAAATATCATTTCCCAGTTTAAAAATATTAAATTAGTTTAAAACAAATATAAACACAAACAATGACTGCATGCTCAACATTTCTTGAATTCAATAATTTGGTTTAAATAGTAATTTTAATTATTTAAACCAGGCTGACAAATGAAAGAAATAGAGGAAATTGAATGTTTTGTTTTTCGGATTTGATTATTTATTAAAATTTCAAAATCGGGTTAAGTTAAAATAAATTGGTTTTGACAAATAATATTTGCCCTAATTATTTTATATTATAAATTTAAGCTAATTACATTGATTTTGAGAGTTGCAATAAACAAAATCGAACAAGTAACTTCTAGCTAGTCAGCTAACCAGTAAGGCCTTAAGTCAGATGGACAGTTGAATTTAAAGGTTGTTTTTTGAAAATTTAAAAATAAAATGGATTTATTTTTAAACTTGGTCAATGATTTCCAAATTTGAGTGAATAAGTTAAACAAGTTAGTGGTACTAAGTTGATTTATTATCGAACTTAGATTCACTAGGGCTGAGGGAATAAAATTAAAACTAATTAGTTGTATAAGAATTGTGTTATTCTATAAGAATTAAATAAGAATTGTTTAAGAATTGAATTAAGAATAGTGAACCGAATCAAAGAATTAAGTTATTAAGTTTCCTTTAGGAATTAAAATGGAACACGTTTTTTCACCCACAATGGTGGTTTAGCTTGCCTTATTTGTTAACTGGATGATATCGTTTTTAACTTTTTATACGTTGACAAAGCTGTAACGGAAGTCCGTTTTACATTTTCCAAAACAAGTAACAGTAAAAAATTTCGTAATACATTTTTTGGAGGAGCTAACAACCAAGGTTGTTCAAGTTCGAACGAAAGTTACGCCATCGCGGCTGTTATGAGCTAAAGTTGCATAGACTGTATCGCACTGGCTGATTCACCGATGTTTCGTTTGCTGACCTAAGTACCCTGAGAAATTTTCATGGGTTTTACGATCAAAGCAAACGATCCAAATGGATTAACAGTAAAATACAAAAGATGCAAGTGCCATTATTTACACTGATGTCATATTCTGAAAAACTCTCCCTCACAATGGATTTGAATGAATATATGCTATTTAATTCCGACATTTTTGTTCCTTTCCTTAATTCTTCATACAGGAACGTAGCCTGTTCGCAAGCGTCCCTCACTTGTATTAATTTTAACAATTCTAATCATGTTGTAGTTGAGTTTAACTCGAAGACTTAATTTAATCAATTATTATGTATTTGACTGATCAACACATAGAATCCGTTTAAGACTTTTCAAAAACAAATTATTTTATTCATAAAGTTTTAATAGATTTAATTCATTGTTCAAAAAAATAAAAATTCTATATTCTAATGTAGTGATGTTTCAAATTGTGGGGACGTCCCAGTCCCTGAGATGTTTTAACCGGGCATTCGTGTTACCTGCATTAAGTCTTAATATCTTGTTTGTAAAATTTTTCTAATATTTATTCTGTTCTATTTTTTAACTCGTATGGTACTTTATCAAGTACCTCGATTATTTTAGTCATCATCATTTTTTATGCTAACCATTAAAACCTACTATTCTATTTCGTATAAAAAATGAGATTTTTAATCTTAATCGTTGAACCAAAAGTTTTAAAACGATTTGTTTTTTTAGAAGTGGCAGGAGTGAGTAGAACGAAATCAGCAAACATAATCCTTAAGATCCAACCATGATATTTATACTGTCTCATTACAAAATGTTTTATAGCTCGACTGCCATTAAAACGTTGTTTATTGGGTAGATATACTTCTGAAAAGGCATTAGGCTAGATGAAAGATCATTTGAGTTTTCAGTATCAGTATCAGTATTTCTTGTGAAATTTCAAAATAACGATTTATGGTTAATTCAAACCATATTAGATTATCCACTTTTTATTATACATAACGAACGAATATTAAACCACTTCTTTTAAACTTACTCTTGATATTTTAAGACCTCACGTAACCTAATATCATAAGAAAAATTCATTTTAAATTTCAGGAGCAAAAAAAAAATTACAATAACCTAACTCAACTCATCACATTTGCCTTCTACTTTTTTTTATCCTAATGCTCGTAGTGTGAAAAATAAATGTGAAAGCAAAAAAAAAATGATATAAATTTTCTTGTTCGGAAAGCTGTTACCCTTTTTCTTAAAGCACAAAAAGAAAAATGTAAAATAGAAAATGGAAAAATGAAATGAAGCGATTGAGAAATATTTTTCTTGTTTTTATGTTACTTTGATGATAAACATACGTATCCTGTTTTTGCTGTGTGATGCTTGAGCTTGTTGTTTTTTTTCTTATGCTCCCAAAATTTATTTACTTTTTTGTTTGTTTGCTTGTTTTTTTTTTTTTTGTATTTTTCGTAACTTCCGTTTATGTAAAAGTTGCTTATTTAAATAGAACTTGAGAGATTGTAAATTTTATATATTTTCCTTTCATATTTAAATGAGATCAAATTTAAATAAAATATAATATAACAAATATTGTGTTTTTATGAGTCGGTAATTTTAAGGGTGGGATATTCTTGGTAAAAAATGAGAATATGGAATTTTTAATGATATGAAAATTAGGCTGAAAATAGCAAAAAAATTATACCAGTTGATTATATTTATACTTTTAAACCATCCCCACCGTTTCAATCAAATTTGAAAATTATGTTGTTTTTTTGACAAACATTTTATCTGAACATGAAATAGATAAATTTTTCTCTATACCTATATTTAATGAAAATGATAAATCAAAAAAGTACGTAAACAATAAATTCATTAATATTCATTACAAACTGTTGATGTTTTCCGAATTTTAAACAAATTTTGTTTAATTAATTATTATTCACAATGTATTGGTTATTCTGTGAAGAGTTTTGTATGCACGATCGTACATCTTTTATCTGAAAATTCATTTAGCTAATTTGATTGGAATTGACGAAATTTAAAATAGTTTTCACGGCAATGGGTTTTTATTGTTTAATTTTCATTTCAGATCAGATAAATATTGCTTGTATGTAAAAGTTTTTTTGTGGTTTGCATGAATTAATATAATAATTATTTATGCACAAAGGGTGTAAAATTATACCTTTCAGACCAAATGAGAATTTGTTACCCGAGACTTTAGTCGAGTGCAACAAATAGCTTGGTTTCTCTGAATAAAATTTATAGTTTATTACAATAAAACTACACTTTTCTCTTTATGGGTGTTTCGCTTGGGATCCTATCAACTAAGCCACTAAGACGAGGATATTTCGAATTTGAAACTTCATCATAACACTGTTTACTTGTGTTGATTTCTCAACTGTCATTAGACTCATATTTTGTTGAAAATGTTTTAACATTATATGCGGATTTTTTTATAATTTAGCATGTCTTAGATCTTTCAACACACTTGAAAAGGCTTTTAAAGTGTTTTTCCGAATCATTGACTTTCCAATACACTTAAAACGTAATGGAAACCGTTCTCATGTAATTTGATTTCATAGTTTCCTGAATTTGAATTTCCAGAAATCTTGCGATCCACACTGTATTCAAATTAAACACTTTAAAATGTTTCTAAAGTCACATTTCGCCTTTACTGTTTAAATGCCAAGTACGAAGTACTCAGGCACTATATGAAAGAGACTCATAGCTGTTGGCGAAGAGGTACTGAAGAAGCTCCCCATAATGTAGTGTAGCGGCTAGTTTGTTTAGTATGTTATTTCTAGTTTTTAGCTTCTCTGCCGCGTTTATTAAGTGTGGTTTGTAGAAGTCTCGTCAAGGGCTATACCTAGGTATTTTGGGTAATCGTTTTATTTGATGATTAAACAAAACTGATAATTTATGATGAAATAATGATGAAATTTCATCTTCAAAAAATCGTCGCTTCGGTGGCGTAGTAAAAATCATATTGGCCAAAGAACTCGAATCATGGCACTGATGAGGTTGGTTTGAATCCCGCCCGAAACACGTATGATAGAGTATCTCTGAGAAAAATTCGAAATGAAGTTTCGAATTGAAAAATTCATATTGTTTCCTTTGTTACTTGACTTTTCAGTTTTCTGTACATTAGACTGGTCATAAAAAATTAAATTTTTTCAGACGTCCCCTAAAAAAATTTTTTTGATACAAAACACTAGGGTTAGTTTTTTTTGTTTTAAAAACACTTGCTGCAAAATCATCGAAGTCGATTTCTTGACAAAATCCTAGATTTTTTTTTAATATCTTATTAAATATGCAGATTAAAAAAAATCATATAAACATTTTTGTAGAAAATTTAATTCTCACAAATCATTTTTTCCATATGTAGAGAAAATTGGACTTTTTTCAAACAAAGCAAAATATTAAGCCGAAAAACTATTGAATCTATGACAAAACGAATTACGCTTGGAAATCTCTTATTCATGAATCACAGAATAATGTATATAAAAAAAACTAAATTATATGCTGAATATAACAAAAACTAAATAATTTAGTATAAAAAGAACTAAAACACAAAAATTATATAAATTAAATCAAAGGCTTACATTAATTATATCTTGAATGTTGTCTTCTTCCAAAATCAGTCCTGAGGAATAAATGTTGATTGCAACTGTCACTACTCACTGACACAAATTATATTTCCAAAATCACCAATACAACAATCTGTAATGTTGTCCATTGCCGTTTTGTAAACTAAACTATTGAATCTATGACAAAACGAATTACGCTTGGAAATCTCTTATTCATGAATCACAGAATAATGTATATAAAAAAAACTAAATTATATGCTGAATATAACAAAAACTAAATAATTTAGTATAAAAAGAACTAAAACACAAAAATTATATAAATTAAATCAAAGGCTTACATTAATTATATCTTGAATGTTGTCTTCTTCCAAAATCAGTCCTGAGGAATAAATGTTGATTGCAACTGTCACTACTCACTGACACAAATTATATTTCCAAAATCACCAATACAACAATCTGTAATGTTGTCCATTGCCGTTTTGTAAAATGCAATGCACTACGCTCAATTTTATCACACCAAAGATGAACATGATCGAAAGTTAACACAGCATGGCGGTAATACTTATAATAACCATTCGCACATCGCAATTAAATCCTTCAATAGCACATCTTTTCCAAAACATCACCTGATGTCCCATAAAAACAGTGTTCTCATTACAAAGATTCGCTTCATGCGAAGAACCTTTTGAAAAATTTTCGCCTTTTCGATCACAATTTCTTACATCCAATTGGTAATTATCCTTTACATTTGCCATCGATTTAATTTTTTTTTATAGCCGGTATGGTAAAACACAGCCATGTTCATATATGAAAATAAAAAAACTGTTACATATGATTTTAAAAAAATACTAAAACTTTTATTTTTATTGTTTGCCTTTCTATTAATTGTTACCAGTAAAAAAATTTAATACATAAAACTTAATGCCACTATAACTTAAATAATTTCAAAAATAAATTAATTTTACAAACTTAGTTTAAACATTCAATTATTTAAAAAAATTAACATGAAAACTTGTGGAACTCTTAATTGATTAATATCCTCATAATTTTTTTCGATTTAAATTTACATAATCCTCCGATCCAAACAATTTGATCGCTTATATACACATATTAAGTTTCCTGTTTCCCTCGTATCGTAATAAGCAATCTTCACTAATACAGACAACAATTCTACTTCTTACAAATTAAACAATCATCTATGTAAAACATGTATTATTAATTGACATTGAGTGACGTAACCGTCAACAAAGAAAATGTTTAATTGCACAGTAGTACAAACAAATGTCCCTACGCTTATTATAATTGAAAAGAATAAATTGATAAATTATTAGCGAATTTTTTTGAATATGAATACTATTATTTTAGAGTAAAAATTGAAAATAGTCCGTCATTACACATATAAGTAACGTATATTTCTGATGATATTTTGAAAAAAAAAATCGAAATTCTTAGTAAATCATAAAAAGAGAAAGTGAGTACTTTTGTTTTTTTCTTTTCATGAATGTCCAAAACAGAAGAAGAAAATTAGAACTTTTTCTTCATCCTTGTTTTTTATGTTTTTTATTAGTTATGAAAGATATACAAGTTTTTTTCAAAATATCATCAGAAATATACGCTTTAGGCAAAAACTTAACAATTTTTGTAGAGAATTACATTTGCTACAAAAATGTTTATATGATTATATGATGATTATATGATTATATGATGTCATGAGATATTTGAAAAAATCCACGATTTAATCAAAAAATCAACTTGAATGATTTAGGACACGTGTTTTTTTTGTTTGAAAAAATGGCCCCGTTTGTTTTTTTAAATTTTTTAGGGGCGTCTGAGAAAATTAAATTTTTAACAACCTGCTTTTGAGTCACTAATAGGAAGCAAACCGAAGAATTCGTGCCTATCGAGGTTTTTGTTTCAGCGAGCTTTAGTCATGAATGTCCGAGAAGTAATCTCTCCCAGTTCAGTACAAATAGTCAGATATGCACGCAAATGAGGTTATGTAAACGAAAAGAAATACGCAGACAAAGAACAGGGGCTCTAACGATCCAAAGACCGAAGGAAGCGAGGTCATCACACACACACACAACATTATAACTACAATTATTACATTTAACAAATATTAGATAAATGTTTCACTCACCACATGATTTGTTGCAGATCCAACTCTTCATGCCCACTTAATTTAGTCTAGTAAATCATCCTGTGTAAATAAATTGTAGACCAATCTATGCTCCAATGAATTGTTGACAAGGTTGGCCATTAAATTGTTCTAAAAAATTGTTGACAATGTTGAAAACATAAATTATTCTAATAAATAGTTGACGTTGTTGACCAATAAACTGTTATAATAAATTGTTGACCAATAAGTGTTCCAATAAATTACTGACAATGTTGACCAATAAATTTTTGACAATATTCAGCAATAAAGTGTTCTGATAAATTGTTGACAATGGTGACCAATAAGTTTTCCAATAAACTGTTGGTAATGTTGAACAATAAATTGTGCTAGTAAATTGTTGACAATTCTCACCAATAAATTTTCCAATTTTTGTCATATTTGCATTTTTTTCAAAGTGTCATCAAAATTCACTCACGAACGAATGTTGTATGCGGCTAACAAACATAAAGAACATAGTGAAAAAAAACACCTGTTGTATGGTGGACCCTCCACCGTTTCATCAAGATTCTATGCAGGAGTATCACGAACCCTGGTGGACGAACATACACAAAAAAAATTGTTTGCTATTTAGATAGAGAATGGTCCAAAACAAAAGGAGAAACAAAATTTGGGATATGTAAGATTTATTTTTTTCCCGATAAATCGCTTTACTTCACACAATTTAAAATTGTGGTGAAGTAAAAATGATGCAAACGTTTCAGTTTAATATTTTTCTTTAAACTGTTATCAGTATTATGTAATTGAATCAATGAATCTTACTCACAAAATTAAACTAAGTTTTTTCTAATTAGAACGCCGTACCTAATAAGTTTTTAATGTTTCGCCAATCTTTAATATACACGAAGAACTGTCCTGTTACAAAAAAAAATTAGCAAATAGTTAATTGGACGACGTTAATTTAATTTAACATTTTTCTACTGTATATTCATTAAATCGTACTAAATAAATGGTACTAAATATTTGATTTGTTATAACTAAAAGTTTGATAATAAATTTGACTTTTTTCGTTCTTCCATTAAACTTTGATGTAATTTAATAATTTAATCTTACTAAAAGTGTGAGAAAAGAAATTCGAAATGCTTGTTTTATTGATTTTTATTTGAGTATACTAACGGAACTCCCCATAAATAACAAATCTATAAGTCTTTAAAAATAATCATGAATCAATAACGTATCAAAATGAGACAGCAATTGAAAAAAGAAATATCATTGCAAACAGGGCTGAAAAAATATATGAATAAAAAACGATAAGTTGTATTGAACGAGTTAATTTATGTATAAGAAAGTTGTTTAGACAAATTTATTTTTACGGAGCAAATATCTTCGTAACACCATGCACGGTCAGTTTCGAATGATAATCAACGTGAGCGACATGCATGACATACTGTGTATGTATATAACTGATAATGAATGACAGTCTTATGACTGATGAAATTTTAAACATGTTTACATTTTTATCAACAGTCAAGATTGACATTCATGATTAATCGTGTATGGGCCCCTTAACGTACATAAACATTATTTTTCTATATAGAGTAATATATATTCAAATAAAAAAAATCTTGAATCTCTTCGGGGTTTGTTTTGTTTTTGTTATGCTTTATTGAATATTTTTAGCAGATTTAATAGTATATGGTTAGCATCATAGACGAGAAATATGTTGTTATTTTCTGTTCATTGAACGAGTTTGATTCCTTTTGAGTCGTTATTTGTGTAGGATTATTGAGTATGATAACTGTCAAATTCACCCGTGTGATTAGTAGGGTGATCGAAAGATGGTAAAGTCTTTAAAGATTTGGTGATTTTTGCACAAAAACGATCTCAATTCTCACAAGTTGAATGACAATATGTTGTGCATTGTTATCCGACTGAGTGAGTATATGTGCCATCACGTTGTGTCAACATGGATATCTTCAAAGGAGGAGTCATGTGCAACTGTTAAATGCATTCTTTAATCTTCATTAATATTTAAATCTGCTAGGGAATGGCTTGATGGCAAAATAAAAGGATGTGTTTAATCCCACATGAAAGTATACAATTATGTATCCACCCGTCACCCTTTGTGATCTAAATATGGAAAAAGGTGTTTAAATTGTTAATTCCCTATCGCCTTGGTTATCATTTATCAATGATTCATTTGCAACGTCAAAGTGTTCATTTCTATGTGTTCTCTTTTATTACCAATAAACATGATGACTCGACTTGGTAATCTCAAAGTTCATCTTTTGGACAAACAATTGGGGTATAAGCGTGACTACTTTGCTAAAAGTGGAAGGTCTGGTTGAAAAATTATTTATTACTCTCAATCATCGATACTTAGCCGGCCACCACTTTGTAAATGACAGCTACTTTCAAAACTTTTGAAGTTTTTCCATTTTGGCTCATCATACTCAAGTCTCAACTCCAGTCATCAACTCCTCTTACACAATTGTGTAGGGTAGAAGGCTCCAGCCCTTTCTGTTTCTATGTTGTAGGATGTACGAAACTCGATTTGTTGTAAATGTTTTCTCCTTTTTAGGGTTTAATAAAAGACATTCCAGAACAGATAGTCGCCTGTCTATTGCTATCATCTCTAGACTATATACATATCTTGCTGATTTCAAGAAATTACTTAGCTGCAAAAACTTTTTGAGGTAGCATTAATATTGGTTTGTAATATAACTAGGCTATTAATACGTTTGCACCGAATTCGGTTCAAACACACCTTGTTAATCTTCCTTCACAAAACATATAAAATAATTAATGATATCTGTCTAGCAATAAATAGATGAAATACTCGAAATTCTTCTAAAATGAGTAAACTGTAATTGGTATGTATTTGGTACGACATAATTTTTGACACCATAAGGTGTCTTCAATTTTGATTTTTGAAAAACTGATGATTCTGTGTAGACCTATTTGCTAAATTCTTCCTTCAATATTGGAACTTAAGTCGCTGGGAAAAATTTTGATATAATCACAGTAGTCATCATCATAGGACTGAATAAAGTAAAGGAAGTTTTAGTTTTTGATCTACCTGCTCGTTTGTTGTATCGAATTTGATGCATATTACCAGCATGATAGTTGAAACGTTATTTCCACCAGACATTGTTGGTTTAGAACAATAAAATAAAAGCTGTTTGTCTAAAATTCCCATAAATTGTAACTCGATGACTCGATGGAGACTCATTTTAATTTCATCAAAACTAACACTATCATACTCCCGTTTTTAAAAGCGAACTGTTTTTTCATCTGAGCGTTTAATATAATATCTTTTGTCTTTTTAAAATTCTCAATATGATTTATGGAACGGTTTTTGTCGATTTGTCAATTTTTTTTAAATTCTAAATTTATGGGTTTGACAACCTCCGGTACTCCAGTTCCTGCTATTGACGTATGAGTTAACGTCGGATATGAGACTGATAGACTGTATTAGAATTGATTGAAGATTCAAACTTACAGGTGCTCTTGAGACCCCCGCAATCTGTTTAATTTTGAAATGAATGCAAATCTTTAATCTTCAAATGAACCTGGATCATATACCAAAGTTTCATATGTGTTTTTTGTTACATCCACCAACAAACCCAAACATCCACTAACCCTCCTACAGACATCCACCTTTTTTTGCTGTTTAGATTCTTGATGGTCTAAAACCAAATGTAAAATAAAATTTAGAGTACGTAGAATTTTTTTCTCGATAGATTCCATTACTTCAACGAATTTTCAATTGTGGTGATGTAAAAATAGATATATTTAAGACAACAATTTAAACTATAAGCGAATAGAAACTTATAAAGAACAAAATTAAAATTCACGTGTTGATAACAGAATGGCAAAACATCTCAATAAAGCACACAACTAATTTAAAATTTCCACAATTAATATTTTGTCTACCCACAACACTAAACTATAACTTTGTTATTATAATGTTCTTAATTGTTTAAAGTTTTCTTGCTGTAGAAATATATTCTTCACTGAAATGAATCCGGCTCAAAGAACCATAATCCACAATCTCTTTATTTAGCTTAGATACAGTTTTCATTTAATTTAAAATTTAATTTGTGTTATTTATTTAATAAATACAAAATAATTTCTCTAAATTTGGAAATTCATGTGGACTTTTTTTTATTTCCAGGTACGAGGTTTATTACAATCATACATTAGTCAAAAAGTCAACAAACATTAATCCAACACTGAAAAATATAATTTCTTGCGGTGATTGTGATTGTGGTAACTAAAAGAATTTATACGTAATCGATTGATAATTGTGATAAAAAAATGTGTTTTAAAAAAATAATTAAATGTTCTGTTTGTGATATTTTTTAATTTCATTTCATCAATTTTTCGTAATTTTATTTATTTTTTTCTAAAACATACTAAAACACACTTATACACTTACCTAATGTTCGTTATCACAAACGGAATTCTGATAATCCAAACAAAATAAAAGTTAAAATTAGTCCTTCGTTAAAAGCACTCAACAAATCTGTCACAAAAAAATCCCATATCTACCTCATTAAATTACAAAAATTTTCCGGCAACAATCTTTTAACCCTCACAACCAAACATAAAAACGAAATAAAATCAGGAAAATGATAAAAAAAAATTACAAATAAGAAAAACTCGTTAAACGAAAACAGAAAGAAATAAAGAAAAACTATAACAAATGAGCTTCGATGATTAATCACCAGCAGTTTATCTTCTAACTTATTCAGATAAAAGTTTTACAATAACAACAAATAAAAATTTTCGAATTTTTTTTAATTTTCTTCACGAATTTTCATTTTTATTTTAAACATATTTGGACAAATTTTTCTATAGCGAGAATAAAACTGAAGTGGAGGACATATATATATTTATATACGGGAACTATATTCTGATTATATCTAAGTTCTGCTGGTTGTTAGTTTTTGTTAGAATTCAGGATAACGAGTTTTTTGTTTTAAAAATATGAAAACGAGTAGCTGAGTAAATGAAATTTTTTGGTTAGTTTAACAAAGCAAATTGTTTAAATTTTTCGCGATGTAGGTTTTTCTGTGTGAAAATTGGTATATAAAATTAAATTTATGCTAATGGATAGTGAAAATTTGTTATCAATATTTTAATAATCAATTTTTTTGTGTTACGGTTATTTTCACTTTTTTGATTGATAATTTATCATAAACATTTTTATTGTTAATTATTAATAATTTAATACAATTTGCTTTTATGAAACGCGTGCTAAAAAATTGATTATCTTTGGAGAAACTTGGAATTGTTTAATAAGGAAAGGTTTAGCTAAATAATGACAGTAAATTTCGGGTTTGAAAACCTTTTTAATCCTCGTCGCCACTGTTATTTTTGGTGGAACTTTAATTATAACGACTTAAGAATTTTAATTTTTTTTAATTTTTTGAAGGACATAAAATCATTTCTGTGGTCTAGAATTATGGTTAATAGAATACAAATTTACGGTTTTCGTTTTAATTGTTATTTAAAGTCAGCTTATATTTCCTTCTGTAAGTACAACATTTGACCTTAAAGCTTATGTACTAATTAGGTCCAGTGAAGTGTTACATCAGTCAAATTTGAACGAATCGTTCTGAATGGACCGTTCATTTACACTGAACGGTTTAATAGCATCGGTCATCGTTCAATCACGCGCACGCAAAATAACGTAAATATTTAAGTTAAAAATGCAAATTAAGAATGGGTCTAGTTAGAATATGTCACGAACCATCTCCTAATGAAAAAACAACAATTTTCATAAAATTGCCAACTAAAATGTTGCGACAGGTTGCTTAAAATATTTTGGAAAGAGCATGTATGTGCAAAATAAAAATTAAAAAAAACACCATTGTGTGTAATGAAACAAATATTATTTCTCAATAATGGAGTTCAATTTATATAAGTTTATTTTCTACGATCAGTTCTTAACAGATATAATTTACAACCTGTTTTGACCACCGTTCAATGAGCGCTATCGTCTAAACTCTAACTATTATGCACTATAATAAGGAATTTCATTTCTAAATTTGTATTCTACAACAAAATTTTTCAGTCTACAACAAATATTTGAGAAATAATTAAATTAATTCTATATTCCAGCATTTATACTACTAACAAACATTTTTCTTCAAGAACGAATCAGTTTTGTTTTTAGATCGGTCGTTCTTTTTGGATGGTCGTTCTTAGAAAATGGTAATCAGCAATATGTTTTTACTGTCGTACATTTAGTGTATGCACACTGGACCTGCTAGTGATGTCACCTAACGTGTTTTTTTCCAACGAGCTTCAGCCATGTGTGTCCGAGAAGCGATATCCCCTAGTTCAGTACAAATGATCAGATGTGCACGCAAATGAGACTGTGTAAACGGAATTAAATATGCGCAAAGAGCTGTAACGGTATTTGAACTTTTATACGACACTATAATATTACTCTACATCGGAAAGCCCAAAAAACTATATGTAAACTGAATCTACGGCAAACTAATTACACTTGGAAATCTCTTATATTATGAATCACAGAAAAGTTGTAAAGAAACTTATTAATTGCTAACAAATAAAATAATTTAGTTAAAAACAAATCAAAAATTATATAAATTAAAATTCAAAAAAAATCTTACATTAATTTATCTTGAATGTTGTCTTCTGTCATGTTTAACATCTCCCATTTGCAATGATTCCGCTGTTCTAACAAACTCTTTGAAATTTCCGTTACTTATGTGCCCTTCTCCTAAATACATATATTGAATTATGGCCTTTAATATTTCATATCGAACACCATACATATAAAATGCTGAATGTAAACCATTTGCCATTAACAGTTCGTTGAAATAAGAAATCCACCAGATCTTCATTTCTCGTAATCTTTCAAATTGATTATTTATGTTTGGTTGAAAGTTGCTCCATTCAAGGTAAAAAAAAAATATCGTCGTCCACCATGATTTGACTTGTTGTTTATATTTATTATTTTTGTAAAGTACTCAATCAATGTCAGAATTGAGAAGAAAACATCAATGCAGAACCTTTTTTTCTCTAAACTTATTACGAACAAATAAACAAATGAAAAAACTTCGATTTCACATTAAATAATTTAATTTTTTTTTATAATGAAATTTTGCATTTTTTCATAATACATATTAAATTTACACTATAATATTTTTGTTTACATTTTTTTTTTCAAATACTATTTAAGGGGGGTATGGTCTTAAAGACGAAAAAAAAGCATATTTTTGTGATTTTTTTGCGGCGACATGAGTCATAAAGTTTTATTGAATTTAATTACATATTACTGTACAACTTTTGAAGTATGTCAGAAAAAAATTTCAATTAAAAATATTGATAAATCAGCCGCCAGAGGCGCCTTGAAAAAAAGTGGTTTTGCGGTGAACATTATAACTCGTTACCGGATCATGTGAAACAAAAAAATTGATATGCGTTTTGAAGGTAATGTATTTCTCGAGGTAATCAGGAAAAGTTTTTTTTTCTTTCTATTTTTTGCAGCAATTGGAAGGGAAAATTACGATTTTAGCTAAAAAAATCGCGTTTAATTTGTTATTAAAAAAAAAATGAAAAAAAAAAAACTCTTCCTGATTACCTGTTGATTTATGTGAAGAAGTAATGTTCAAATTTTCAAAAGGATCGGTTCAGTAGATTTTGAGTTCTAATGTTCACGAACTTCAAAAATGACGTTTTCGGGCAAATGGGGTAAAACAGACAACTAACACTCCGTTAGTTTTACTCGGATTGACTTAAAATTTGTACACAATATTCTTGACATATTGTTCATTCAGAAACAAAATAAAAAATAATTTTAAAAACATAACCCCCTCCCCCCCCCCCTTTGAAAGGCTGTAACTCCGTTAGTTTTACTTGGATTGACTTAAAATTTGTACACAATATTCTCGACATATTGTTCATTCAGAAAAAAAATTTAAGAAAAAATGCCAAAAAAATTATTTTAAAACCATACCCGCCAACCCCCCCCCCCCCCCCACCTTAAAATTATACTAATTACCGATCCAAACAATTTGATCGTTTATATATCATATTCTCATCGATCTTCTGTTTCACTCATCAAGTAATTGTCCTGTTTTTCAAATAAAAAAAATCATCTTGCAAAACTTGTATTTTTAATTGAAATTAAGTTTATTTAAATCATCAAAAGAATGTTTAAATGTACAGTGGTACAGATAAATGTCAATTAAAGAAAATTAATACAATTATTTAATGAATTTGAAAACTATTATTTTTAGAGTAAAAATTGAAAATAGTCCGTCGTTACACTTTGTTCGAAATTAAAATCACTTTCGATTAATAATATTTAAGTTATATTTAAAGTCAAACTTCTAAATTTTTCTCACACAAATCACAAAAATAAATTTATTATTATTTTATTGATTTTATTTTAATCCATACAAAAAATTTTGCACGAGTTGCGTATAAAGTTCAATTCCGCCTCCTCATTTGGGGGAGCGGATTGTATCCTTTACTCCCTAGTGTATAAAAAATAACAAACCATGACACCAATGATAGTTTTCATGAAACAGAATTTTTTTACAATCAATTCCAACAAACTTGTATATAAACCGCCTACGATGGTGAACGTAAAAAATTATAATATTCGTGTTGTTTAAATGAATATATTTACTTTTCAATATCATAATTATATTGTTGTTGTGCAAAAAATATTATAAACTCCTCAGGAGAGAGCTTGTCACATCTATCATAAAAGCGCCTCAGTTGGTTTTACTAATACTTCTGAGTCGATGTTGATTTTGTTTTATATTTTTAATCTCCCGAATAGCAGAAAAAAACTGCCACCTAATAAATTGACGTGAGGTATACAATACACTTGGAGGTCGCCATGTACTAACTCCTTTTGTTATTAAACTGTAATTTTTTAAACAATATTTGCGGATTGAATTTTATTTAAAATTGCAGTATTTTACATCAGTTATAAGTTTTAAAATTATGTAACTATACCTTTAAAATACCTCTATACCTCCTGTTTCCTATTATTTTGTTTTGTAAATTTAAGTTTACATTCTAAATCATGTTTTGATATTTTCATAATAACGCCACTCTCACCAATCGTTATTAGTTGTGAAAACAACAGGAAAAAAATCACAACCTATGCGAAATCCAAAGTATCATTTGTACGCTTACCGTGAAGGGTTTCCCGTTTCTTTGAACATAAGTTTGGTGGGATATATCTTGTCAATCGGTTCACCATATATATTAGTAACACTTACATAGAATTTTTTTCCATTGTATTCCAACTCCGAATCATAAAAACACTCAAAATTAAAAGTAATAGAAATTATGCTGTACTTAATTTCGTAAAGTAAATTAAATCAATAAAATAACTATAACCCATAGAATGAAATAAATAAAAACCTCTAAGAAAACGGTGATTGTATAAACTAAACTTTCTTAATCTTAAAATTCTTTTTTTTTCTTAGGTACAAACTTATTTACTAAAACCATAAAACCAAAATAAAAATAACAATTCAAGAGAAAAAAATTCTTCAACTTATCTATCCACTATAAATTAAAAACATAAGAATAACTACAAAAAATTTCAGTAAAACAAACCACACAAAAAACTATAAAACTAAGTGACAAGAACAAAAAAACAATAATCTTAAAGTACATCTTAAGTTGACAAAAAAAAGTTAAGAAAATGAATTATATAAAGATAAGTGAAATGAGGATTACGAATGAAGAGAAAAGGCTGGGATTTGGGAGTAATAAAATAATGTATTTTTTTTTTGGGCTAATGAATAAGTTTGATAAGTTGAGCTATTTTATATTATGCTAAACTGAACTATCTATCATGTGGTTACTATTAAGTTGCTGGTTTTTCATTTTCAAAATGAGTAGATAACTGAAATAATTTTAAAAATTACAACAAAATATCCGCTTCCCTCCCACCTAGCGATTTTTTCATAATTCAGATATATAATCACCAGGACATCATCCCTTTCATTTAACGATTGCCACATATTTTATACTTTGTCAGGCGCCTGTCCTTGACAAGTTCTACAATTTTTTTATCTGCCATTTTCCTCGATTCGGCCGCTTTTTCGTTCGACTAACTCCGAAATTGCTCGAGACCTTGCAAATTTACTCCCACAATTTTGTTTTTTATAAATGATGGGTGGAAATTTGTTTTAGAAAATCCATACATGCCAAAATATCAATCGTCGGACTCGACAATAGCAGACAAATTTTTGTTGGACTAGGTATCCTCGTTTTCTAAAACAAATTTCCACTACTCTTTAATAAAAAATAAAATTGTGGTAGTAAATTTACAAGACCCCGGACAATCGACATTTAACTAATCGAAATCGAATCGAGGGCCTGCTGACTAGTTGAAAACATAATAGAAGTTTCTGTTATATTTTATCAAAAACTTGATTGAAAAACGGAAAATAACGGACATAAAAACAAAATATAACAAGTCGTTTTAGTTATTCTTCTAGTTAATATGCCTGTCACTTTTTTGATAGTTGAAAGATCAGAACCTCAGTCCCTGCCTGTTTTAGATAGTTAGATTATAGTCAATTGATGCTAAAATATTCAATGATTAAAAAGAGTAAACAAAAAAATGAACAAAAATATTTTTATTTTATTGTTCCATTTATTCATTAAATATTTTAGCATCAATTTATTATATTTATCCAATATTCATCTTTTATATAAAAACGAAGTAATATAATTCTGGGATTCTGTTTTTGGACTTAACTGAAAATACAATATTAGGAACCTGCAATACATTTGTTACTTTTAAAATGTTGAATCAAGTTCAAAAGTTTGTGAAGAAAACAAAGCATTTTTTCATCAATTTTTATTAATAAATTCAGTTCTAGTGACGTATAAAATTCTAATTCAAATGTTTGTATCATTTTCCTCAACTAACTGTCATTGATTCATTTTAATTGCACTTCTTTTATAATTGCTGAATGACAGTTGAAAATTTGCAAAGTGTGTCAACAGAATCACTGCACCAATAACAATAAAAGTAATTATGTTTTGATAATTATTTGATATGATATTTCAAATAACACAAAAGTGGCAAAAAGATTCAAGGACTCTAATAGTCATACATTTTCTTATCCTTGATATATTATTGTAAATTACAAAAGTTAACTCATCAACTTGTTTGTATTGAAATTTTCATACATGAGATTTTATATTCCTATTTTTTGTTCGGTTAATAATTTAAAGCAAAAAATGAAAATTGAAGAAAAACATAAAAGAAAATAATAATAAAAAGGCGGTATCCCAATTTATCGGAATTTATGTATATCCTAAACATCCGTAATAATTTTTTTTCGTCGTTAGCACTCGTAGTTTACGCTCATAAATTCCAACTGTAAATAAATATTCAGTAAATTACACAAAAGTAAATAGAAACATAAAGAAAAGAAAAATCGGTGAAAATCTTCTTCACTTAACTCTCGGTGTTAAATTATTTTAGGAAAAATATTTTCATAATGAAAATTTTTGCTTTTTTTCCGTTCTTCGTTGATATTTCTGTATACTGTAAGTGTGAAAATGGATATATTAGATTATATTTCTATAAAAAAGATTTTTAAAATAAGATATAACGTATCCGGAAATTACGGTTGGGTTGGTCTATAAATCTGATACGAAAAAATAAAGGAACGCAAATGTCAAAGAATGAATGAGTTATACATATAGAAAAGGATGGAGAAGCTAAAACAAATTTGTTATCTTAAGATGTTACTTTCAAATGATTAAAGAACATGCAAATGTAATCGTTTTGCTTGTTTTTCAATTTACCATAATTTTATATTTTAGTTTTAAAAGAAGTCCAACGGATAAAGAATTAGTAGAAATTGTGTTTGAGGCTATGTCTAAGTGGAAGTCTGAGTCTGAGTCTGAACCCGAATCCGATTTCAAGCTTGACTTCGAGTTCGAGTTTGAGTCTGAGTTCAACTCCAGGTCCCAGTCCGAGTTCAAGTTCAAGTTCGAATTCGAATTCGAGATCGAGTTCGAAATCGAGTACAAATCCGATTTTAATTCCAAGTCGAAGTCCAAGTCCAAGTCCAAGTCCAAGTCCAAGTCCAAGTCCAAGTCCAAGTCCAAGTCCAAGTCCAAGTCCAAGTCCAAGTCCAAGTCCAAGTCCAAGTCCAAGTCCAAGTCCAAGTCCAAGTCCAAGTCCAAGTCCAAGTCCAAGTCCAAGTCTAAGTCCAAGTCCAAGTCCAAGTCCAAGTCCAAGTCCAAGTCCAAGTCCAAGTCCAAGTCCAAGTCCAATTTCAAGTCCAAGAACAAGAAGAAGAAGAAGAAGAACAAGAACAAAAACAAGAACAAGATTAAGAACAAGAACAAGAACAAGAACAAGAACAAGAACAAGAACAAGAACAAGAACAAGAACAAGAACAAGAACAAGAACAAGAACAAGAACAAGAACAAGAACAAGAACAAGAACAAGAACAAGAACAAGAACAAGAACAAGAACAAGAACAAGAACAAGAACAAGAACAAGAACAAGAACAAGAACAAGAACAAGAACAAGAACAAGAACAAGAACAAGAACAAGAACAAGAACAAGAACAAGAACAAGAACAAGAACAAGAACAAGAACAAGAACAAGAACAAGAACAAGAACAAGAACAAGAACAAGAACAAGAACAAGAACAAGAACAAGAACAAGAACAAGAACAAGAACAAGAACAAGAACAAGAACAAGAACAAGAACAAGAACAAGAACAAGAACAAGAACAAGAACAAGAACAAGAACAAGAACAAGAACAAGAACAAGAACAAGAACAAGAACAAGAACAAGAACAAGAACAAGAACAAGAACAAGAACAAGAACAAGAACAAGAACAAGAACAAGAACAAGAACAAGAACAAGAACAAGAACAAGAACAAGAACAAGAACAAGAACAAGAACAAGAACAAGAACAAGAACAAGAACAAGAACAAGAACAAGAACAAGAACAAGACAAGAACAAGAACAAGAACAAGAACAAGAACAAGAACAAGACAAGAACAAGAACAAGAACAAGAACAAGAACAAGAACAAGAACAAGAACAAGAACAAGAACAAGAACAAGAACAAGAACAAGAACAAGAACAAGAACAAGAACAAGAACAAGAACAAGAACAAGAACAAGAACAAGAACAAGAACAAGAACAAGAACAAGAACAAGAACAAGAACAAGAACAAGAACAAGAACAAGAACAAGAACAAGAACAAGAACAAGAACAAGAACAAGAACAAGAACAAGAACAAGAACAAGAACAAGAACAAGAACAAGAACAAGAACAAGAACAAGAACAAGAACAAGAACAAGAACAAGAACAAGAACAAGAACAAGAACAAGAACAAGAACAAGAACAAGAACAAGAACAAGAACAAGAACAAGAACAAGAACAAGAACAAGAACAAGAAC
>OY856187.1:53068077-53070577 GCA_963693315.1 Diogma glabrata | reverse complement strand
TCAAGTTCGAGTTCCAGTCCCAAGCCAATACCGAGTCCTACTCTGAGTCCCTATTCGAGTTCGAGTCCCAGTCTGAGTTGGAGTCCGAATTCGAGTCTGAGTCCAAGTTCGATTCCAAGTATGAGTTAGAGTCTGAGTCCAAATCGAATTCAAATCCAAGTTCAAGCTCAAGTGCGGATTCGATTCGGAGTCTGAACTTGAGTTCGAGTCCGAAGCCGAGTTTAAGTCTGAGTTTCAATCTGAGATTCAGTCTCACTCTGAACGCAGGTAGAACATATTTCTTGAGCTAAATAGTTCAAAGAGCTGTCGCGTTCCCGTTTCTTTATGCTTACGTTCATTACTTTGTTGCCCACAAGTTTATTTTTCCCCGAATAAATTACGCAATTGATGAAACCTGTTATCTTTAACTAGGACTTAAAAGTTTAAGCTCGGTTTAGTGCTTCTATGAATCAAAGTAGCAATTTATGAGCAAACTTATTATAAGAAAGCTTTCACTGTTATTACTATTTACAGTGTAAAAATCCAAAGCACAAAGGATAACATGGTTGAAACAATGTTTGTCGATTTCGAATATTTGTGCAATATTTCTACTATATCTTGTTATTTAATTAAACATGTTTCTCAAAATTACATGCAATAACATTTCTTATTCTTCATCAATGAAAACAAAATTCAATTCAATAAACACAAAATGTAATTTTCTTTACAAAGTGGAGACGCCTTATTGTTTGTAACATAAACTAACAGAAGGTTACAAAAGCATGTATAACTATTAAACCTCAAAAAATATTTTATCTCAATATTTTTGTTGTTGTTGGTAGTGAAATATTATCTCGTTACACCTTGTGTGATTTTTGCTTCTTTGGATCTTGTTTAAGGTATGACTATAACAACGAGATATAAAGATACAAAATCGAACTTATACCGGAAAAATACTTGTAGCTTTATTTTTTTATATTATATGGTATTGACTTCTAACCTGTTATGTTGCTCGTTAGAATTTTCGTATAAATCTATAAATTTAATATATTAAAAAACAGCGATAATATAAATGTTTGACCGGCATGGGAATATTATTTGGCAGATTAAAGTATTTAAGAATATATAGTGTGAATGAAGCTATGAGTGTAAGTGTGAGTGTGAGTGTGAGTGTGAGTGTGAGTGTGAGTGTGAGTGTGAGTGTGAGTGTGAGTGTGTGAGTGTGAGTGTGAGTGTGAGTGTGAGTGTGAGTGTGAGTGTGAGTGTGAGTGTGAGTGTGAGTGTGAGTGTGAGTGTGAGTGTGAGTGTGAGTGTGAGTGTGAGTGGTGTGAGTGTGAGTGTGAGTGTGAGTGTGAGTGTGAGTGTGAGTGTGAGTGTGAGTGTGAGTGTGAGTGTGAGTGTGAGTGTGAGTGTGAGTGTGAGTGTGAGTGTGAGTGTGAGTGTGAGTGTGAGTGTGAGTGTGAGTGTGAGTGTGAGTGTGAGTGTGAGTGTGAGTGTGAGTGTGAGTGTGAGTGTGAGTGTGAGTGTGAGTGTGAGTGTTAATGTGAGTGTGAGTGTGAGTGTGAGTGTGAGTGTGAGTGTAAGTGTGAGTGTGAGTGTGAGTGTGAGTGTGAGTGTGAGTGTGAGTGTGAGTGTGAGTGTGAGTGTGAGTGTGAGTGTGAGTGTGAGTGTGAGTGTGAGTGTGAGTGTGAGTGTGAGTGTGAGTGTGAGTGTGAGTGTGAGTGTGAGTGTGAGTGTGAGTGTGAGTGTGAGTGTGAGTGTGAGTGTGAGTGTGAGTGTGAGTGTGAGTGTGAGTGTGAGTGTGAGTGTGAGTGTGAGTGTGAGTGTGAGTGTGAGTGTGAGTGTGAGTGTGAGTGTGAGTGTGAGTGTGAGTGTGAGTGTGAGTGTGAGTGTGAGTGTGAGTGTGAGTGTGAGTGTGAGTGTGAGTGTGAGTGTGAGTGTGAGTGTGAGTGTGAGTGTGAGTGTGAGTGTGAGTGTGAGTGTGAGTGTGAGTGTGAGTGTGAGTGTGAGTGTGGGTGTGAGTGTGAGTGTGAGTGTGAGTGTGAGTGTGAGTGTGAGTGTGAGTGTGAGTGTGAGTGTGAGTGTGAGTGTGAGTGTGAGTGTGAGTGTGAGTGTGAGTGTGAGTGTGAGTGTGAGTGTGAGTGTGAGTGTGAGTGTGAGTGTGAGTGTGAGTGTAAGTGTGAGTGTGAGTGTGAGTGTGAGTGTGAGTGTGAGTGTGAGTATTAATATGAGTACAAATCGTGTAATGAAGCTTAAAGTAAACTGTTGTTGCCAACTTAAAATTATTTTGTCAAAGTCCTTCTATTTTTATGCTGTATACACTTTTTAAACCAATTACTTTTATTAAAATTTAATCGATTAGAAGCTACAAATATTTGTATGACTATTTCTTTTGATTGATTGAGACAAAAATTTTCGTTCCAATACAAATACTTAATTTATGTAATATCACTAATGTTAAACGACTCTTTTCAATAATTTATTAGTTTAATATCTATATAAAAAAAGTTTCTCAAGACTC